>OZ025291.1:205076054-205453554 GCA_964019185.1 Maratus speculifer
TCTGCTAAAAGCTAAAATGTATCAGACCCATCTGACGCAAGTAAAAATTAGTACAATTAACATAAGTAAGATGACACAAGTAAATGTCCTTTTTAGATGCGTTCGTAATTATGTAAATACGAAGTACCTATAGTCATCGTTCAGTCCATCTGTCCGTCCGCATATAACAGAGCAAAAACTACACAACTTAATCTTCTGAAATTAAAGATATTTAATTAATGAAGAATTTTGTTGAGTCATTTCATATTTTATGAATATCGTATGCATAGTTATGTTACAGGGTCAATCAAAGGTACTCCGTCACATTATGGCCAATGAGAATAAATAGTTTCAAGTGCATATTAATGATGCTACGCGCTTTCGAACATAATAAAATTGATATCATCTATGAAGGGGATACTAAAATACACATTCTATACAATCTGTCGATTATGCACAATCTCATTGCTTGACGTGCAATTTCCGACTTTTTTCTAATTGAGTTAGCTATATTGTGCGTTAATATGTTTGTTTTCAAATGATATTTGTAAAATATACAGGGTGATTCATAAAAGACGGGCAGAACTTTAAGGGGTTATAGTACACTTAAAGACAAATAATATTAAATAGGAGACTAAGGGTCCCAGACGTATTCCCAAGGAGATAGGGGGCATTAAAGTTTAGGGTCCGAAATTTCAAATGATTATAAAAAATGGAAAAATTGGTCGATTCGTTTGCGGTTTTTGCAAAAATTTTTCTTTATGCCAGTATTTTCTTGAAATAAAATTTTAAAGTTCAATTTCAAAAAATGCCGATAGGGGGCGCTTTAGACTTTGGAGTAACAAACAACTATTTTTTAACGTTATTTTTTGTATTTCTTTAAATGATTTCGAAAGCTTAGACTTAAACTTAAATTTTGATCTAAAAATCTGAGTCCTAACGAGTAGTTAAGTAGCGTAAACTAAAATTTGAAATTTGAAACCCTTCTCCCCCCAGAACAAAAATCAGTTATTCCCGATCTTTGTGTCGTAGATTAGGCTCTAACTACTGCCGCGTTTTGCTAAAATTATTCTTTATGTCAGTATTTTCTTTAAAATACTGACTCTCTCTCTTTTCTCTAACAACTACTGATTCGTCCTTTTTTGCACGACCTGCATTCGACCGGGAAGCGAGAAATGATCCCGTCTCACACAACTGTCTGTGCAAGCGCTCGAAAGTTTTGCGGTTAGGCAACCGCCTGTTGGGAAATCGCTCTCCGTACATTCGTTGTGCCTCTGCACCATTTCCATCTGCCGCTCCGTAAATTAAATGCATCTCAGCCTTTTCCTTATTCGTGAAGGGCACCATCTTCCGATTCATTACTACAGCGACTTACACTTGACTCACCGTTCAGTGGTTTTTATGCCTGAATCGTGTCGAAATTTTGCATACGTGTTCTTCTTCTTCCCCATTTGACATTTGCATACTTTCTGTCTCCTTCTTCACCCGGTGACTAGCGTCAGGAATGGAGCTTTAACGTTTGCATGAGCGACGTTTCCAACTGTGCCAGTGCCTTTATGAGTGAATTCCGACTATGCAGTCCTTGACGAAAGTTGTATTTTTGCCTCGTATCACAGCACAGAATCGTTGGGCATGGTTAAGTAGTGCAAACTGAACTATGTTCAGAAGTTGAAATTTGAACCCCCTCCCCTCGCTACTGAACCACGCTCAGCGATTCAGATTTTGAGCTGAAAATTTAAGTTTAAGTCTAAGCTTTAGAAAGAATTTAATGAGACACAAAAAATAACGGTATAAAGTAGTTGTTCGTTACTCCAAAGTCTAAAGCGCCCTCTATCGGAATTTTTTGAAAATTTTCTTTAAAATTTATTTTCAAGAAAATACTGACATAAAGAATAATTTTAGCAAAACGCGGCAGTAGTTAGAGCCTAATCTACGACACAAAGATCGGGAATAACTGATTTTTGTTCTGGAGGGAGAAGGGTTTCAAATTTCAAATTTCAGTTTACGCTACTTAACTACTCGTTAGGACTCAGATTTGTAAATCAAAATTTAAGTTTAAGTCTAAGCTTTCGAAATCATTTAAAGAAATACAAAAAAATAGGTAAAAAAATAAAAAAATAGTTGTTAAAAAATAGTTGTTTGTTACTCCAAAGTCTAAAGCCCCCCCATCGGCATTTTTTGAAATTGAACTTTAAAATTTTATTTCAAGAAAATACTGGCATAAAGAAAATTTTTTGCAAAAACTGCAAACGAATCGACCAATTTTTCCATTTTTTATAATCATTTGAAATTTCGGACACTAAACTTTAATGCCCCCTATCTCCTTGGGAATACGTCTGGGACCCTTAGTCTCCTATTTAATATTATTTGTCTTTAAGTGTACTATAACCCCTTAAAGTTCTGCCCATCTTTTATGAATCACCCTGTATAACACCATAATCAAAAGATCGAAACATGATGGGGTTATTTTGTGACACAACGACATAGTCAAAAACAAAATTTACAAGATTTCAATTTAAAGATTAAACATATATTTTGCATTTTCCATGGCACGGTAGGCGTGAATAATCGTGTTGACGTATAAACGTACGCTGGTTCAAAAATGTAAAGCTCCATATAGGACTATATGTACATGTACAATGCCTTTACGAGTGAAATAACATTAAGGGGGCTCAGGGGTTGAAAACTTTTCAGAAAATCGATTTTTTAGGTGCGTTCGTAATTATGTAAATACGTAGCACCTATTGTTGTCGCTCAGTCCGTCCGTCTGTCTGTCTGTCCGTCTGTCTGTCTGTCCGTCTGTCTGTCTGTCTGTCCGTCTGTCTGTCTGTTTGTCCGTCCGCATATAACAACGCAAAAACTACCCAACCGAATCGTTTGAAATTTAAAATACATAATTATTACATAATTTTGTCGAGTCATTTCAAATTTTATGAAAATCGGATCGATAGATCAATTACAGGGACAATCAAAAGGATTCCGTTACATTACGGTCAATGGGGAAAAAAGTTTCAAATGCATTTTAATCGTTTGAAATTTAAAACATATATTTATTGCATAATTTTGTCGAGTCATTTCAAATTTTATGAAAATCGTATGGATAGATCAATTACAGGGACAATCAAAAGTATTCCGTTACATTACAGTCAATGGGGAAAAAAGTTTCAAATGCATTTTAATCGTTTGAAATTTAAAACGTATATTTATTGCATAATTTTGTCGAGTCATTTCAAATTTTATGAAAATCGGATCGATAGATCAATTACAGGGACAATCAAAAGGATTCCGTTACATTACGGTCAATGGGGAAAAAAGTTTCAAATGCATTTTAATCGTTTGAAATTTAAAACATATATTTATTGCATAATTTTGTCGAGTCATTTCAAATTTTATGAAAATCGTATGGATAGATCAATTACAGGGACAATCAAAAGTATTCCGTTACATTACGGTCAATGGGGAAAAAAGTTTCAAATGCATTTTAATCGTTTGAAATTTAAAACGTATATTTATTGCATAATTTTGTCGAGTCATTTCAAATGTTATGAAAATCGGATGCATTGATCAATTACAGGGACAATCAAAAGTATTCCGTTACATTACGGTCAATGGAGAAAAAAGTTTCAAATGCATTTTAACGGTGTTACACTCATTTGAATATAATAGAATCGACATGAATTTATGAAATATGTACTAAAAATACATTTTGTATAATCTGTGATGCAAAGAATATTTATTATTAAATTACAGGGCCACACAAATGTATTCCACACAATAATGTTATACGGGGAAACATTGTTTGGGGGGTGTTTTAATTATATTAAACTACTTCACATTTTATGAATAAGATATACGTTAATGAAGTATAATAAGAATTACTCCCTGCATATTTACAAGAACACAAAGATTTCGACCACTATACTGTATCCAAAGTACGCTCTACTATATCAGCAAGATATGAATATTTTTAAAACTTCGTTATCAACGAACGCACCTCATTTGCTACGCTTTACGTGCAATTTCCAACTTGTTATGATCTAGTTTGATTATTCAATTAATTCTGAACTCAATGCAAAAAACCGCATAGAAATATTTGCATTTTTAACGGAGTCATAAGCATTTATGTATCAACACTTTCATAGCCGAACCCATATAATTTTGAACTTATACTCGCGTTTTGTCAAAACTAGATTTTTGACGACTAACACCAAGATTTAAAAAAATGGCTTGATTTTTTTTTTTTTTTTTTTTTTTTTTTTTTTTTTTTCTTTTGCATTCATATAACACCATTATCTGTAGAATGAATTAATATATTTTAGATAGTTTAACATTTTGAGTATTTTTTATGAAAAAAAAAGTTGTATTTTAAGTGGGGTTTTAAATTTTCAAATTTGAGATATTTTTTAACAATTTTTTTAAGAGATAGTTATATCCTTAATTCATTCTATAGATAATGATGTTATATGCATGCAAAAAAAAGCCATTCCATTCAATAGTTTTTTTTAAATGTTGGTGTTACTCGTCAAAAGTCCGTTTTGAGAAAACGCGACTTAAAAATGAAATTATATGGGTGCGGCTATGAAAGTTTTGATACATAAATTCTTATGACTCCGTCAAAAATGCAAATATTTTTATGTGTTTTTTTTGCATTAAGTTAAAAATTAATTGAAGAATCAAACTACATCATAAAAAATCAATTTTTTGAAAAGTTTGCAACCCCTGAGCCCCCTTAAGTTAATCGCCCTCCTACCAAATTAGATTTATCACTTTCAGCCGCTTGTTGTGATATCATTGCACTGTTTTCTGAAATGTTGTCAAGTTTATAAAATATCTCTGGTAGCAGATGCACAAATGCGCCAAAGCAAAAATTTCTATATCTTCTAAAAGAGCTCATGACTGTTTTGCCTTTTCGCGCCAAGAATAATGTGAAATCTAGATATCGAGTGACTGGAATCTATCCACTAAACAGAAACAAAATTTTGGAAGAAGTTCCAAAAACAATCCACGAAGTAATATTCAAATCGATAACAGAAAATTTGTAGATTTTTGTAGAATAGTTAAACAAGAAGTAGAAAATATAATAAAAAGCCTTGCCACTAAGAGAAAAAAGAATTTGTTTTTCCTACTTGGCATAAGTATTTGTACTAGTGTTGTCCAGAAAGTCAGAGAGAAATGCGGAGCTACAGTGTCTAAAAAAAGTAAGCACCACAAAGTATAAACAGGCAGACAAAATATTTTAGAAAGGCTTCGAAAGACTTCCCTTAAAAACTCCCTTTTAGCATCAGAAATAGTTCTGAATACATTTCAGAACGATATACGACAGTAATTTTATAATCTCTAATTAATTTTTTAATCTCAGAAAATTCCCCATCGATTAACCCCTTCGAGACGGGAGCCTTTTACGAAAATTTTAATGTTTTGTCACCGGTTTTTAAAAACAGAAATTTGTGCCTTATGAAATCGAGAAAATGCTCCGATAAAATAAGGCACATTTTACTGGTAGGGATAAACAAGGATTCTTAAGCCTTTTTGCGGCACGTATACGTGTCGCTCGTCCCCAAGGGGTTAAATAGAAAGAGATTATGACAGAGCCTATTGTGTCTGTTTCGGTCAAGAAACGTTTGAGAAGTTAGGAAATGATAGTGAAATAAGAGTTTTCGCAAAACCAATTTTTGAACTTGATCGATATTTAGCTACATCGAAAAAAAATCTATTATTCTACTTTGAACAACATATCTAAAACAACATTATATTTATTGTTGGATTTTTCCTAATATTTCCTAATTTTATCATTTGCCTTGTAATTATTATTGTTTATTAGTTAATTGTTATTAAGATTTTATTTTTTAATCATATAATTTAAGATATTAAATTTAAGAAGACTTCCTAAATTTAAATAGGAAATTACAGGTATGAATTAATTTAAAAATATCATTAAAAGTAAAGACGTGGTACATTTATAAGAAACTTTAAAACTCTGTTCGATTCTACGTGGCAAAACTTGAAGAAAAAATAGGATAAATTGATGACATATCGGTATCATTCTTAGAGTTTAACTTCTTTTTAATCATAATTTTCACGTTTTATTTTATGTTTTATCATTCATTGTTTAATCACTTACGTTTTATCTTGGGTTTCACGGCAAATACACCGCTGTCGCAAAGTAACACAACCTGGTGGGATAACATTTGACATCATTAACTCCCTTCGAGACGAGCATCCTTTACAAAATTTTAATATTTTGTTACCGGCTTATCAAAACAGAATTTTTGCCTAGTTCAATCGCAAAAATTCGCGAATTAAATAGTGAAGAAATTTCTGGTGAGAGTAATCAATTATTCTGAGAGTCTTATGCGGCACGTATACCAGTTGCTCGTTTCCAAGGGTTAAGCATAAATTTCTCAGTTAGTAGTAAACATTTAGATTGTCGCGATATGTCGTTATATAGATGAAGGATATATCAATATTTAATAATATTCAAATTTGGATGAATTATAAAATGGAAAGGCTTCTGTCATATAAACCGAAAAATAACCTCTAATGGGGGTCGCAAAATAACCCGAACTTACGGTTTCTACCTTTTCTAAAAAATATACTAAAATTACACTAATCTTACTAAAATTTTATCTGTAACCTGTGCTGCAGTTACATAAAAAAAAACTAGGCATCCAGTTCCCTAAACAATGCCTAGTGAACTTTAGTTTTTCCCATTTACAGTGCAAACGTATAACCGTTACATGAATATTTATTATTGCCGTTACGTAAGAGGTTCTAGGAATAAGAATTCAAGCTTCCTAGAAAAAATTTAGTAACTGTGCATTTTATTTACAGCGTATTACATTGTAAAAAAAAAAAAAAAAAATGTAACCCTACAAATGTGGAGTTGTTGAAATCTGTATGTTTACTAACATTTTATCTGTATACTATACAAAAAAAGATGTAAATGTTGATAGATAATTTCTGCAAAGATACAGAAATCTGTAAGTTTACAAACGAATCTATTCAAATTATATTCATCTTACTAAAACTTTATCTGTAACCTGGTTGTAATTACATAATATATTCTAGGCTTCCCATGTTTAGTAACCTCACATTTTTTTTCAGTGGAAATCTGTATCTGTTACATGAATATTTGCTGTTGCCATTACAGAAAAAGCTCTAGGAATACTATTTTCTTGGAAAACTTTTAGTAAATTTACTGATTTTTTTACGGTGTAGTAATTGTTGATTCCGATCAAACGATAGCTCATCTATGATAACAGGGTATCAAAAGTATATCTAAGAAAAACATTAATGGCAAAAAATTGTTACAGATAAAAACTGCAAAAGATAAAAATGTCTGAAAGTAAAAATGTTTGAGCATTTAATTACAGTATCCTTCAAAAGAAAACAGCTATATAAAATAAGTCGCTTTCGGAATCGGGGCAATCAATCTCCTTTATCCTCTTGGTTAATCCTTCGCCGAAATGAATGATAAATAAATCTACAGATTCCGTTAGTTAAACTTAGGATTGTAATTTTTTGCAGTACGTTATTTTATTACTTTTATTGCGTTATTTAATTTATGAACGTAAATAAACTTTCAAAAGCCAGCAAATAAATATTATATTAGCACAGAGAAAATAATTCTAAAATTTCTTTTAGTAAATATCATACAGAAATTTTGAAATTTGCCTATCATATTTGGTGTTTATAAAAGAATGTTCCAGTTTCAATATTAAACTATAAAAGTTAGTCAGATTTAGACTATTTGCAGCACATGATAAAGAAGATGATAAAGAAGATATACTAACTTAGTAATTTTTACAAATTTTCAAGTTACAAAGATTTAGTTGTATAGAACACATCTAACCGAAAACCAGTTTTTTTTCGTACTTTGGCTATGATGTCCTTAGAAATGTCCTTAGAAGTATACTGTTAAAGAAAAAAAAACTCTAACTTTTTTTGAGAAAACTTAGGTTCCTAGACCTTTACAACAACAAAATCCCATGTAACAGATATACATTCGCTATGTAAATTAAGAAGCCTATAATGTTCTTAAGGATTATTTAGAAAACTATTATGCCTGAAATTTTTTATGTAATTACAATGTGGGTTACCGAAAATATAATTTAATAATATTACTATAATTTTAGTAACATTATTTGGTAAAGCTACAGATTTCAGTACTTTTCAAAAAAGTAGTTTCGTAAATTTCCGTAGACTTTTTTGTACACTGTACAGATAAAATTTTTGGAAGCATATATTTCTTTTATTTTATATCCGTAAAATTACAGATTATTTATATATATATATATATATATATATATATATATATATATATATATATATATATATATATATATATATATATATATACCGTGTAATAGCATACTCATTTCTGTGTCTCTACTCTGATAAATTATGAGGCGGAATGTAGACGTGATCTTATAAATCCTTATAAATCCCAAAGAAAAATCTCACATGGCTCTGACGGCTTTTAAAACTTCAGACCAGGAATAACACTTTAACCCAGGAGTCGTAGTTTTGCGTATCTGGCATTGCAAGCTAGTAAATAGCAAATTAGTAGTCGAGTATGCCCTTATCTGAAGCCATTCGAGTTACTCTTTATTTGTGACTTTGAATATACACTACAGCCTTTGTAGTTAAAATTTATAACTGTAATAATTCTTAATGGACACAAATATTTTAGCACGCTTATTCAAATAATTTTTCCATTGCTATTATATTTGTTTACTGGGCACAGATATCATATACGCATCACATTTTTGCGAGAGCAACAAAATGGGGATTTTATGCCTCATATGGTAACCCGGTCATTGTTGTATGTTTATTAATAAGCTGTTTACTTACTTTATATTTTATTTTATAAATTGATATAAATTGTTTTTTTTAGTCATTAATTAAATTTTTGTAGTTTACTATTTCCTTTTTAAAATAATGGAAAATAATATAAATATATATATGTAACTGATATTCGTTAACGAAATTTTTTCCAAACTGGCGTCAGAAAAAAAATCCGCCAAAGTGATGCGCATATGACATCTGTAACTTTTACTGATTATTGAAATAAATAGAAAAGTCATATTATATTTTTTACTGTCTACTGAAATAAATTGAATAGGCATATATTGTTTAAACAGATGTAATTATAAAAGCATTATGTGACTTTTTTTTTCAAAAAAGTTAATTTGCGTAGCATGATGATTAAGATTATGTTAAGCTTTACAAACTTAACCAAGATGAAATTGCAGTTTTGTACAGAAAAACTAACTAATATAAACAAAATACAAAATTTGGTTTTATTAGTGCAAAATACATATTTATAAAAAATATTGTATATCATCGTATTGAATTATTCACTTTATTTCAAATAACCAGTTTGTATTTCAATAGTTCTTTTTGATAATGTTTGCATAAAAAATGTATATGATAAATGCAAACGGAGTTAGTTATATCTTTTAAAAAATATTCTTTAAATTTATTAATTTAAAGTGTCTGTAAGAAATGCCTAGAAATTCTTGATTGTAAAAAATATCTAATAGAGTCCATGATTTTCTAATGTATTTGCAGATTTCAATATTTCAGCCTTCATTTGAAATCTATTTCAAACTTTTATTAAAAATTACATTAACCGTTAAAAATTTGCTATTTTAATTCTCTTAAGTATAAAAATTTAAATATATATTTAAAAGATATATATTTAAATCTTACGAGAGTTTCAAAACTACTGTTGAAAGAAGTGTATAATGCAAAAGCTTCGAGAAACTGAAATCTAATATTTAAAGTAGAATATTCTGTTAATAGCAGCAAAAAAATATTAAGGTGGAATAGGATGTTTAAACTTACAAAAAATAAATTTGCTGTTTTTAGATAATCATTATTATTCTGAATTTTTTAACATTTTTCAGAAACATGGAAAATTTTGCATTAAAAATATAGATTAATTCTTAAGTTATACACTTTTATAGACGATGAATTGATTAAATGTAATTGAAAGAAAATGATTATTTGAAATATACAATATGCGTTTCTCCTATATTAATACAATTTGATTTTACGAACACTGTTACTTTTAAACTATATCAGATACAATATTATTTTATTTTATTTTAAATTTATGCATTTACTGATTGACTACATTCTAAAATCAAAAGAAATTGACACATTTCAGTTGCACATTATTATTATTATTTTGCACTTGAATTGTATAATTTTTTCTTCCTTTCTTTATTGTTTTATCGTAAAAATTATATTTCAAGCAATACTATTTGTGTATATTTTCGTTCTAAGTTAATGATAAGTCTATTATCAAAAATCACTGAAGAACTTCATTAATAAGCGATTTCTTATAAATAACTTATTTTATTGAAATAACTCCTTATGTAACCATCCCTAAAATAGCCAATTAGACACAGCTTCGAAACTTGTAACTTTGAATTTTCTGTAGTACGAGACTCCAGAAATCACCAAAATTTCTTTAAAGAAACTTTTTTATGCGCTTGTCTTACAGAAAGAAAATTTATGCTTAAAACAGGCATCTCGCTTATTTTGTTGTACTTTTTAGAGTTCTGCACTTAAAAACCATTATAAAACTACTCTTGTATCTTTCTGTCACAGTTATTTTATTCGTAAACTATGCAACGCGTTGAACAAATTCGGGGAAGTAATAAAGACTATTGACCGACATATTTAGAGATTAGTGAACATTCACAAATATATTTATGAAAAATGCAAAGGGGTTAATTAAGTTACTGGAAAGAAAATTCTTCTCTCTGTGTGTCGTAGGGATATCGTGTGAAGGTTTGAGCAACGCTGAACTAAAAAATATATTTCTTTTAATTTCATGTAATGTACTTTCAGTGATATCGTCAAAAATTTAGTGCAAAGATATGTTCTTCCCCATTTTTTCCGAATCTATTGAAATTTAAATTATGAAAAAATAGGCGTTAATTTAAAACGTGCAGGAAAACTGTAGCAATAACCGTAGGCGACTTAGTTTATAATAAAAGCGCATTTTTCCGTTACACTTAAATTTCGATTTGCCTACATTCAGCAAATGCCTTGGGAGAAACTGGTCATATGTATCGTAGCAGAAGTATAACAGCTTGTTTGGTAATGATTTTCCAAATAAAATTGTCCGTAAGTAGCTATGATATTAACCTATAAAGACACTGACGGTTTGGATACAGAAAATAACATGCGTACTCTATTTATCATCGGCTTTTAAAGCCTACATAGCAATTTTTAATAATGTTTTTTTCTAATACCATGTCCAGTTGCAGTTTAAAAATAATAAACAGTAAAACAAAGTAATTTAATTAAAATTAATCACATAAATACTGTGGGATTCGTATTTAGTTTGCATCAAACGGATGTCTCAATACATTTCCCCAAATCTAAAATTAATCAGAAATTTAGCCTGAAAAATGAGGAACGAACCAAGGTTGCATTTAAATTTTGCGACCGCGTTCAGATGCGTGCTTAAAACATTGCCAAGTTTAAACTTTTAGCAGAAATTTTGTTTTAGCTACATTGTAAAATGAAAAATTATTACTATGCTGAATTTAGTTTTATGAAATAGGAAATATAGTTTAAATATGCAATACCTTTATCATCAGTACCAAAATAAGTTCATCATAAATGAATTAGGATAAGATTAAGAAAACTGTTAGACAGAATATCAACATTTTATGTTATTTAGGCTACATTATATCTTTTAATTTCGTGATGCACCCACTCATACTTTTTCATATTTGACATATGCAGCTATAACCAGCCCTACGTTGTATTATTTCTACCAAAGAATTATTATTATTTTAGCAATTACTTTTATTGATAGTGCTATTAATGTTTCATATATTTTTTTAATCATGAGTTCTTTGAGCGCTACTAATACTGGCACTGGGCCACTTATTTTCCGTTACTGTCGTGGTAACTTAAATTGTATTGGTAATACAAATACCTCCTTCTAAACATTTACTATCTTTTTTTATATTTTTTTCAGAAAGGTTTCGGATTGTTAATTGTTACATTCTTCTTTCGAAAGGAAATAAAAATTAAATCTAAAAGTTTTATTTTTATTTTTAAAAGTAAAAAATATGGTAATGATTTTTTTACTTTCACTTTTTGGCGCAGATGCATTCTTGTGATACCTGCCTGTGTGTTCGTGTGACTGTATGTTTGGTTTTTAATTTCGAAAAAAATGTGCATTTAATTGAACCAGATTTCATACATATGCTTTTGATTATGGCCAGCTGATCTCACGTGAATTTGGGGACAATTAGGCGGAAGGGGCGCTGTATTAGACTTTTTTGTGATGTTTTCCATATATTGTATCCCCCAAAAAAGTAAGAAGGTATGCAAAAAATTGAACGAGATTTCATATGTATTTTATTGGCTATAGGCAATAGTTCCCAAGTAAATTTGAATAATCTACAATAAAGGGACGCAGCAGTAACAATTTTTTTCTCGATTTTTCGTAGTTCTGTGGTCCATCAACTCTTCATGCAGTGATGGACAATTCGCGTACACCTAATCCGCTGATTCTCAAGCAGTTATTGTACAATAACGAAAACACTAATTTGTTAAATATTATTGTCGATATTAACACATTACTAATACAAATAATAAATTTAAGCAGGAACTTAAGATGAAAATCAATATTGATGGGACCTTAAAATATTAATACTGAAGGATTATCATGTGTAGCAATTTTCTGAAACAATAGCACGCATCAAAAAGAAGAAAGTTTTAGAAATGGCACATCCCACTACTCTTATTCTTCTTTTGAAATGTTAAATCTAGATAATTAATTATTATTATTATCTAGCTTTGTATCTATTCCGGCATATAATAAGCACTTTTGAAACAAAAAAAAAATCCTCAAATTAAGCACATGCGGGATATACGTCATGCATAAAAATGAAAGTTACTATTAAACAAAAAAAGTGATGTGTGTATATAAATATACAAGCATTGAATGTGTGATCATTTGAACAAAGGTGAGTATGATTCTAAACACTTTATGACGATTCCAAGCTGATTATAATGCCAATAATCTACTATTGTAACACAGTGGCTTCGATCCAAATTTTAATAATTCATACAGTCATTTGTGAATTAAATATTTCTCATATAATTTAAGAAGCCTTTTATTCGTAAACTACAGTATATTAAGATATTGTTAAGATCTCTTCTTTAATACTATGTCACTTTTACATAACACACTATTAGTTTTGTTCAGAAGCTTATATTATAATCTTAGAATACACATTAAATTTTGATGATTCAGTCATAAACACTTCGAATCGATCTCATTTCACATCATTTCACTAGTGGTAGATGTCATTCAGAAGTGATAACTGCCTTTGGTTTTCTTATTTTTATCACATTTTAGATATTTATGTCTTTACTTTGTAATAACTTATTTTCTATATGGTTTAACTAGTTATACTTTTAAGGGGATACGGGACACACTTTAAAATAATTTTTCTTTTTTGAGTTAAAATTATGAGTTTTTGGTGATGGTTAATCCTATGATTAGTAAACAAAACCTTATGATAAAACTTCTCGGGTTTTTATTTTTATTTGAAATTTAACATTTGCGTAAAAAGTGATGTAATTTAAAGTCGTTATAACTCGAAGTATTATTTGTAGAATTTTATTTTTTTCTTTTTTCATGTATATAGTCAGGAATATGTAAGTTTCAATTTAGATTTAGCGTTTTTAAAAATGTGAATTTAAATAAAAATTAAAATATTTAAAGTTTGAAATTTACAAAAAAAAAATCAAAAATTTAAAAAATGATATAACTTTTTAAAAAAATCACATTTTTGAAATTAATTTCAAAAATACTGAACCAAAATTAAAGTGAAATAATTAAAAAAGACATGTTCCAAGTTTCAACCATTTATCTTTTACGATTCTTAACTCATCGTACTTTAAATGAAGGTATTGTGAAAAAACTCATCATGAAGAAATACGCATTTTTACAAAACGTCGTTTTCATGACAGTCATTTTTTGAAAGTGAGATATCGAAAACAAAATAAAATAAAAAATAATAATATTTTCTTTTCTACTTTAGACTGATACATGATTCAAACATCATTTAAGCAGAAAAAAACTAGGAAAATTTTTAATGGTATAATTTTTTTAAAAAATTTTAAGATTTTTGTGTCCCAAAACCCCATAAATGTTCTTCATAGAATTGCAATGGTACATATCCCATGATGGTTTCGTAACAAAAACAGCGAGTAATGTCCTAACAAATGTACCTAAAACTAGAAAAGTATAGTCTGAAATTGTGGGTATCCAATATGCGCTGGAATATCCGATAACATTATTTTTTCTTACTTTTACGCGAGAATTTTTTTTTTGTTTGTATAAATTTAATTTAATTACATAATTATTTTTAATTTACGATGCTTCAGACAACATTTTTCATTTCATTGCAGTAAAACAAAGATACGTTCAGTATTTCAATAACAAACATTGTTAAACATTCATAAGTAAAGAAATATCACATCATTTTTTTCCGTACTGTTCATTAATTTTGGTTTTATTTAAAGTCACGTTTGTGCTGCGGATAATATGAAAGAAAAGAAAATTATTCTAGACTAAAAGGTAATAAAGGAACAATAATTCATTTTTTTAATTTACTTAAAATTTAAAGATTATTAACATTATTTAAAGATTTTACTCTTTTTTGTTTTGAAATGTGCATGGCATTTAATATTTAGAGAGTTAAAAATGTTTAAAGATAAAGCATTTTAGTAAAAATTTCAGGGCCATTTTATTGTAATAATAGTGTTTGTAAAGGTCTGTGAGAAGATTTTGAAAGGTCACAGATAGTTTTAAAATTCGCTTAAATTTTAAAGCATTATCTTTTTACAACTTTAATAACAGGTAACAAGAAATGGTAATTCTCTCAGATATTTCGGAAATAGCAAATAATAATGTAGATAAAAATTATTTTGAATTAGTTGAATTTAGAATTTTTAAATGCATATTTCGTCATTGGAAGATGTTTATTTAAATATGTTTTTAATCTTACATTTCGAATTAGTATTGGAAGACAAAGAGAAAAATCCTTGTATCATACGTTTGTGTTTTAGTATAATCTTACTGTTTAGTATAGATATCATACACCTTATAACTTATTCAAGATAATGAAAAAATGGCTAGGTCCGGAGTTGTATCTAGGAAATCTCAAACAAATTTATATTGCTCTACAAAATGAGTTAAGTGATTAACAACCGGAAATCACAACTAGTTCTGTCTATCAACTTACTTAAGTATTATTCCTGTATTTTGTCAATCATAGTATCGTTTAAACGCTCTCGGCATGAAGTAAATAATATAGAAACTGGACATTAAAATCTAGACATTAACGGTATATTGTATTTTTTTCCCTATTGTTATCATGCATATAAAATTAAACAACGCAGTAAAAATTTGTTGCATATATATACATATTTAACACAGAATTTTGTAGCTATTTTTATTTTACAGTATGGTTACTAACCATAAATTATCTCTCACTTCAAAACTGTGAAAGCTGCATAATATTGTGAAGTATCCAATACTTATAATAACCCTAATAGCATGCATGGTCACAGTGACGTCACTGTGAGTCACTTTGGTCACATCACATCTGTGACCAAAATGCCATCTCTCAGTGACGTCACATTGTGACTGAGATGTGACTTTCTTAAAAATTTTTAGAAGTTTATAAATATCCTTCAAAACATGTTATTTACTTTAAAAAACATGTTTCTGGCAATTTAAATATCGTCGCTTTTGTCACAGTTTCGTCACAGTATTAATGTCAAATTAGTCACGAATGACACATTTTTCACAAATTTGTCACGTTGTGACCACTTTGTGAAACATCACAAAAAAGCTCTAAAACGGCCATAACGCCTTCACATTTTAGTCACTGTGACTTCACATCGACGTCACGTGACGTCACATCGAAAATCGATGGTCACAAAGTCCCAATGTGACTTCACAATGATGTTGCAGTGACGTCACCATGCTTTACAGGAATGGTTGAATGAGTGAACATGAGTAGTTTCATCAGTTTTATTAAACCAAAGTAAGAAGGTTGTGTTCTACATTGTACAATTCAGTAGGGATTCGTGCTCTTATGTTTCCTGTTTTTCTCAATGTGACGAAGAAGTTTGTACATATTTTGCAAATGTTTGGGTTCACAGATAGTAGCTATATGCATTTTTTAGTCCTCATGGCAACATTTTCTAACAATAGAACTCTGATAAAATCCAGTACTAATATTTGAGCGTTTTTTATGGTCGGACAATCTTTTTGCTGAGTATTACATCTAGATTGGATATTATACCAGCTTCTTCAACAAGCTCAACAGACTTTATCATAAGTAAAATCATTTTTTTAAATGATGGAAATGTACTGTCACTTTATTTTTTTAACACAATCATACTGATTGACTAGGCAATTATACCAAATGTATTTTTTCTAACAGAAAATGTTAAGATTAGGTGTCGAATCCAGAACTTGTGGTACAAATTCACAGTAATTAACGAATTAAAATATTGGATGACAGACGGGTAACATAATTCTCGGAGGCAAATTTTTTTGGTATGAAACTATAATCGTGTATTTAAATCAGCACTTCAGATAATCCGGAAATAAAAGAAAAAATAAATAAATGAAAGATTCGTAATAATACTTTGATTAATTATTTAGAGCAATTTAATACATATTTGGGAACAAATAACAAATTTTGTTATTATTTTTAATTGAGTGAAAAAATATCCAGATCAAGAGTCGAGTCCGAAGAGAAGCTTACATTGAAAATTCTCTACAAATTCAATAATTTAGACTACACTCTGCCAATGCAATTCATTCAGACAATACCAGGTTTCTTTTCTGAAACAGATTAACACAACAAACGGCTGGTAATAAACCTTTCACATACGTTAGATATGTAGCTTAACATTATTATTTTGACAGACTTTTAATGTTCGGTAAAAAAAATCTTATGAGAATTTTTCCATGTGAAATTTTTTATTGAAATGTTTCAGATAATATGCAAAATGCTATTGCCAAAATATTGTGCATTGCGAATGATTATCTACCAGGATTCTTGGTTGTGCTAATTGGTAAAGCATTATCAACTGAATTGGAAGCTTCTGGGTGTTTCATTCCTGAAAAATTACAACTCAGACTGTATCATATTTTTACAATGATTTTACTGAAAAATACAATGAATCAAATTACAGAATAAATATGTATTTATACTTTGTACTAAAACAATAAAAATATGCTGGCTTTTAATAAACTAAATACTTTAATCCTGAATTCATTTTACTTTCAGCATTTAATAAATACAAATTATCAGTTTTTGTAATTTTATATTTTACACAAAGCAACATCTAATTAAGATAAGAATAAAAAATGTTTTCAGAAGAGAAGAATTAAAAAAAATAATTCTTAAAAAAATTCTTTTAAAATATATAAAACTTATTTATTTATTTAAGTATTAATTAAGTGTTTTTTTCATAATGTACTTTGAATGAAATGTTTCCTCAAACGTCATGTAAATGGCATTTAATTTAAATGATTCTTTTAATATTTGTTTTATATTTACAAAGTTTACCAAATTTTTATGAGATTTATTTCAAAGATGACATCATATCGTGATAAAATTTTCGAAGCTACTACTGTTTTAAAATTATTAATAAATGGATAAGGGAGACTAGCGAGACTTGACCCACTTTTTTCAAAATGATTTTTTATTTTTTAAATATTGATTGTACAATAAAATTTCATATATCATTATAAAACCAAAGATAAAAAAAATATATTGCATATAGTCAATAAATTTCACATTAACTAAGTCTCCCCATATTGTCATTTGCAAAAAAAATAATAATAATGCATTGTTATGTTAAGTCTAATTTACTGTACAATCTTTATTCCTGAAATGGAAACTCGGTATTTTTGCATTACTTAAATGTATACCAGATGGTACCCGTCAAGATTTGATGATAAACATGTTAAAAGATTAATTAGACTAATGTTTGATTATCTAAATTAGTTACCTGTAAATAAAGTTTTGAAAACTTGATTTATTACTATGTTATCTGTGTGATTCCGACAGATTCAAAGCTTTTCTTGGTTCTGTCAGTCTAACCGACTCAAGTAATCATCTAAAAAATTTTATACAGAATTTTAACAGCTCTTGTTTTTTAGCAGAAGGATAAGTAAAATTAATTGAACAGTATTTATTTCGTTGAATTTTCTCAGTGTTTAGAAAAAAAAAACACCAACGTTTAGTATTTTCTAATTTTTTTAATATTATTGAAAAGTTTTCATTAGTTTTATTTTTATCAGTTTCATTTTAAATCCCTAAACTTAAAATTTCATGCTGCCAAGTAACTATTTATAATATATTTGAATTTTTTGAATTTTTCATGACAGTTTCATACATTACTTAATTATTAAACCATGAGTATCACAAAGTAGCTCAATTATAATTCTTACATGGCTATTTTTCTTTCCATCTGTTTTCACTTCTTTATTTAAATTTTTTCTCCCGGAAAATTTTTAATACTTTCCTTATATGCACACAAACATAAATCTTCTTTGTAATGCTCATACAAAAAAAATGTAGATTAGTTTAAATTAAATGAAAAATACATTAGCTTAAATAATTTAAGTTAAAACTATTAAACTATTTCTAAAATATTTTAGCAGACTTCACAATTTTAAAGATTCAGACATTACTTCAAAACAACACTCGGAGATTTAGTTAAAAATTATTTAATATATGGTCTGAATGATGTATAACATTTACTTATTTATATAGCTCACGCCTATTACAGTTTACAAATGGATTACTTTTCCTAAACTTCCACGCACAAGGCAGAAAGTGGAAAATTGCTGCTACAACCTACCGACAAAATAATGTTTAAACATTTACATTTTTTAGAAAATTAAAATACATTTTATTTAAATATTGGCAAATGTTAAATAAAATTTTTAACATTTTCACAATTTTCATTTGTGTGTGTTGTATTTATTGTTGTTCAATTATTATTTTTTTAAGAATGCGATTTGTAAAGATTTTCAATAGTTTTATTCTTAAAAATATATCTCTAAAGCCATGAAAAGGAAATTGTCTGTTTATATCTAATAATTACTATGTTTTAATTACTTGAAATATTTTTAAAATAAAATTGTTACTTAATAAAAACATTGTTGAGGGTTAAATTTTATTTAATTATAAATTAACAAAATAATATTAATAACAAAAGAATAAAAATCGTTTAACTTTTCCTCGTAGTAAAACGTATCATTAGTCAAATAAATTATTTTGCCGAGCGTTGGGATCGAACTCTAGTCCTCTACAAAAGCTCAGAGCTTTAAATTCGTGCCTTAAACCACTGAGTTAACCAGACTTGCTTCGGCTTTCCTCTAACTGGAAGTTCAACTTCAATCATGCGCAAATGCCTGAATTTCTTATCTTAAAGAATTAGCCTACCGTTTTAATATATATATGATGATACATGTTATCTGGAAAAAGCTTACAATATATGTCTATAAGCGTCTCACAATTGATTTTTTTTTTCGCACCTATTTCAAGTGACTGTTTTAAACAAACATAGTTGTTTGAGCATTTCAGTAGATTTGAGTGACACCTATTGAAAAAACACTGAGGGGCGGCTCAAGCTTACCCTATTGGTCAATCCTCCCTATATGTCGCTATATATCCATATAAATTAACGAATTCAAAAGATGATATTTAAAACAAATCAATTCCTATTTAATGAATTAATTCTTCAAAAAGTTACCAAAAAGTAACTTATATTTTTAAGAAAAATTTGATACATTTAAATTTTTGAATATCAGAACTTAAAACAGAAATCCTTATTAGTTACTTTCTGGAAAACATAAAATAGATTTAAAAAAAAACATATTAAACCATCAATACTATCGCGCCTCTTTGAAAGAAAGCTTCAAGACACTTTTTAATGTAAAATCTTAGCAACATGAATACTTATAACATAACTTGAATAATGAACCTGATCACTTAACCATATTTACTTCTTTTTTAAATGCTTAAAAGTTCTTTATGTCTAAATTAATGACCACCTGTTTAAGAATACAATATCTTCTGTACCTTACATTTTTAAAGAGTTTGCATAACATGTAATCAAGTAAAATTTAAAACACAGAAACTTATCTTTTTAAGCTGTTCAGATGCTCAAGCTCTTAAAATAATGATACCCATTAGACACCGTTTTGCAAAAGTGTGTAAAAAAGGAAAAATGTATGTTTAGGAAGTGTTATTATGTACTTGTTTTATTTGGGCATTTTCACAATAAAGGAGGAGAAGATAAATAGTAGTAATTGTGTTTCATGAACTCGCCGAAAGAAATGATAAATGATTTTGCTGTTATTAAATGTTTCTTTTTTACATAGAAATGTGATAAATGCACTATTAATTAATTTGGGATAGGTATAGTTTATTATAGAATGGCGTAGAATAATACAATTGCTTAATGAAATTAACTTCAGGGTTTTTAATTAAAATAAATTATAAATTTGATATTTTTAATAAACAAATTGATTTATTAAACAGTTGTTAGATTAATTGGTACTAATAACACTTGAAAAATGCGTAAACACAAACAAAATTTCCAGCTCTTTTCTATTTTTTTTTCATTTGATAATCTACGTCGCATGTAGTCACAACTTTTGTGATTGCAATTTTAAAAACATTACTTCAGAATAATATTTTTTATGTACTGAAATTGTTTCATAAAAATGTAATACTTTGCGCTTAAGTAACAACACTGCATATAATTTTTTACAAACTAAATATACAAATAAAAAGAGGAATTTTCTGATGTGTCAATCCCAAAAACTTTCTTCTATCTCATGCATGTCAATATTTCAAAATTCGCTAACACTGTTAATGTTTCGCCACCAGAAGAATTCTAAAAATCTTATATTATGTGAATTAGTTCTTGAAAAAAGACTATCGGTAAAATCGTGTATGTTATCAAAAATACATTGCAGCAGCGCCACCTGTTGAATGTTTATACCAAAACCTAATCTGTAACAATCTATATTAATGTCTACATGAATCTGAAGTTTGATAACAATCAGTGGATTATTTTTTTCAGATAGGGCTTTATCGAAAATCGTGGAAATCTAGCAAAGCTGCTTCATCTATTGGGTGATTGATGCTACAACATAATCAGTACCAATGTTTATCAATCTATTGATGGATCTGTATATAAATCAAAATTCGTGTATTTGTCCTGCCTATATCTGCAGAAATCATGAAAAATACAGCATAGCAGTGTCACTATTTGAGAGAGTTTCAGCAAACTCAATATTTAACAAGGGATACCTATATCTCATGTTTCATAAAAATGTATGCATTAGTTTTTGAGATATAGCTATTGTGGTAATAATGAAAAATGCAGCAAATCCGTGACACCTGTTTCGCAATAATACACCAAAAACTAATCAGCACCAGTTTATAGTAAGCTCTAATTTAATATAAAGTTTTGTGAAATTTCATGCACTACTTCTTGATATAGAGCGCAAGAAACTTTATGTCACATACAGACACATTGTCAGACATCTTGTGAAACAGACATTTTCTTAGAAGCCTCAAATTGTGTTCAGAACACAAAGATGGAAAATTTTTTCCATCTTTGTGTTTATTTGTATTTTGTTTTTCTGATGATGATTGAGTAAATTCAATCGAAACATGTAAAAATTATTAAGATCTTTTAATGTTTTTATTAGTATTTGACGTCCTTTATAGCAATTAAATATTTTAATGCATATTTTTTAAATGTTTTTAATGGACGTATTAGAAATCTTCTATTTATAATTAATGCCTTCTAAAACGTATTAAATCGATCTAAAATCAGAAATTGAAAATTTTCACGAATCCAATACTTTCTTTTTATAATGATAGGAGAAAGTAAACAGACTATGTTTATTTTTAAAGGAAAATATAATGTAACGACGTACTAAAATATTCAATATTAAGTCGCTTTACCAATGATTAAAAAAAGGGCTTTTTTCCTTTATAAACCCTTGAAAGAAGAATATATAATCGAAATTGAAAGAAGTCTTTATAATTACAATGTTTAGTTTGCTGCCATTGAGTTTTTGGAAACGTTCTCGATTAGTTTTATATTTAATTTTTGCTTTTTTAAACTGAAACAATCACACCCCAAAGGACTGCATAAACTTTCATCTCAAGACTTTATGGCAGGAATTTTAGGTTAGTTAAGACGCATTTTTCATATTAAATTACATCTGTTTTTTTTTATAATTTTTTTTCTTTAATTGAAACAATTAGACTGGAAGCAATTGCATAAAATTTTACCTAATCAAGTTTATGCCAGAAATTTTACGGTTAGATTAAACTCGTTTTTCATATTAAATTGCATTTGGTCTACGAATTTATATCTTAGTGTAAACCATCCTCCAAACTATATTTTGGTGGCTAACTGATGGACTTAACATTGTGTTTTCCCGCTCTTAGTCCTTTATGTTTTCAAACTTTCGGGTCCCTAAAAACATAATAACTACGGGTCAACTACAAAATTCGGGTGTACAAATGGTTTCCACCAAAATATGACTTAGCAGATCAGTTACATTGTAATTTGTCTGTCTAAACTTGATGTTTTAACTCGATGAAGTGATTAATACTTTAATCTAACAGTTCACAGTGTCCCCTCTTATCACTTAAAAACTGCGTACTTTAATTCGATTAACATCATGTAAAAGAATGTACTTTGAATCAAAATTCTTTTTTCATTAAAAACGAAAAATGAAAACCCAATATTTTAAACAATGAGACAATGAAAGACTGAAACCTCGAGGGAAACAATTACATTAATGAAATTTAAATAAATATCTCGATGTCAAAGTTTCTGAAAAATATTTTCGTAAAAATGCCTTAAAAAGAAAATTTATCGAATAAAACATATTGTCTATTTCTCTGCAAAATTAATTAAATTAATTAAGGCAAAAAGTTGAGAAGCCAAACTGTAGTAAAATATATTCTCTGTAATTGCATTACAGGAAAACGAAAAAACAGAGAGAAACATAAAAGAGGTGAAAAAATGATTATGTATCTTTATTCTTGATTGAAATGTGTTCCAAAGTTGAAACCTAGCAGAAAAATAATAACTTGCTAATAAATAAGTAAAGTTTGAAATTTTCTGTTAATTAATAAGATTTAACACCACAGAAACAAAAGAATTTCATAATAGTTGTCAATTTTGAAATAGCAAATAAATATAAGTAAAAAATTTACTTTTCTTTTAAATCATTTTAAATTTAACGCAAACAGCAGCATCTCTTAAATGCAATGAGTTGAATATTTAAATAAAAATATAAGGTAAATAAGTTGAAAACATAAATCATATTGATAAAATTTCAATAGTTGTTTACAAAAAAAAATTAATTAATTTAAATGTTTAAGAAAAGAAAACATTAAAGCAAAAAGATGGAAAGCGCTGTTTTTGTTGATAACTATGAGTAAAAACTTTATTTCTGAAACTTAATCATTACATCCTAAATATTTAAGGTTTAAAATTTAAACAGAAATATACTTCAATTTAAAGTGTAAACATGAAATAAAAATTAATCTTTTAAATAACTTTATTAATTATGTATTAATAATTAAACATACTTTCCACGTAATTCCGATAGAAAAGAATCGATCATTGTTTCTTCTTTTTTTATAAAAGCATTGTACCTTTAAGATAAATGTATGAACGTTTTAACTTAAGTTGATTATTAGGTTCACGTCAACCACAGGGAAATTCTATGTGAAATGAACTGGTTATAGTTAACGATGGACACACTTTATAGGAAATTGAAAACGTTGTTCGATTCTCTATACAAACAGTAATTTCTGCAAACTTCTGCATGTATATATTAGATTTCTTTAACGTGTTAATCAAATTTTCTTAGTAAAGGAAAAAAAATTTGGGAAGCCATTTAAGTATGAAGTATATTTTTATTTTGATACCAAACTGTTTTTTCTTTGATGAGATTAAATTTAAAATTTTATTTAATAGTGATTTTTATGTGTAATTTTTTTAATGAGATATCACGTTTCAAACAATTTTTTAAATATCATACAATTTTTTTATACTTTTGGTAACGGGGTCGGGCGAGAGCCTGCTCTCATCTCTAATTTGTCTCCGAAATGCATGACAAACTCGAACATACGAATACATCCGTATGAGACAGACAAACGAGAACACAAGTTATCGGTATTTATTTATTATTTAGTATTATCTATTATTAATTATCCATCATATTTAGTATAGGGTAAATCTTGCAATCGTTTTGAAAATCGAAAAAAACATTCACGAGTTTCCACGTTTTAGATACTGGAGATTTCGAAAATCATTTTTTTTAGAAAAAAAAATTGCCATCCGTATCTGTCTCTGTGTCTGTCTGTAATCTCCCGAACAAATTGGAATAGAGACCTTAAATTTGGTATGTACGTAGCATGTAGGATTGGAACGAAGCCTATTTAATATCAGTAACTTCGAGTATCCGGAACCATTTTTTGGGACACTCGAAATATTCG
Organism: Maratus speculifer; assembly: GCA_964019185.1. Classification (NCBI taxonomy): domain Eukaryota; kingdom Metazoa; phylum Arthropoda; class Arachnida; order Araneae; family Salticidae; genus Maratus; species Maratus speculifer. The sequence continues at coordinate 205,100,660 of OZ025291.1, forward strand.
TTTTGATGAAAGTTTCATAAAAATTTTCGATTTTTCTTTTAATTTTAAAGGGTGAGTATAAAAGACAAAAAAAAATTGCATAAAGAATGAAGTCGATTCGATAATTAGTTTATGAGATATTTGTAATCATGTTTTCCACTCTTCGATTTTTCATGTCTCTGTATTTCATTCAAATTTCAATTCAATGATACATTTTAATTAGAAATAGAACATAATCTAAAGCAGTAAATTCTTAGTTAATATAATTATTATTTTTGGAGTTATAAGGATGTCTCTTCTACGCAATTCACTGTTACTTGATATCATTTTCATTTTTTCTAGTATGTATATCCATGATGGGTAAGTATAACGGTGGCCACTAAAGGCTATTTTTTTATTTTTTATTCTTTAAATTACTTATCCTTAACTTCGCATTATGTTAACAAGCTCTTTTCATTTAACAAAGATACAGTCAGAACGTGTCCCTGAAAAAAGCTATACCACTTGTTACACCACTAACAAGTCTGAAAAAACGAGCCCGAAATCATCTCTAATTATACGCGAGATACATGACGCACTTGAACATGCGAATCCATACACGTTACAGATAAACGAAAGCACACGTTATCGTATTTATTTATTATTATTTATTATTTATTACAATCTGCTATTATTTTTTTTATCTTTAAATTATTTTTCCTTAACTTGTCATTATACTAAAAATCTCTTTTCATTCAATAAAAATAGCGTTAGAACTTATTCCTGAAACAAAATTCTAACACTAACGAGCCCGAAATCATACCTAATCAATAAGCGTTATGCATGATGCATTCTAACATACAAATCCATTCTTATAAGATAGATAAATGAGAGCACAACTTATTGGTATTTATTTTCTATTATTTTTTTATTCTTTAATTTATTTATCCTTAACTTATCATTATGCTAACAAGCTCTTTTCATTTAATAAAGATAGTGTTAGAACTCGTTGCCGAAACAAATATTAATTACTGATAGAATGCGTATTAGAAACTTGCTCTGACCTCGCCCACTGAAGATTTTTACTACAAGAAGGCCAAATATTCTCACGATCCTAAAATGAGCAACAAACAAACTTTGTAAAACAGTAAAAAAAATTGCACAGCTTTCGAACACAACTAAAAATCTCAATGCTTCTGAGCATACAGCCTTTCACTATAAAAAGATTTTAACGTTATTAGCAAACTTTTGTATTAATCCAAAATTATTAGAATATGTTCATATACTTGAACTTGAAGACATCATGACAAACTGATGGCTAATGGTGGCGTACGTTAACTCTCAAATTTTACAAATAAATCATATCGCTCAATCAATTTGCAATATATTTTTGCAAATAACCATTGTCTCGCTACAGTTAAGTGTTAGTCAAGGTGTTGATGGTTAAATAAGATGAATAAGAACATTGATTTGTTATGTGTAATGTTGTGCACTATTATTTTAAAAGAAGACGGTAAAAATATTCGCATTTTGATTCTTTGGTTTTTTGCTAGGTTTTCATCCATCCTGTCTCACTCTACGTAGACGGTGTATGAGTGTTCTGGGTGTTGAAATCCAAGTATAGCGTGAAGTACGCTTCACTCATCCAGAAAATACCAAAAAACCGCTGAGTGTCACTTTCAATTCTTGCCATAGCCAACTCGGGAAATGATTCCCTCGTAGCTGTGTCTTCCGATTGTAACTTCTTCAATGATTGTATTTTGTAGGAATAAATATGCAATTCCACGTCAATGATATGTCGAATTAATAAGGAAAGCATATTCAGTATCCTCCGAGCTTTGCGAGCACTGCTACGAAATTGAACGATTCTGCCGCTAAGACAGTCTTGATGGTCACAGTAATTCCGTCCTCCGACATCGAGTGTCTTCCACTTTGTGGCCGATTCTCCAAAGAGCAAGTTACTTAGAACCATTTGACAAGCTTCCCTATTCCAAGACACGATATGGGGCAATTCTCCGTCTTCAATCTTTTGTGCAAAATCCCCCGTGCAAAATTATCACAACGCAACAGTTGATGACTCTCCATTCAAATAGAACAATTTTAACAATAACAATCAGGTGCACTCAGTTATTACTAAATCGATGTATCGCGTAACAATAATATACCGAAAAAATGCGATATTCTCGTATATCAGGGTCTTTTATTGCAAGATTAATTTGCATTATTCTTCTTACTATCTTGCATGCCAACGCCATCTGCAACTACATCTCTGTATTACAATGTATTTTTTAAGAATTTTTAAAGTTTTAACGTACTTTTAGCTATCAAAGTACACACAATACAATGCACAGTATACACAGTACATACAGTATAATACAAAGCTATGCAACTTTGAAATTTAAAGTAATCCGCTGCATTTTTATTTGGAACAATGCCAAATACAAGAACAAAAGTCATTCATCAAGCGTAGATTATGAAATTCTTTCACTTTTTAACAGGATATTATATAAAAAAATAATTTTTTCTAGCATGAAATAAGGTATTTTTTTAATCAACTTAAAATCCTGTCAAACAATGTATATTCATATCCATGTAACGTCTTTCATGTAACCCTCTATACGTTCTATGGAATTTATACATACAATCTAATTCAATCAAAATTTGATAAGATTCTTATTGTATGCCATAGAGCCGGGTGCGCTTTGAGAAATTATTGATCTTAATGAGACTTTTAAACGAATACTTTTGTGTATCTCTGAGCATGAATGATCAGTTCTATGACCTATATAATCTATTGAGAACAAGTAATTAACTTCAGTGATTTCATTACCTTTGAAGTACCATAACATCGTTTAAATGCTTAACAAATGGTTTTTTCTATAAATCATAATGTAATGCAAATCTTCGGTACATTCCTATAAACAATCTGTTACAGACACTTAAATGATACTTTTGAAAAAACATGATGTTAATTATTTTCTACCATAAATTGCAATCTAAAGGAATTATTTTTCGTGTCCCTAAAAATTACACACTTTTCATTTTCAATACTTACACTCTACAATAAATCTCAATAATACATAAAAATTATTTGACAATGCAAGTACATTTACGACAGCAAGAGTTGGACAGCCTTGTTGTAGACATACAGAAAGTAGAGATATGAACAAATTGAATTTATAAACACATTTCAGTTACGTTGGAACATCAAATATCCAAGGAAATACATTGCAAGTTATTTACTAGATAAATACTGTAAGCATCATAACAAACTAAAATTATGATCCAGAAAAGCTTTAGAATAGTCCGGCCCACTTCTGTTTGTAGCTAACTATATTTATGCAACTAACACTTTTAAAAAAACATAAAATTTAATTTAAATCTCTTCAATAAGTTGAATTGATAATATGCCCTGAATAGCAAAAGAAAATGTAAATCACTTTATTAAATGTTCGTTCACAAAATGTAAATGCAAGACATATATATCTAATATCATAAATAAAAAAGCGTGTTTGCTAATAAAGCCTTTTATCTAAAAGATGAAAATAACAATGCTTTGGAAAGTTCTGCCTTATTGCAAGTACTATAGTAATGAGTATTTTCGCAAATTCCGTTAATTAAAATGATAGCTTCCTAGTTATGTAAACTTTCTAATCAATTTGTTAAAGGATAAACTCAATTTTGTCGTAATTAAACCGAACAGCTTTTATACATGCAAATGCTTTTGTTTGAAATGATTAATAATAATGAAAACAATAAAGTTTATATGCATACTTCCTAAAAAAATTCCAGGATTCAATGCAACTTAATATGAAGCATAAAACAGACATTCGTAATTTCTATATTAATTTAATGTCATAGCTTAATAAGTATACATTGAGAATACAAATACTAATAGGGGAAAATCGATTTTTTCTTTTTTCGTAATTTTAATAATTTAGAAGATACAAGCTTAATAATTTGTAGGTGCATCTAATTCCTGAACTAATTAATATCCGAAGCATTTTCAAGTAAGAACTTAAGAGAGTATCGTTAGAAAGCATAATTACACTAGAAACCATAGGCAAAAATGTCTTTACGTGATTAAGACATACAAAAACACAGTAAGGTTACAATACAGAAAACAGTGTAAAACGCTTAACCTTCCCACTGCTGCAACCGGATATGTCCGTTCACTAGGCTGCAGGTTTCACTGCAATTGAATTTTTATTTAAATTAATATAATTCTACAAATATAATCCATTTTAAGAAATTAAGTTGCGATTGATACTTTCAAAGCTAGTAAGCATATACGTATCAAAAAAAATTATACCATGTAAGAAAATCCCTATTTTATTGCATTTTTGCCCTTTTGCTTGGCGGTCAGGGGGTTAATTATACGACAAAAAATTGTAATGTATGACTTAAGGGCAACACAGGAAACGTTGGAAATTGATCCCGTTGGCATGATGCTCACATGACAATTACGCGTCATAGATTGACAGTTTCGAAGATACCTGATGTTTTGCTAATAATAGCATCAATGGTGGAGACTCGCGGCACTAGAATAATTCTTTACCGGGTGTTACGTACACTTACACAATGATCTTCAGTCACCCTAGAGAAGATAAAATACATGATCTGGGTGGGGTTGAACAGGCGCCATATCAAAGCTATTTGCTTTCAAAAGAGTGGTCCAAATGGTAATCCTTGTGTAATGAGATGGCACCTCATCATATTGAAACCCCATACCATGTCGAAAAAGCGTACGGAGAAACTTTTAAGAAAATGTAGAAGTATCTCATGAATACATATGAGTTACTGCCGAAAATCCAGTTCAGGTCGGAAGATAAGGGCACTACTAAATTGTCCGACATAATACACAGCCACATATTAAAAGCAAAGCGTTGTTATGCTGCTCGTGGCCGTGGGTTGGTTCCATGTAAGTGTTATAAGGCTCATGTGTGCAAATTGTACTTATTGAATACTTGTTGATTTAAAAAAAAGGTTCATCTCAGAACACAACAGAAAAAAAATGTGATCGGCCAAATTTTGATAAGGAAGCCACTGCAGAAATGTGATATATGGTATATCGGCTGGAAGAGGATCGGAATGTGCGTCTCAAGCCCTACAGAATATGCTGGACAGTTAGTTGAGACGTTCCGACGGTAAAAGTGAGCATCCGTACACTGAATAAAGAATTTCGTTCCACAGACTGCAGCAGATTCTTTTCCAATATGGCTGTTCGTATCCATCTATTTAATTGCACCGTTGTTGTGAAAAACCCAAATTTTGGAAGAATCTGAAGAACCTGAGTAACATTTTATTATTTGGTTGACGAATCATTATCTTATTTTATCCATCCGAACAACAGTGCATCCATTATGGTTGGCTAGGCAAAGAAAAAATGGATACCTGACTAAGTCTTGAATGATTCATTTTGATTGCTCACAGTCGTGCGTCTGTAATGAGGAAGTTGCTCCTGCAGATCTTCAGAGCTCACCTATATCACTACCTATCGATTTCCGTATACACATTCCTATGTAATTATGGTTCCAATTAATGTTCTTTACTTTCTCCCCAAATTTATACACGAAGTTCATGGAGAGTCTGTATAAACTTTACTAAATGTAAATATGTTATTTCGTTTAAATTTGTTAATCTAATAAAAATTTTAACTTGCCGTTTTTACAGCATTTGCTGCACTACAATTACTTTTCCCAAAGTTTTTCCCCTTCAGTTTTGTTACATTAAGCAAAAGAAAATATTTTCCGATGAACATTTAATGACACGTACACACACAGAGAAAAAAATGCAAAATCTCAATACGAGTTCCATGTTGTTTTCAGGGATTCGTGCTTAAAATTTAAAAATAAACATTTTAAGATCATTCCTTAGTTTGTATGTCTCCCTGTCATAACAATTTTAAATAAATTATGAAATGTGGAAAGTTCAAACTTGCTTAAGTAATGAAGGCTATATTAACCCACATATTTATAGATTATTAACCATTCAAAAATGCACTTAGAACAAATGTACAAGATTTAAGTACTATAGTTATTATTATTTGTATAAGTTATATTATTACTTTATTACTTACTACTTAGTAATTAGTATTACTTAGTCACTTATTAGTTAGTGAGCTACTCATAATTTAGTAACATGATTAATGAAGTTATATTATTACTTTTAATTAAGTTATTAATTAATTAAGTTACGAGAATAAAGAAATATTTTCTTCGTAAATCGTGTGTGTACGGAGGGGGAGGGGGGTATTATCGTGTAAAATCTTTTGCAATGTGGAGCTGAGAAATACATTTTCTTTCAAATTTTCCGCGTTATATTTTCAGAAGTACTGTCGAAAATGTAATGCAAAACTATATCCATATTTCTCTATATTTCCGAATCTATTGAAACAAAAAATTATACAAAATTAAAGGTAAAAGAAATTAGTCCGTCGCAAGAAAATTATATGGATTACTCAAGGTCACGTGCAGATTTGACACAGTCGTATTTTTCTGTTATTCACAAATGTCGATCCGCAGGCGTTTAACAAACAATTTAGGAGCGTTGGGGGTACCTACTGTCGCAGAAGCATAAAAGGACTGATGATAACTATTTGAAAAATGCAGGTAATTGACTGATATTTTAATCTTAAAAGCATTGATTGTGAAACATTGAAAAATTATTTTCGGTATAACAAAATGATTAGTGCAAAAGGTTATATAAAATTTAACAATCAAACTTTTTTCTCGTTCTGAGTTTTTTGATAGATAATTTAAAAAAATAATAATAAATGAAATAAATAATGAGTCTCTCAAGAAAGAAATATTTTCTAAAAATGTGATTGTTTTTAGTGTAATTTACATTTCTCTTTCCTCAAAAGGAAAAAATAAAAAAAAGCAGCATTTTATATTAAAAAAGGGAAACATTAATTTAAAATCATGGATTATAATAATATTCGAAAAGAAGTTTGTTTATTTATTTTTTTATATTTAAATATTTTAATATTTAAATATTTCTTTTGCATGTTTAAAGATTTAATACTTAATAACTATCAAATTATGAATGCATTTAATTTTAAACGAAATATTTTATAGAATATTATTTTAAATTATTTTTTCTGCTTCAGATTTGTAATTTGATGCTTCAAAATATGAGCTGTAATTAATTCAAGGTAATTACATAACTTCCCATCATAAAAATAATATGCTTAGAAATGCTTTTTATTTCAAAATTGTCATATCAGCGCATTTTTTACTGAAAATAGATTTCATTTCTTTCCTAAATAGAGAAGGGATTATTACTTTTAAAAGTAAAGATTAATTAAATAAGAAAATTGAAAGATATTTTTTATATTATAAATGAAGTATTTTTTAAAATAAAATATTATCTATATAAAAAAAGAATTTTTCATAAAATTATAAGACGAAAAATTAAGTAGATCATGAAAGAATTAAATATTCTTAACAAAAGAGATTTTAAATTTAATTGGAATAACATTTTCTTGTTTTTGCGACTGTTCTTGTTTTTGCTTTTGAATGTTTTCTATTTTTCTTCTTTAAGATTTAAATAAAATTGAAAAAAAAAAAAAATAGTGAATTCTGTTCTTATTAGTGTACATATGTTTGACAACTTCTTTACATATATTTATTTTAAACTTGATGCATAAATTGATTCATTTCTTATTACATAGCTATTGCTTCAGTCCAAATTTTGTGTTGGTTTTCTTATTCATTTTCTTTAATTAAATGGCATTTTCAATATATATATATAAATTATTGTTGTGCACAAATTTTGGAATAAAAAAATTGATTTTAAAAAGTTTTTGGCAGTCACACCATATTATTAGCAAAATTAAATAATAAAATAAATTAAAAATTATATTTAAAAAAATTCTCAGTGTAGAAAATATGAAGACTTTATAGAATGTATATTGAAATTCGAACGCATGGTATATTTGACATTATATTACACATTTAGAATCATATGATTCATGTGTATAAAATATTTGGAGTTGGAAGATTTTTTTTTATTAGTTAGGAGATATTTCGAGTATAATTTTTTGCCTATAAGAATAGTAGATAACTACTGTCCTTTATTAAAAAAAGGAATAAATTTGTTATGACGGTAAATAAATTATTGTATATGTATTACGAATTTATGTAAAACAAGGTAAAACAAAGATACTGACTTGGACCGTAGTAATCATACGGTTTTGTTTGTATGATCTTACATAAAACTAAATCTAGAATCAAAATTTACAATTTCTATATATGTTTATTGTTAGATAACATATTGTGAATGAATATTAAAAGTATTATAAAGACTATAAAAATCAATTAGCATAATACATTTCTCTTCGCTAATAACAGGCAAAGTTTGATTTTGCATTATGTATTTTGTCGGAACTGAAAATTTAAATTATGCGTAAGAATATTTCATTGGAATACACTCATTTTTAAAAAAAACAATAATAGCTTTTTATGTCTATGTGAAATGACTCTTTATAAAGTTGTAATTACATTGAAAAAAAATTTCACACATGTTTTAATGTTCAAGTTGCTGCTAAATTTATTTTTTAGTTTTCACAACAAAAGGATTCCAAATGATTCCGTTTTTAAATAACATTTTTTTGTCTTTGTGAGTTTAATTGAGTAGAAAGTTTAGAATATAAAGCTATAAAATCTATAAATTGATGTCCATTACACGCATTATAATGGACAGTTAAATGCCATTAAATTGGAAAAGTAACTGCATGCGTCTTAACTCAGATTTATGTTTAACGCGACAAATCTGAATTCTTTTGATAACGTAAAACTGTAATACAATGATCGGTTCTTTTACAAATTATATCTAAAATATTATAAATACAAGCAGAAAATGTGGTTTGTATTTAAAGAAGTTTATTTACAATCCTTAATTAATGCAAATTAATTATATTTTGTTTTAGAAAAATAATCATCAAAGATTTAAGATTGATATTGTTGATTAATTATCGCATATATAATTAATTTATTTAATGATGGTATATTTTCCCTAAATAATCATTATTTCATATTAATTAAAAGAATCTAAATTTAACGCTGTTTGTGATATCATATATCTCCTTTCAAAAATTGTGACACCGGATATATTATACAGTCGCAATGTAGTAAGAATTTTAATTGAGAATCTTATTTCTCATTATTTCTCTCAATGCTTTCATTCCGAAGATATTAACTGTCAGATATTATATTTTAGCTAAGATATAAGTAATTTATAGATTAGGCGATGAACGTCCGAATTACAATATATCTGGAAAGAAACTAAATATATTAATAGCAAATTATTTTTTAGAAATTTTCTTTTTTTCTTAGAAGAAATTCATTGAATTTTTATTATTTTGGACAGGAACAACACATTTCGATTGCTATTAAGAAGTTTATAAAATGTTATTATTTTGATGCTATGCTGAGTCAGAATAAATAGTTTTAGACAGCAAAATATTTTCTGCATTATAATGCCAATGACAGTATAGTAAAATAAAATGGTGATACATGATTTATTGAATAGAGTGTTCATAAAGAGACATTGAATAAAAAATTCAATAATTTCAATACATTAAATACAGACAATAAAACAAATATTACTTTAATATTTCTTTTTTATAAAGTAGGGCTGCACACTCTTTTCAAGAGAAGGACCACTTACAAATATGGCTGGATGGTCGAGGGCCACATCAATAACACAGGGAGAATTCAGTTTCGAAGAGGTGATCATGGCCTATAATCGGATTTGGATACTCTTAAACAGCAAAAAAAATTTCGTAATGTTTCAGTTCTTTTTTTTTTTTTTTTTTTGTCTGTTTTTGATACTATATCTTTTTGCTCATAACATAGGCAGATTCTGGTTTTTGCGAGTACTATCAATCTTTGTGTGCATCTCTGTCTTACGCGAATCTGATGAAAGAGATTGAATGCTAATCGTAAACGACCACATAATTGTCCAAATTTTTGCCACTAACTGTTGTAGTTTTTTTATTTATTCCTTTTAATGAACTTAGTGAATTTTAAAGACTTTTAGAAGAATTTATAATACTAAAAATGCTAAAAAAAGAAGATGAAAACACCTAATACCATGCACGCCACTTTATAACTAAACTAGCATTCTTGACCCGTTACGCTGGGCGATTTCGCTAAAGGAATCTTGAACCACACGAAACACATCTAGTAAACATTTAAAAAAATAATATCTAATCAAACATCCGTAATTGTTGTCTTATTCGTATAACCTTACATTATCCTGTTCAAAGTCGATGTTTATGACATAATAAACAAAATAGCCGTAAAATGATTGAAGTACCTACATTTATTATTTTTTTAGCAGATGCGTGATTTTGAATTTCCCGATTCTATCTGACAACGTACGAACCAATCCAAACAAAATAATTAAAAGTAATCTAGAACAGATCAATACAGTAAAAATTACCTTATTTAAAAAAACGACCTGTACTGATAAAATGCTCCATTAAAAAAAAAAAAAAAAAAAAAAAATTCGAAAACTGCGCCCCTCCCGTGGGAAGGAGGGGGGGGGCAAATTAAGATGTGGAAAGAAAAGTTAATAAAATGAAAAAGCAGTTTGATTGCTTTTGGATGATATGTCACATGATGGGTCCAAAGAAAAGTTTGGAATTTTTCAATCCCCCCCCCGTGTAAACCCCTCGAGGATGGAAATTTTAAATTTGCTGAAACAAATCTTTATTTTTTTAATAGATTTTTTTCTGCCGTTTCACGCTTTTACTTAAAACGACAGCTGAGAGGTGTAAGGGAGATTGGTGGTTGCAGATATTAGTTAAGGCATTTAGAAGAACGAAATGATCATGTATCCAGGTTCAGATGTACAACAAAAACCCCACGATGATTGCAAAGTTACACTTTATTTTAACATCTATTACGAAGGGGGGGCACACTTATAGCTCTCGGAGAAAATCTCCGAACGAAGAATAGCAGGTTAACAAGACGAGCGCAGAGAGTCAAGTGCCTCGTACATAGCAACAAATTGCCACTTTTGGCATGATAGAAAATCGCCAACATACAAAAGTTCGCCCATGCACAATGGATAGTATACGCCAAATACAGTTAAAATGCAGCCGGCAAGATAAGAATTCAATTTAGTTTCCCAGCTGGGATGGGAAAGGAAAAGGTTGCCAAACAATAAAATGTTACACGTGTTGTTTTGTCTAATAAAGAAGCACACCGAAGGGACATGAGATTTTACTGCGCAGATGTTAAATTCTTTATAGGGTTTTGTCGAGAAAGGAAAAGAAGCGTAAGCATAAATTTTAACTGCGAAACAGAGATGATGTCCATATAAGGTAATGCAGAATTGCTTCGATCGGAAATAGCAGACATCTGGAAATGTTTTAAACGGTTGAATAATATGTAAGTGTATTTCTCACAGACAAAGTTAAGCAGCTGCCGATTTTTCGGTTAGAGAAAAACTATGCGAGGGAAAAAAATGGAAAGTGAATGAAGGACACTTAAAACTGATTTTGAATTGAAAAGAGACGGGGGGAAGGAATAATTTAAGAAAATAACCAATATATAACGAAATAATCGTTATATATATCACCCGGTGCACCACAAAAAAAAACTTTTGCTGTCCAATGTGCATAGGCTAGCATAAAATATTATAACATAAAAACATACATAAATGCAAAAGTTTTTTTTTTTATATGTATATGTAGAAATTTAACGTCATGATAATGGAGACTTTTGTATTCAAAAACAGTCAGCAGTTCTAAAGTCTCTATATTTTTTATATTTGTATTTCATGGATCCAAGGTAGTACTGTATTTTATATGTATAAGTTGAGTCGACTCAGACAGTACAAAAATATTACTGCAGCTTTGATTGTTATCATGACACAAGTAAAAATTTTGAAATATATATACAAAACATGAAACTAATACTAAATGAATATAAAATGGCAATACACAAAAATAACATAATAGCACTATATTTTCCAAAAAAAAAATTAAAAAAGGTAAAATGATGTATATAAAAATAAAAATGTTTTTTTGTAAAAAGTGTTTCATGCCGAAGCATAGGATGACAAAAAAAAAGAGGTGCTCCAAGCACGCCCATAAAAAAATATGCGTCACCCTGAATCTTGTGTACAACACAAGTATTATGGCATCGGCTTAGGGCCTAGCCTTAGATGAGGAGGGAATTGTGACGCTCCCCCGAAGGCACTAGCGGTCTTCTGAAGGAGCCCACGTCGAATTACATGAAAAAATTTGAATTGTTGTGAATTGGAATCACAATTCAAAAATTTGAATCGAAACTCCAATTCCAAAATTTTGTCTCTCAACACAATGAAGCTTGAACCCTTAGGGCATTAATTTTGAACGGGAACAAGACTTCAAAGGGAAGAATTCAAAAAGAAAAAAAAACACAAAAATGTATATCAAATAATAACTAATATGGGCAGACAATCCTAGAGTGAAGAGAGACGAAAAATGTGTCACAATCGAGTGGGGTGATGAACAAGTCATATATAAAAACTGTGTTTAGTTTAATTACATGAATCTTTTGTTTACATTTCCAAACTACAGTACCTGTTTATCTAACTATAATATGTTTGACTTACTGTACAAGAAATGTTAAGTGGAAGGTTAGTTAGTGGAAAAAATACTGAATTAATGAGTATTGTCAAAGAAATTTTAAGTGTACTGCAAAAAGAAAACAAAATAAAAGTAAATAAAATTTAAGTGAGTATGAAGGGCTATCTAAGTGTTAAAGGATAACAATGATACCTAATATTGTTCTTAAGAGATCTTCAGAGCAATATTGATGGACCAGCCATGATATTGTTAAAGATCAGTCAAAAACAACATACACACAACCATGAGCTCTTTGGTTGGATATGTGGTATCATAAAACAAGACATAAAAATAATAAATAGTGATTTACATTAGCTTCTGTTTCTTAGATTGTATGTGTGAGGTTGATAAAACGTATTAAAGTTAGTGTTGTTTATATGACTTGATGCATCAAATAAATGTCCATAACGAGGAGGTGCAAGTAAAAGTCTATCAATATGTACTCGAAATGCTGTGTTATCAGGAGCATACAACCTTTTAATTGAGAATGACACAGGAGAATGTTTACAAGTGACAATATATGGACCAGTATACTTTGTTTTAAACTTGTCATTTGCTTTTAGATATACAATGTCTTTTAAGAAAATGGATCTTAATTTAGCTTTCTGACCGTAATATTTATATCTTTTATCTTGAGCAGATTTAATGTTGTTATAAGCTTTGTGATATATCTTACTCAAATCATCAAGCAATTTGTGTACTTCAATATGTTTATCAAGAAAGGGTTGGTTGCACGACTGATCAAAAGTGTCAAAAATTAGAGAAAGTTCACGTCCAAAATGAAGAAAATTAGGAGAATATAATGTAGTTGCATGTTTCGAACCATTATAAAGTGATTTGTGTATAAATACTGCATTTTCGAAAGAATGACCTTCTTGTAAAAGAATATTAACTGAATATTTGATTGACTTATTGATTCGTTCTGCAATCGCATTTGATTGTGGTCTCGAGGCAGAACTGTGTAATACCTTAATGCCCATTGTATCATTAAAGATGTTATATACCTGAGAAGTGTACTGGGGTCCTAAGTCTGATAAGACAACCGAAGGTCTCCCAAAGGTGGTTATGTAAGAGAATAAGCATTTAACAACCTTACTCGCAGATATGTCATTAAGTGGAAAGAGTTCAATATGTCTTGAAAAATGATCAGTGATAGTTAAAACATATTTTCCATTAGCAAACGGTCCAAGGAGATCTGTACTAATAGTGTGACCAGGGTACCTGGGAGTGTATGTGGGCTGTAAGGGTGCAGGTGGAGTTTGGTGATGTTTAGTTTGAAGACATTTGATACAGGATGCAACAAAGTTTAAAGTGTCTACATACATACCCTTCCAAAAATATCTACCTGACAAGAATTCATAAGTTTTATTAAAGCCAAAATGAGATAAATGTGAAATTGTTAAGACTTTGCTTTTAAGTGACTTTGGAACAATAATGTGATACGAAAAAGTGTTATTAAAAATATTTTCCTTCTTTAACATTAACACTTTCGAATCAGGATGAATGAAGTAGTTAGGAAATTTTTGAGAAGATCCTTTCTTTAAGATTTCTTTATAAACAACAGACAAAGTAGGGTCATTTTGTTGTTCAGTAGCAAATGTTTCATTCGAAATTTCTAATAAAGGGTCAGGATTTGTTTGTGTACCAGAAATAAGGCAGTTAACATGCATATTAGAATCAGTCGAGCTGGAGTGTGGAGTATCACATTCTACAATAGGTAAGGGTTGAGTATCATGAATCAGTTCAGGGTTTGTAGCTAAAGTCTGTTGATTATTTTCAAAGTTACAGCGAGATAAGTAGTCAGCGAGTACATTCTTTTTACCTGGAATATGTTGAAATTTGTATGTGTATTCTGAGAGATCCATGAGCCAACGAGAGATAATATCAGCCGGGTTTGTAGTTTTGTTGTACTTTTCTAATGGTTTACTATCTGAAAGGATTACAAATTCTCTGTTGTATAAATAATATTTGAAAGCAGTAACTGATTTATGAATCGCCATGAGTTCTAATTTGAGTGCAGGATATTTTTTCTCTGACGCTTTTAAAGATTTTGAAAAGTATGCAACAGGTAATAGTTGTTTATCATGTTCTTGTAGTAAGACACCAGAAATAGCAATATTTGACGCATCAGTATTTAAATAGAACTTTTTGTTCCAGTCAGGTAATCTAACCATGGGTGGATTAAAGAATATCTTCTGTATGGTGTCCATAATTTTTTGATGTTTGCTTGTCCACTTAAATTTGGCTTTTGGAGTAGTTAAGTTTATGAGAGGTTGTACAAGTTCAGAAAAGGATGGAACAAGAGATTTGTAAAATGTAATGACGCCTATGAGTGCTTTTAATTGACGTTTAGTTGTAGGTGTTGGAAAAGATGTTATTTTTACAATGTTCGACTGAACAGGAGAAATAGTTTGATTTTCAATGTGAAATCCAAGATAATCTAAACTGGTTTTGTGAAAAGTGCATTTGTTAGGGGACAGCGTTAAATTATATTTTACTAGTATTGCAAGAATTTTATCCAACTTATCACACATTTCTTGATATGAATTGGCACCAACAATAAGATCATCTTGGTAAGTATAGACACCTTCTAACTGTAATTCATCAAGTAACGAGTCCATTAAAGCTTGATAAATTGAGGCGCTAGATTTTAATCCGAATACTAATCTCTTATACCGAAAAGAACCAAACATTGTAGTGAATGTGAGCTGATTTTGAAATTTTGCAGGCAAATCAATCTGATGATATGCCTGATGAAAGTCAAGAGAAGAAAAAAAACGATATTGTGAAAGATTTGAAATAATAGTTTGAATTTTTGGAAGTGGATAGGACGAACCTTGAATTATAGTATTAACCATTCTGAGATCCAATGCGAGTCTATATTTCTGTATACCTGTACCGTCTGGTTTCTTTTTAACAAGAAGCATGGGGCAGGCCCATTCGGAACAATGACGTTCAATGATTTTGGCATCAAGTAACTGTTTGATTTGATTCAAAACATCCTTTTGCACAGCTTGGGGAAGAGGGAAAGGGAGTGTCTTTATGGGGTAGTCATTAATGAATTTTAAATCAGGTACAATTTTATCAGTATGACCAAGTGTGTCTAATGATTTGGAAAAGGCAGGATAATAATTAAGTAACAATTTAGTTAGGTTCTTTGCTTCGTCAGATTTTAAGTGAGAAAGTTTAAAATCATTAGCCGATAACTCCTGCTTTCTTTTTTGTAAGATTTCATTAGACGCCTGAATAAAATTTACAAAGTGCTGTTCTGAGTTATTTTGCTTGTCAGACATTTCAGAAGTATAGTCGCAAATTTCCTCAATCTCAGATAATTGACCTATTTTTGTGTGTTTAGGGAGATGAATGGTCTTTTCAGAAGTGTTTTTAAGTGTTATTGAGAAGAACTGATGTATTTGTGAAGTTTTCTTTCTTTTATTGGATAATTTGTTCATTTGAATAATGGCATCATTTCCTGTTAATTCTTTTGTTTGTGCCAAATATTCAAAAAGATAATTTCTGTCATTGTTGATGTTATTGAAGGTGTAAACAGAGCACCATATTTGTTGTTGAGGTTCTACTATAATTTTTCGAGTTAAGAACACCGCTTGATTCAATACAACATCACTCAAAGAATTGCATGATTTTGATTGTTTCTCTCCAGAAGATTCTTTACTGGTTTTTAAAGGAACAGAGAAATTATTGTTGACGTGGAGACACTTGTTAAAAGTATCGATGACAACATTGTATCTAGTTATGAAATCGAAACCTAAAATGCCTTCAAAACTGGAAGACTCGGGTATGTCAACAATATAAAAGTGATGTGAAAACGCTTTTTGTTTTAGCTTAATGGATGTTCTGATGCAGGCGGAAAATGAAACATCAGAATTGACAGTTTTAATATTGACGTCAGTGGACAGTCTTTTATATTTTAAGACCAGTTTAAGTTGGTTGAATAATTTTTGTGAAAGTAAAGATATACTACTACCAGAATCAGCCAATAAAGTAATATCATGGTTTGCTATAGTGGCTTCAACAAGAGGGAGGGATGGTGACATAGTGTTTACACTACAAATTATTTGAACATTATCACTTTCTGTTTGTGTACTGATGTTATTTGCTATCTTAATAGAGTCAAAAGTTTGGGAAGCTACTGAATTAACTAGTCTTGAACTTGAAATTTTAGGTAATACAGGGTCAAAAACAAAAGTTGCTGATGTAGAAGTATTAGATTGAGACACAACACCATCAGCATAAAAATTGTATCTCTGTTTCAGTTTTCCTGAAATTGTGGAGTGGAATTCGTGTAATTATTTTTTCTTTGAGTGTTTGCTCTTTTCCATTTAAAACAAGAGAGAGCATCATGATTGTTTCGTCCACATAACTGACAAACAACTGGTTTTTTTTGTGAAAACTTGTGTGGGGAATAACGCCTAGTGTAGTTTCGATTTTTGTAATTTTTTTTGAAGCGTGAAACACCTGCGAAATGTTTTGGTCTAGTCTGGAGATTTTTTTGCTCAGTTTCGGTTTTAGTATCAGGAGGGGCAAAGGATAATGCATTTATTTTCTCGGAAATTTCTTTCAGTTGCGATTCGATGAGATTTTCTGGTCTGTGTACCGAAGGTAAGGAATGTAAGATTTTCTCATTCCTTAAAATTTCATGAAGGGTTTGTGCTCTTTCGACTGCTGTTTTATAATCATTAATGCCTTCTTCCTGTAATTTTATTCTAATATTTGAAGGAAGGGCTTCTAGAAATTTCATAAGTTTAATAGTGTTGCGTGCACTTTCGTCGTTGATATCTGCATAAACAGTCGCCGCAAGAACATTTAGTCTATGAGCTAAGTTTTTTATCGTCTCAGAAGGCATAAGTGCTAAACTGGACAATTCAACAGAAGCAACACATTTACTAGGGGGGGCGAAAAATGACGCAAATTCCTTTTCCAACAAATCAAGGTCTGTTATCTTTTGCAGGTCGGGATTTTGGGCTAGAAATTTTTGTGCAGGCCCAACTAACTTTCCCTTTAAGATTGCAATTGTTGTTTGTGGGTTGTATTTATTAATTTCTGCACAGACGCGAATTTGATCAAAGAAAAATTTAAGTAAATCTGGATCTCCATCAAATTGAATGATATTTATCGGAATTTGTTTTGCAGCCATGATTAGTTTTTTTTTTGTTTGTTTACGCTCACAAGTTTTAGAGAAATTGTTACACAGACCGAATTTATACCCTAAAGCACATTGAAAACAAGAAAATTTCCTAGCTAGTAAAAATATCTAAACTAGCAAAATAAATAGATTTTAAAATATACCTCACTTTAAAGATATCTTATTTGAACCTTTTATGACAGTAACGCAAGGAAGCACATACAAAATTAACACATTTAGAAAATAAATTAAATAAAATGGCAAAATAATTACACTTTGAAACATATATCTATATATTCCTTCACTTTAACAAAGTACTTACTTTAGATAATAAAGTAAAGAAAACTCTATAGAAAACCGCAAAAACTGTTAGCAAGCAAGAAAAAAAAAATCCTTTAACTTCTTTACTCAAGGAAAAAAAATTCCTTTTTTTGTAACTTAAAACCTTCTGATTTATTTATATGTTTTGGATGAAAACGAATGTTCTTATTTTAACCTTGTAATTAAAGTTCAAAACTGGTTAAACACATTTAAGCATATTAGAGAATCTAAATACAAATTAAAAAAACAAAAAAAGGGGTGGGACGTAAAATATGAAACAATAGCACATAAATGCAAATAACTGATAAAAATTGCATAAAATGTCATAAAAATAATAACTAGAAATGACAACAGTTACCGTGCTTTCGCAAGTTAAAAAAATCTTTGCAAAAACACAATAACAGGATTATAATAGTTATGTTGAAAAAAATATGATTTAAAAACACCAAACTGCAATATTGATTATGATGAACTGACTGTGGAAGCAGAACATAAAGTAAAGAAAATACTTGGGGTAACTTACAGATTTAGTTTAAAAAAAAATATAATTAAATGATTACTAAATTAATAAGACAAAAACTTAGGGAAATGGGGCTCGATCTGCTCCCACATTCAAAATGTAGATTTTTTTTTAAGTTAATTTTTGTTGTAGTGCACTTTTTTCTCTTTTTTTTTATCACTGAAGGCTAGCAGAAATTTTATATTGTAAACAGGTACTTTAGTAATCACTTATCACAGGTGGTGACACATCTTTTTTTTTTAGCTTTACTTGGAATTCTGTTATTTATTTAATACTTTTTTTTGTGCACTGTTAACTGATACATACGATGAATTATTTCTGATGTATTTTCACATAATTGAAGACATATGTATTATATGTGGATTTTTTTTTTTTTACTTTCTTTTGCCGACCACAATTAATGAATCACTATTTTGTACGATGTATGACTTTACGATGCATAATAACACAATGAACTTTCTTTAGATTACGTTCACCAAAGGCACAAAATACCACTGGTATAGAAGCACACCACAAAACACCACTGGTATAGAAGCACACCACAAAACACCACTGGTATAGAAGCACACAATGCGCACATGCAGCCCTCGATATCTGGCGGCGATGAACACGTCAATCACACAGAGAATGCACGGAGATGAAAACGGGGGGCGCCCAACGCTGAGGTGACAATCGGGCGCAGGTTTCGTTTTGAAGATGTAATTTCAAGGGGAGACGCTCCGCAGCACTTGGGATGGAGATCACAGGGGAGAGAAAAGGGGGTGTCCAGGCAAGGAATCACATTTCGACGTCGACCGCCGGTGAAGCTGGGGAATTCCACCTCTGTTGAGACATACCAGTCAAGACTCCAAGCCGTTGTTTTTTTTTTTTTTACCGGGGATGCAGAGAAGAAAGTAGAACCAAAATTATCACATTCGCCGTAAAGTCGCAGTTGATTGTACCCCCCTCCATATTTTTTTTTTTTTTTTTTTATGTGGGGAAAAAAACGAGAGTCAAACGGCACCAGAGATTTTGTAAGGGAGATTGGTGGTTGCAGATATTAGTTAAGGCATTTAGAAGAACGAAATGATCATGTATCCAGGTTCAGATGTACAACAAAAACCCCACGATGATTGCAAAGTTACACTTTATTTTAACATCTATTACGAAGGGGGGGCACACTTATAGCTCTCGGAGAAAATCTCCGAACGAAGAATAGCAGGTTAACAAGACGAGCGCAGAGAGTCAAGTGCCTCGTACATAGCAACAAATTGCCACTTTTGGCATGATAGAAAATCGCCAACATACAAAAGTTCGCCCATGCACAATGGATAGTATACGCCAAATACAGTTAAAATGCAGCCGGCAAGATAAGAATTCAATTTAGTTTCCCAGCTGGGATGGGAAAGGAAAAGGTTGCCAAACAATAAAATGTTACACGTGTTGTTTTGTCTAATAAAGAAGCACACCGAAGGGACATGAGATTTTACTGCGCAGATGTTAAATTCTTTATAGGGTTTTGTCGAGAAAGGAAAAGAAGCGTAAGCATAAATTTTAACTGCGAAACAGAGATGATGTCCATATAAGGTAATGCAGAATTGCTTCGATCGGAAATAGCAGACATCTGGAAATGTTTTAAACGGTTGAATAATATGTAAGTGTATTTCTCACAGACAAAGTTAAGCAGCTGCCGATTTTTCGGTTAGAGAAAAACTATGCGAGGGAAAAAAAATGGAAAGTGAATGAAGGACACTTAAAACTGATTTTGAATTGAAAAGAGACGGGGGGAAGGAATAATTTAAGAAAATAACCAATATATAACGAAATAATCGTTATAAGAGGTGCAAATGTTCTAAATTGTTCGACTTCCTTTTTAAAGCCCTCAGGGGGGGGGGCAATTTCTAAAATCGCTGAAATATGTGTTTAATTATTTTTTAGGAGATGTATTTTCTGGAATTTTGCGCTGCTACCTTAAATGTTTGCTGAGATATAAGAAGATTTTCCAGAATTTTCGACCCCCCGTTTGTTCCCTTAGAGGAGGAATTTTCAAAATTCCCTTCTTAGTGCACGCTTGCATCATAATATTTTCTACAATTTTCTTGTTTCTACGTTCAGTAGTTTGGGCTGTGCGTTCATTATCAGTCACTCAGGTCAAACTATTTTGTATATTTATAGATATCGTGATTTAAGTATGGCAGATTGCATAAGACAACATTACTCAATTACGGCAGTATACCCATCTAAATTTCATCATTATTAACTGACATTCATTCTCATTGCTTGCTAAAGCTAATATGCCGTGCTTCTCCACGAACAATGTGTTTTAGGATACGCATGTGTGATGACAGAAGAGAAATAGTTTAGAGAATGTAACATAATAAAAATGCATTTAATCTGCATGTAATGCTTTTTAAAAATAAATAAAATTTGTAAAAAAGGCATAATTTAAATAAATTTTACAAACACCTTGCGGGGTTTTTTTTATTCGTAAATAAACAAGTTGAAATCAAGCTTAGTTTGTTATTTCAGAATTATTTTTATAATGTGTACATTGAAGTTATTTACACTTTTATCAGTTTAGTAAATATGAGGAGAATTTATGAAAGAAATATCTACCTTTTAAATTCATGTAAACAGTTTCTGAAATAAAAGATTATTTTTTTTCCGAAGTGCTTTATAAAATTTCATAAATTAGAAGTATCATTCAAACACGGTAGGTTTTCATTGCAGAAAATATTTTTTTTTACTTTCAATATACATAAATTTAACGTGAGAATTTAAAACTTCTAAAAGACTGAATAAAATAAAAAAAAGTAAAATTTCAAAACAGTTACAAATTAAATTTCAAAAATAAATAAAAATACAAAAACTTTTAAAATACATTTAGTAAACGTTTAACAAAACTACCAAATAACCATCATCAGTACAAAATATCCCATGAATAACAAACAACAAAATGGATCAAAAACAGATAGCGTGAGTTTTTTTTAGAAAGAAAAAAATAATTAACAGGGGTAGAACGAACGCCAGTCAATGTTGGTGATCACAACTGAGTAAACGAGTTCCTTGAGGAATAATCTACCATAACTGTTACAACCCGATTTCAGAATACAAGCGTTCGCAAATAGAGGGATGTGATCGAAGAGAATGCTGCACTGTTTTTTAAATTTAAATTACCACTTTAAAATAAAGTGTGATTTTTTTAGGCGAATTTTCAGCGATATAAGCATATCACAAATGTAAAAGCTTTCTCAATCATTACACGGAATGGCATAAACAACACCTGTTAAATTTGTTTTATGATTTTTTTAAATTTATGCTTAAAAAGGACCATACTTTATAAATTAGTTTAGAAGAAACATTAATGTTGAATTATCTTAGAATGCCATAACTTTTTCCAAAAATACTATTGTAATGTAGGATACAGATAAAACAATTTGGTTTACTACGTAGTACGCCAAATTCTTTTTTTCTTTTCTTCTTTTGAAATTCGCCTGAAGAAACGTACTTGTATTTTAAAAATTGATAATCTAAATTCCAAAATAGTTCACCATTCTTTTCAAACTCATCACATCCGACTATTTGCGAATGCCTGAATTTTTATATTTTTGGTTACTTCGTATTGTAGGAATTATCATTAGGACTGGTTTACTAAATTGCGATCGCCGATATTGAATGAACTTCGTTCTAACCCTAGTTAATATTGTTTATTTCTAAAACACTAACTCACTTTATTTTTTCTTCATTCGTTTTGTTGTTTTTTGTTTTATGTGTATTCTCTATTGATGATGCCTTGCGGATAGGCATACGTATGTGGTATATATAGATATATATATATATATATATACGTGCTATTGGCCAAACCCGTATTTGGCAAAACTGATTTGGTCTAGACCAATCTAGATCTAATCCTAAATCCCATAGCATGAAATAGCTTTTACTTGGCCGAACTAGTTTATTCTAACGTCCATATGATAAACTAGTTTTTCCTACGTCAAACTAGTGTATCGTGGCGCCCATAGGACAAACTTTTTTTCCTAGCCAAGTTAGTTTATCCGAAAGTCCATCGGATAAACTAATTTCAAAAAGGTCAAAATAATTTGACTTAATGCGCATAGGATAAACTAGTTTTCTCACCTATTTATTAGTCCGAACTAGTTTATCCTAAGTCAATACAATTTTGCATGATTTTATTGATCTTATTGCCCGACCTTGCTCCAATTTTCTAGTTTATCTTAGGTCAATCAAGTTTATCCTTGGCCAATGTAATTTCAAATGCTTTTATTAAACACAACTACAGCTCCGTCATCAATCTTGTCCAAAGTAGCAGTGCCGTCACCTTCGTATAATATATTTTATTTGATTGGGCATGGGACATTGTCCCCCTGTCGTTCCCAATTTATCGCCGCCGGTAGGTACAAAATATGTTACATATCACGAATTGTGTGCAAAAGCATGAAAGTAGGTCATTAAAGGTTATTATAATATTTCTATTTACGAATTTAGAGGATTAATTAATAATTTAAAACGGAAATTTGCAGGGTTTCTTGAAAATTCTAGATCTTTGAAAGAATATTAAATGTACTTCTGATTTTCTTAATGGATCAATGATTTATAGTTAATTCGAAGCCAAACAATCTTTACGTGTGAAAAAAATAATAAATATTAAAAATATACACTGATTTTGTTTTAATATTATTTTTACTACGGGCGTAATTATCACATGGCTTTGAATTAATAATGAATAAATGCACCATTAAGTATAGCAGAAATAGATTTGATATTCTTTCAGAAATTTGATAACGAAGGGCGTGATTCAAAAATTTATTATTTATTTTTTCTTTTTATAGTACTTCTTACAATCTTTATTATGTATAGTTCTAATGAATTTATAAAAATGTGGAATATATTTTTCCTTTGAAAAGGTCACCGATAGCTTCCATTTGTTGGGAGAATATACATTTTTATGCTGCTGTATAATACCATTGTATGACAGTTGTGTTACTGTTGTGAGACATTTACAATTCGTTATTTTCTTCTACTAGATACGCTTTCATCATAGTTGGTATCTCCTTCGTCGGACATGCCAACCTCCGGCTTTTTAAAAATCAAACAATTGTAATTCTAACCAGTAATTTATTCAGTAAACGAAATTAAGTAAATTTCAAATGGCCTTCTGAGTTAATGGTGCACATTTCTAATTACATAAATTTTCTGGTTCAAAGTACGTTTTCATGATTTAAAAAAGGCCGGAGGTTAGCAACTCTGCCTTCGTGTTTTTAATTATGTTTGCACAGTCATGTCTACTATATTGTTAAACAATCTTATGAAAACTTTTTGACTTTCCATCTGTGTTTATTCTCCCAACAATATTTTCTTCAAAAAAATTTTCCCAAGCAGGAAATTTTTGTGTCAATCTTAAGAGATATTCGTCATCAGCATCTACGTTTTCATCGTTCGGCTAATCTGGTGTTAAAAGCTTACATTTCGATTTCTGCAGAAGCATTGTTTAATTTCTTACCATGCTTCGGTAATTCAAAGCACAACATCCTTCTGCTTCAGTGCTAAAAATAAATCTGTGAATTCACGGTGAAACTACTAGCAGCAAACTAGCCAAACTTTTACCGTTCCGTTAGTAGATTTTCCGTTTTGAGACATAAAAGAAAGGAAAACTCCGTTTGAAAAAGCAGTAAATTTCTGCTACAAGGTTTGATTTTTAATGATAAAAATTTAATATATTTTTTTAAATCAATGAATCGATTAATCGTCAAAGAATTTGAAATTTCCGGGTGATTTTAAGCGGTTATATTTTTTTTACTTATTTTTTTTTATTTATTTGTATAATTTGCCTCAAGCCATTCTGAGGATCAAACTCGACACCTTTTGGTTACAGAACAAATCCTTGCTGACTGAGCCAAAATTGCTGATGCCGGCTTGTGCATAGTATATCTTTTATGAGTTAGTGAAAAAATTCTTCTGCTTTTTAAGGAATTCCTTTCAAACATATTCTTTAGAATATTTGTAAACGGTTTATTTTTTTTTAATTTTAGATTGATGCATAATACTTATTATTTTTTTAAATCAATTTTAATTTTTAACTAGTTTAAATAAAAAAATAGCTGTTTATAATCACTGTTTTTTTTTTGAATGAATGAATTAATGAACAAATGAAAAAAAAATACTCATTTTTTTTTTTCAAAAATAATGTTATAGACATTTTTTTGAAATTGCCGTATACTATTTATTTATTTATTTATTTATTTATTGGCTTATTAGTTAAAATATTTTTAATAAGAAATAAGAGAAAAATAAACAGAAAAAATACAATTTAAAAGGGGTTTTTTTTGTTTTCATTATTTCACCGCGCCAGTGGAATTCAAACCCACAATATGCGCTCGCAGGCGATTAGCGATGTGGTGCCTTTACCACTCGGCCATGGAGCTCCCACATAACGGAGTGCCTCCGTTTTTTGTTTCTATTTCTATTCGTTTCGTTATTTTCAAGAAATATTGTGAAGTTTTCTGATTTTTAACGGAAAATGCCCTTTTGCTGTGAAATTCAGGAAAAAAATATTTCTGGATTATTCAAACATTCTATAACTTCTTGTTCTGTAAGACTTTCATTCATATTTCCCAGCAGATTCTTCCTGTCATTTCTTGAAAAAATCTCAAGAATATCGTAATCTAATAAATGTATTAGTAAACACGCATTTTGTGTCAAAAAATGTATTTTAGTTCTCCACTCACCACCAATTAGTCATACAAATACAGTAGCACAGCCAGGGTTGTGGTTTGCAAGCCTAATATACCACTATTTTTTTACGGTTAACTTTGTATAATTTACTTATAGAGATCTTATAATTTAATAAAAACGGAACAAAACTGTGTGTAAAAAACTGATATTCAGTGAATCAACCCCCCCCCCCCCCAACCTGTCCGGGTAACTGAAAGACATGCGATTTTGTCAAAAAATAGGATTCGTCGCTTTTTAACATTTTACTCTATGATACCTTTTTCGATTTAAAAACAAATTGCTTAAAAAAAATATCCTTAAAATTTTATCATTAATTCCCGCGCATTTTTTGTTTCTGTATTGCACAGAAAGACTCGAGGTTTTGACGTTCTTGAACATTCTATGTTTCGTCTTTGCTTTATTCAAAATGTCGGATGCATCAAAATAACACGCAACTGTTTCCTCTTCCATTGGTCTCGTTATATTTTGCCCTGATGTTTCTCTCTTGACTCAAATCTCTTGATGCAAACCTTCTTGTTCTTCTTGCAAATCTTCAATTTTACGATTCTTTGCATTCCATACTTTGTGAAATGAGATATTAAAATATCACACAAGTTGAAATCTCCGAACATATAATATTATAAAGATGCTCTCGTTTTAACATGCTAGCAAGGAAGGTCTCCATTGGGGGCATACTCAGAATTTCTTGAAAAAAAATACGATTTAAACTACTCATGTAGGTAATAAAAGATCAGTGAAAATTAGCGGTGGAATTACATTATTAGATATGTAAAAAAATAAAATAGTTTGGGATAATTGGCATTAAAAGCTGAAAGCGACGCGGGATTTGGCGAGCAGTGCATTACCTCGCCAAAAGCAGACGATTTTAACGAATCTGAAAATTGATTTTAATTGACTTCACTGTTAAAAATCTGCAGCATTTAGTGCAACGTCACTCTACTACTTTTATAAAATATCTCTCTTCTGACCAATGAGAATGCTCCATAACACGGTGAATTGACCGTTTTCTATAAAAGCAGTGGAGTAACGCTGCAGAAAATGGTACAGATTTTTAGCGGTGTTGTAGCTTGTGCCACACTCTTAAAAATCTGATGCATTTGGCTGCAACGCACTCCACCGCTTGTATATAATATCTCTATTCCAACCAATGAGAAAGCTCCATTTCATGGCCAAATAACCGTTTTCTATACAAGCAAGGGAGTGCGTTGCAACAAAATGCAGTAGATTTTTAACAGTGTATTTTTCAATTTGGAACAATTTTAATCAATTTAAATTGTGTTTTAAATGATAAAATACATTAATTTCATTTTGTTATAAGTACATATGACAAAATTATACTTAAAGTAAAGTAAAAATGCAAAATTAAAATTACTTAAACTAAACTTATTTAAATAAATTGAACATAGAAAGTTTTTTTTTTTTTTAAAGTATTCCAAGCGTAAAAGCGTTCAAAATTTCGTTTTTTCGCCAACCGGAGATGAATCGCCAAATAAACGAAATTTTTATTATTTTTTTACGGACGTTATAACGAGGTTCCGCCGAAATTTTTTTATAAACATATATAACTATATGAGAAGAACATTCTGTAATTTTTTCAGATTTTTCTGAGTATGCCCGTATGGAGACCTTCCTTGTAAGTAATGATGAAAAAAGGTTCTAAAAAATTACTTAACTCTAATTTTCATTTAGAATTTTTTTTTTTTTTTAAAAGAAATCATATATTGTTTTATGGTAACTCGCTTAAACGGGACTAGGATGATCGAAAAATATACAACTATATATATATATATATATATATATACATATAATTATGTATTATTATTTATGTATACACACAATAGAATGAAGTATTGAATTTTCAAATTGGTGCGCTCATTTTTGGTCACCCTGTTTATAATTATCTAGCTCTCTCTCTTCATATACATATATGTGTGTGTGTGTGTGTAATACCATGGCCAATTAGAGCTATAGGCTCATCTATTTGAGATTAATATATGAAGTCTCCAGCCAGAGGACTCTGATACCTTGCCCAAGTTATTTTAACCTATCGTGCAAACCCTGAACCAAAACAATGACCATGTGCCGAGCCATGTATACCGAACAGAAAACAGCTTACTCAATGCTAATTTGAGCAGGGTTTGCGTTACGTGTTCTCACACGTGGTTCAATGAAATGGTTCAGGGTTTGAAGCTGAATCCAGCTCACTTTTTCCGCGGTTTTTAGCGAAATGTCTCGGTCGGTAGTATATAGTTGGCTATGGTAATACCTTTGAATCGAAATTTATCTTGCAAGTTCAAATAATGAAGTTAACCAAAATTATAAATGAAAATTGCATGTAAAAATACAATACATTAATCATAATTAAAATTTCATAATAAAGCGAATCTGTATACAGCATCCACAAAGTAAATACAAATTATTGACATCAACACACACAGGCATATATATAAACGCATATATTTTGCGTTTCGGTGTAAATAAGATAAATTATTCAAAAACTAATTGGAGACAAATTAAAAGAGTAAATTTCACGGTAATGAATTATAGTTTAGAGAATCTTAAAAATGCTTATTTTAAATTATTGATTTATGGATTTTTTGGTGCAAAGAAAATGACTCTCAAATCAACTTCATTAGGAATGTGCTTTCATCATAGGAATATTTTTTTTTTCGCATTTTGTGATTATTGTGATTTTCTGTGATCATTAGAAAGATATTGTTATTATTATTATTTTTAAATTTCTTTTGCAATTTTGTATTCTTTTACTAATTATTACTACACATAATGATTTCGATTTTATTAGGATTCATTTACAATCAATCTTTTTCGATTTATTTTGTTTTACTTTAATTACGAGTTTCACGGATATTTGTTAAGTACAAGTAAATAATCTCTAATTAAATATACCACTCATGAAGATGAAAATGAATCATTTATAATTAAAGAATAATGCTGTCATTTTCTTAAAACGTTTTGCCAGAATTTTACAGTTTGGTGATTTAATATTAATTTTTCATCAATATAAATGACAATGTGTTATAATACGGAAGTTTTATTAAAATATAGGTGTTTAGAACTCAATTATAAATAATGTACTGTTATAACTAGTCAACATTTTGAATACGTGTCTATGAATAATAATTGATAAAATAAAAATATCTCACATTTTTGCTACTAGGTACAAAAGAGCCGCTTTAGAGTTGTTTTAAGAAGTAAAATATACACAAAAATTTAACATTTTGTTTATTTAAAAACTAGTTATTTTTTATATTTTTTAATTTATTTTCTCTATTTTCTTAAGTAAAAACCGCCTTCTGCGTTTTTCCCCCTGGTGTCGAGATTGTGAACCTAATGATTTTCTTTATAAATATATTTCTTGTGGTCATTCAGTAAGTATTTTCATTTGTGTTTCGTTTGCGCCTGTATTTTTTAGATGCTTTTGTAATAACATAAATACGTAGCATCCATAATCGTCGTCTGGTACGCCTGTCTGTCCGTCTATATATCTGTACAAAAATTACTCATTCGATTGGTGAAATGGTTTGAAATTTTAAATGTATAATTCATGCAAACTTTTGTCAAATTATTTCAAATTTCATAAAAAGTGTATGGTTTAAGTACAGGAACAGTCAAAAGTTTTCCGTTACATTACGTCAAAAAGAAAAAGTTTCAAATTCATTTTAATGACGTTACACACTTTCAAGCATTTTTATTAAATTAATATGCATTTATGAAGTGAACTAAAAGTTTCGTTTTGTAGAATATACGGTGCAAATAATATTTTTCAGCCATTATAAACGCCACACAAAAGAATTCATTTAGATATTAGTATAGGATGTAAGACTATTTACGGAATATTTAAACTACCTTTGACTATTTGACATATAATAAAAATAATATACGTTGCTTCGGTTTACAACAAGTAATTTCTTCTACAATAAAATGTGCCTATTTATAGAAACGCACAAAAGATTTCTGATGCTATACGGAATTTGAAAGACCGTATATTAACGTTGATTGCTGGAAGTGCATTTTTATTTGTGATGTGCGTTCTTAACTTTAAATTTTTACATATTACGTTTTGTGTGAAAATTTAAATGATATACAGGACTATACAAACGAATTCATAAAGGTTATTAATTATGAAAGAAAATAGCTTTAAGATGGTTAAATTACTTATGTATTTTTACGCTAGATATGTTAATAAAATATACAAAAATGATGCACAGCACCACGCAAAGAATAAGGTACATGACTGTCTATGGAAGATAATCTCTGGAAGTGTGGTTTCACTAATTTTATGTCTCAATTAAATTTTAGTGAAATAGTGGCATGTAATTAAGACTGATAGCAGATAGTAGATATAATACAGGGCTATAGTTCACCTGCAAGGTGATTTCAACATGCTTCAATGTATTCCAATGCTATGCATTTCTGGGTTGGGTTGATTTTTGTCGTCCGATTATCTGCGCTAGGGATATAGGACCAGGGGGAGTGCCCTCCGTGGGGGTCTTTCTAAGGGAACCTAACCCGTATTTACGCAAGGTTCGAAGAAAACCACGGAAAACTCCGAACGGTTAGGCCGACAGCCGCGATTGGGTTCGAACCCAGCACCTGCCGTCTACCACTATGCATTTCTGGAAATCAAATTTCGATATGTTATGCATTTTAACACTTTCCAACATAGTTGAAAGTATTTGCGAATCCCGTTAGTGTGTTCTTCTGTCTGTCAGAAGTCTAATATACAATAGTATAGTTGTATGCAATAATTTTGTATGCAAATTTGCAATATAGTTGCACATAATTGATATATGTTATTGATAGTTGCTATACTATGTTCGATATTGAGAATAAGGTATGTAACGTTGATAGTTTACTTATAGACATTTAAAAGTATTCCGTTGCATTACGGCCATTGAGAAAAAATTATAATTATACGAACACGTAGCACTTATAGTCGTCATCTTGGTCGCCCATTTGTCTGTCCGTCTATATGACTGTCCATCCGTGTGTTTGCTTATATGTACAAACATAACAACGCAAAATCTATCCAACATAAATGATTTGAAATTTAATATGTGCAGTCGTTGTAAAATTCTCGTTAATCATATCAAATGTTATGAAAATTGAAACAAAACAGTTGCAAAACAATCATTAAATTGCAAAGGAGAACATATCCTTGATGAATTAGTCCTTCGCTTTTAAAGAACACTATCAACATTACATTGATTTTGAACTTTTAGAACCGTTATAATTTTTTTCCTGTCTTCGTGAGCATGGTGATTACTATTCGAAACTCTGTTGTTTGCTTTCAAGTTCATATTGATAGCACCAATACTTGATCTGTTACCCTGAATTACATTTCAAAAAGTGCTGAAGATGTAGTTTTATTAACCGGTATGTGTTATAGTGATGTAGATAGTAATTTATTCGTGTTTTCAGCATCTTGAAAACTTTCACAAAGTAAATGTTTTGTTGTTCGTATCTTCGTTGATGAATCCGCATTTTTTAATTCTAAATCTTTGACGTACATTTATGTAACAGTAATATAAATTTATTTTATTCTAAACACCATTGGCTTCCGCGTTAGTTTGCCAATCTGAGCAATTATACTCTCTAGCGCTCTAATATTCATGATTAAGAGATTCATCAATGTAGGGAATGAACTGGGATTCTAACACCACATTGTTTAGTATAAATTTATAGTTGGATAATCATTTTCATCTATATTAACTTGCTCCCTCTACCCCGTATGTTTCCATTGCAAGTGTTTTTATATATTCATTGCAAACGTTTTTAACTTTTCATGGAAATCTTTTTGTCGTTCTTTCATCGATAACACTGATAAAAAATGTCGACGAATTGTCTGTTCTTTTAAATACATTTGATGTTTCTTATAGATTTCAAATTACTGAAAAAAGTATGTTTATAAAAGATTCTTATCATCCTGCAGTTTTGAAGAATTTCATGTAAAAATTTTTGATTATGTAGGCTATCGTATGGTAGATTAGGCACCTTATGATTGGCTAAAATTCTAAAGATATTTCAAGCGATTTAAAAGCAGCTGCATGGATTAATTTTTAAAAATGTTGGGACACATTTCTTAAGAAATATTTCAAAGTCCTCACTTTTAAAAACTACTCGTTGGAGGCCACCGTAATACTTACCCGTCATGCATACGCATAATATGTTATACGAAAATAAGACATATGTAAATTAGTTTTAAAATGCATTGCACTTTCAAAATAAAATTTAAACGCGTGTTTAAATATTTTTAATATACATAGTAAGCTTTATATATGAATTGCTCATGAACCAACTTCGATGGACCCTGGTTCGAGTCCAGCTAGCGGCATGGGTGTCTGTGTTGTATCTGTGAAAAATGTATGTACTGGATAATTTATAATAAAGTGTTCTATACGGTTTCTTGTGATCATTGGAGGTTATGCCGGCGAAAAGCTGTAGCGCCTACCTCAAAGCTATACAAATATAAATACCAACTTCGACAAATTATATAAAACGCCAAACTACTCAAGTAGTACCAAATTGCGTAAAATAAATACCCTTATAACTCCAAATATAATAATCATATTAACTAACAGTTTACTGTGTCGGATTAAGATTTTACTGTGTCGAATCATTTTCAATTAAAATATATCTTTGAATTGGAATATAAATGAAATACAGGGTCATGAAAAATCAAAGAATGTGGAAAACAGAATTACAAATACCTCGGCAACTAATAATCTTAATTTGTGTTATTTTATTGCCCTTTTACGTCCATTCCTTAAAATAAAAAAATTCGGAAAATTTTATATACCTTTCATCAGAACGAATTTTACGAGAGTCCTAAAAATAATTACGGATAATCGAGGTTACCAATATTAAATAAACTTTGTTCCATTCTTACATACTAGATACATACAAAATTGTCAAGTTCGGGAGATAAAGCGTTTACAGACATAGAGAATAGACGGACCGCATTTTTTTTCTAAAAATTTGTTTTTCGGAATCTCCAGTGTCTGAAACGTGTAAATCCTTCAAAAATTTTTTTTCGATTTTCAAAACGATTGCAAGATTTATCCTATACTACGTATGACGGGTAAGTAATTAATTAATGCATATACAAAAAAGTTACCAAAAAAAGGATGCCTAATGTCATTAAAATTTTATTTCTTAGCACCTCATTTGCTTATTTTTCCCCGTATGTATCAATGGTGTGAACGATGCGTATGGAGAGCACTCCTAACAGTACATTTTTGAAAATGAAATCTTTATCAAAATTGGTTGATCCTTAATATGCGGAGAATTTTGAAATTTTATAAAAGAATCTAGGAATTCTGCCTATAAGGGAGAATCCAAGGGAGTTAAGATATCAAATAATGTTCTAAATAGTGTTAGCGAAAATATGTTCCTGCAATGTTCAATTTAACTGCATTGCTGCACAATATTTTGCAGTAATCTTCTCTATTGCAGGAAATTACTGAATGAATTGACTATTTTTTACCAATAAATATCAATAACTGCATTTCTAGAAAAATTATAAAATTTGGCTTTTTACGCATCATCTATACTCACATTATTTTCAACACTTTTTGCACAATTTTATTCATCGCACATTACATTCCCAACACATTAATAATATATACAATAATCGTTTAGGCTATTTGGGTGAAATAGTCTTCCAATATTCGTCGGAGATGGCTCAGTTGGAAGAGCGTTGACGGCTTCAGCTAATACATCCCTAATTCAAATCCCGGCTATGACTATTTTCCCTGACTAGGAAAATTTGCGTCTGTTATTAATAACAAGTTAGAACCCTTCAAATTTTGGCGAAAGATGTTTAAGGAAAAACTGTTTCGCTGATTTATAAGCCTACAACATAATTTACAATAAAAAATGCATCTTATATTGGCAAGTGTAACTCTTGAACAAATAATATTTAAACTAATTTTAATAATATTTAATTCGCCGCATATTATAATAGACGATATTTTAAAAATAGTATACGCATTTTAATTTCTATTTTTTCTTTTTTTTTAATTTTAAGAGGGAATGTGATGTTTCTGTTGCCACAATTACAAAATTGGTACTAAAAACTATAAAAAAAATAATATCTCAAAAATAAATTGAGACAAAGCTCTCAAACAAATTGCATTTAAAAGTATTTTTTTCTCTATACAGCGGTATAAAAATTTAAAATGTAAGATGTTTAGAAATTTGAAAAATTGTAGTAGCGAAAATTGCAAAACCGAAATTGCACGTGAAAGTGTTCCCATTCGCAAAATGACGTATGCGTTACGCACAGATATGTTTGGCCTTTATTATATAGATAGATACTATCAAAAACGATTATAGTTAGAAGTGTAAATCATTATGTTCAGTTAATGTTTCAAAATTGTTTCACAACTTTACAGTGTATTCTTGCAATGGAAACATGAGTTAGTTGTATTCGTTTATGTTATTTGATGAAAATTATATGAAGATAAAAAACTTCTTTAAACACCACAAATAAATTAAATTGCGCAAGAACGAACGAACTTTCGAAAGAACTTAGTCTTTCTTCATAAAGGCGCAAATATACGAGCGTCTACTATGAAGGTAGAGGCCTACTAAAGTGAAAAGGCGGGAAAGGGAGCAAGCTGAAGGAACTTTCCCGCCTTTTTACTTCAGTCGGACCGCTACCTTCATAGTAGACGCTCGTCTATTTCTACCTGATGAAGAAAGAATAAGTTCTTTCGAAAGGCCTTGTGCAAATTAATTTATTTATGGTGTTTAAAGAAGTTTTTCTTTTTTTTATCTTCAATTGTATAATACCAGTTTTCAAAATTTTCCTGAAAATAGTATGGTTTACTGTATCCTCTATTTTAAAATAAAGTATCGTTATAACTTAGTATTCTAGGCATGCGTCTGTATTAAGTTTTTAAACAACAGCGAAAATGAGCTCAAAAATTTATATTAAACGAAACCTATCTTCTTCGACAGTGACTTTAAATATGAAAATTGATTTTCTTTATCTTATGTTATTTATGACTGGTGTTGCATAATGAGCACCTGAACTATTCTTTTTGATTCATTTTAGGGCTTATGAAGGTGAAAAGTAAAGAGCGTTGCTATAGAAACAAAATAAACTTTCCAGTCCACTTTTCGATTCAGTATATTCGTGTAAACTTTTATAACTCAAATCAGTAAGCAATATTTTTTTTTTCTTTTAGATGAAAAGTATCGTTAGATAGATATTCATTATATGCAAGAAGAAAAAAATATTTTTCTCTTATTTATTAAAAAATGTGAATATTCTATTTTTATTTAAAGATTGCCAAAATGTCTTACTATTGTTAGTGTTATTTGAATTTTTATTTTTTAATTCTATCTGTGCATTGTAAGTGTAAAACTTTGAAATAATTAAATATTTTCTCTTTATCATAAAACCTTTATTTATTCATTTTTTTCATTCCAGAGTCCGCCGTGATCAGCTCTTAAATAAATAAACAACAACATAAAAAAATAAATAATTAATTAAAAAAGAATTTTATTTGTGTCATATTTCAAAGAAAAACCACTTCCAAAATATTTAATTTTTTTTAACTAACCATTTGGAAAATGGCTGTTATTATTGGTCGAAAATAGAGCTTGTTGTATCCTCATTTTATTATTTTTTTATTTACACCCTTTTTTTTTATTAATATTGGTCCAGAAATATTTATGTTTAATTCATGGCGTGTGTAATGCATAACTCTTATTATGTGAGACACGTTTAGATAATCATAAAAGTGGTGTTTTTATTGTGCTTTTTTTTTAACTCAATGGGAAACATTCAAACATGTTGCTCATCAGAGCAATGGATGTCCTCATTTTATTTTTTCTTTTATTATTTTTTATTTATTCTTTGCTTTAAAAAGAATTTGTATTTCAATATGAAATCGAAATGTCGTCCTAAATAAAAGGAAAAAAATTAAACTGAGTAGATGCAAATTATCATGTATGGAAAAAACCGAATACAAAGAAAGGTATATTAGGAAAGATCGCCTTTTAAATAAAAAGAACGAGATTTCATTATCGAGCTCAACCATAACGAATAGTGTGACGATCACGAAAAAGGAAACAATCTAATGTTAAACTGATTGACTGTATTTTTTTTTGTTGTTGTTGTTTTTCCCTCTCTTTCACTCTCTCTCTGTTTTTTACCATGGAATTTATTAATGAGCATTAGATTTTAATCTATTTTTCTCATAATTTCTTAAATTATTATTTTTTGTTATTTTTCGAATTTTTGATTTTGCAGCTTGTATGCATTATATGAAAGTTAACAATACAGATATCGGCATTAATTTCAGAGAGAATATCATGATACATTTTCTTATCCGTTGAACCATTAATTTCTTTCGAAGTGGATTATAAAAATAGTTTGCGTCTTTTTTTGCGATATTTTATTTTAAAATACAATATAATAATAAATTAAAATTCGCCATACAGAAACCGAAATCTTTAAATGTTTTCAGTACATTTTCTTGCATTGCCTAAATAACGAGTTGCTAATTATTATAAAATATTGTAATACAGTAAAACCCCGATAATTCGGA
The DNA here is from genome assembly GCA_964019185.1 of Maratus speculifer. NCBI lineage: Eukaryota > Metazoa > Arthropoda > Arachnida > Araneae > Salticidae > Maratus > Maratus speculifer. Next base: position 205,136,542 of record OZ025291.1, read on the forward strand.
TTAATTGGGACCAGATGCAATCCGATTATCGAAAATCCGGATTAACCGAAGAATTAGAAAAAAAAATGAAATAAATTAAATCATACTTACAAAAAATCACGTCTATGTTCAATTAATTAATTATTTACAGGCAGTAAAAATTTTTACTTTGTAATTTTTTGCTGTGCCAGTTTTCTATACCTTTTGCGGGCCGTACGGTCACACATCCGCTTGAGCATAACTAATTCGTTGGGTATAATTTAAATAGGAGTTTAAATAAGAAAGCTTAAGGTATTCTTTCGAAAAGATTCAGAAAAAGTTCTTTTTTATTCAGAATATGACGATGAAACGAGTTAATGTTATGAAAATTAGCCAAACTTGAAAAAAAAATTGACCAAACCGATCCGAATTAATGGGGTCCGAATTAGCGGGGTTCTACTGTATTTATATTACGAAAATTAATATTTATATTTATATCTGAAAGCATGAAAGTAATATTCCATATTATATATCTACATTCAGTGAAAATAAGAGCTTAGTGAACGTATTATTACAGTCTTGTATGTAAGGACTTATAAATGTGGAAGTAATCAGATTGCTAATAATAAAACATGTATCTTTATTATTTATTATGCGTTTAAACTTTTATATCGTGTTTGTGAGATAATATATAATTTACGATTATAAATTATCAGGAGAATAGAGTTTACAATTGATATTCTGCTTAGAGGAGGGGGTGTTGATGGTAAAGTATGAAGTTTTTTGGGGAGGGGGTTTTGGGTTTGGGGGGGGGTACGACATTCTTCCGTAATTTCAAAGTATGAAAATATTACATTTTCATATTCTTATGAATTACACGGCATTAAATTTACATTTATTTATTATACCTGTATTTCATTATTCCATATCTTTAGAGTGTTATTACAAATAGAATTAAGACTTGATAAAAAAAATAGCGTAACAAGGAATGGAAACAAGATATTAAAAAATAATATTTTTTCATTTGTGAAAAGAATCTTTAAAAAAATAAATAAAATGTTGCTGCGTGCATTAACTAAAAATTAATTTAAAAAAAATTATACATTATCGTCTGGAAAAGATTATTACAAAGAAATTGATAGATATTCAGAAGTCTGGATGCAGCTCGAAGGAACCTCCTGACCTTCGGGCGCACGTAGTGGTTATAAAAAATAACTTTGGAGCTATTACTAAAATTTGCTTGGTGGCTCATACTAAAATTTTTAAGTTAGTTATACAAAAAATTCTTTTGTTCAGTTTACAAAAGAAATGCTTGTCTCACTTGCAAAAAAATGTTTGTAATTGTAAAGTTTGCAAAAAAAATTCGGTGGAATACAAATTTACTAAAAAATTTTTAGTAACCTCTTGAATTTTTTTTTCACAGTGTGTATATATATATATATATATATATATATATATATATATATATATATATATATTACATATACATTTTATTTCACGAGAAAAAAATACTTAAAAGGAGATTTTGATATATACTTGACATGCGCTTGCATGTGTGAGAAGATTCTTATGTGTGTGAGTTACATACTTGTTCCTAAGTAAGTTTTGTGATTTTATTAGATTGATTTTTATCGACAATTTATATTTCCAACTGGATATTAAAGTTTAAAAAACAAATGACAACCACAAAGCTACGTTTAAGTGAAACTCCAATTACAACCTTTGATTCCCCCCCCCCCCCTCCACCAGACACACTTCCATTCACCTCTACCAAGTGACTCAAAATGAATTTTCATGCGGTCTGCGAAAGTTTCTCGCCCGATTATTATTATTGTTATTATTATTATTATTATTATTATTATTATTATTATTATTATTATCTTGAATTTGAGACAAATCATAACAGTGACAGTGGAATCAAAGAAAAAATAAATAAAATGACTCTATAAATGCAATATAATTACTTTGTACATTTCTCATTGTTTCTGTATCATGTACAGGGCCTGGTTACCAAATAGGCCGATGAAACACGTGCTTGCCCTCTTAAATACAAAGGGGTCCCCAAATTTACTTTTAAAAACTAATTTTAGAGAAAAAATTAAATCATGGCAAGAAAAAAAATATTCCCTTACGAAACTTTTATTTTCTTACTATGCTGCAATTTGTATGTCATAGAAGGTATTTTAAAGTTCGAACATTCTCAACTTTCCACATTGTTATTTATAAAAATAATTAGCATTTCATAATTATGTATTTAATAAAATATTTTTTCTTATGTATATAAGTAAGTATAGCTTAATATTAAAAATTTTATGTACTCGAAATTTTGATGGTAAAATTTTAAATAATTTAATCACTCAAAATATGTATTTAGTAAATAAAAAAGCAATTGGTAGAGTAATTGAGTGCCCCTTTGAGTGACTTCGAGCTTACCCTACTTCTAACACTTAAGCGGGCTCTGATCATGTATTTGTAAAGATTTTAAGCAATATCAGTAATCTCGTTAGAAAATTCTGACGTTTGGCAAGAGGTGGGGGGGGGGGGGGTGAAACAAGAATGGGGTCTATTGATACTCACAAACTTCTCATACCAACTTTCCTCCAAAGTTGTACTGTAAAAGAATTTAAGAATTGCTGGACTACAGAACTTTCAGCTCTAAAATGTGGTGCTGCCATCTATGGAACATCAATCGAAATTGAAAACAGTTTTAAGCGAAGTGATAAGTAAAAATTCAGAAACACTTTGAATTTATTTTTAAATTTCTCTACTGACTTTCTTTTGTTTCACTATAAAAAATTAAAATATTGCTTCTCTTTTTCGTATCGATTTTTTTTCCAAACTGCCTTAAATCTCTAATGATTTAGAAGAGAGTAATATTGGAAAAAATCGCAGGTTAACATTTTGAATTTGAATAAACAATAAACAATTTCATTTTACTTGATAGAGGTGTAAAGAATAATTAAAAACAAATATTATTGACATGTTTCGATTCCTTCTAATAAGAATTTGACTAAATCTTTCGTTTTACAATTTTTATTTTCGCAATTTATATAAAAACTAAAGGCGTAGTTGGAATACTTAACCTTTTTGGGTCCACATTTTTAACCATTTTGAAAACTAAATTATTATAACTTAAATAACATTAACCGTATCTATCCAAATGGATTATGTGATGTTTATATCGTTATTTGCAATACAACAAATGTACGTATTAAGTGTACTATTCAATTCATATTGATATGATAATAGGCTAAAAAATAGTTTTCGGAGAAGTTTCGAAAATATCGTATTACAACAGGGTTTAACAGTTATTATAACTTTGTATGTTTTTTGCGTTTTCTATTGTATGATTTGCTCCGAAAATTAACCTATATTTTAAATTTAAAAATTGAAACACATGTATAAAATAAAGAAATCGCCATCAATGCAAAGAGAATTAAGTAATTTTTTATTATTATTGTTATGTTATTACTGAATCTCAAAACATAAAGAAGTCATTATAAGACAAGTTGGAAATTGCACGTGAAGCGTAGCAAATGAGATGCGTTCGTACGATAACGAAGTTTTAAAAATATCACTCTCATATATCAATCTCATAAAATTGTAAATAATTTCAATTAAAATGCGCTCCAAACAATGTTCTCCCTATATCATTATGCAATGGAATCTTTTGTGTGGCCTTGTAAATCAATAACAAATATTCTTTGCACCACAGATTATGCAAAATGTATATTGTAATATGTACTTTAAAGATGCATAATAATTTTATTACGTTCGAATGAGTATAACACCATTAAAATGCATTTGAAACATTTTTCCACATTAACGGTAATGTAACGGAACATTTTTGATTGTCCCTGTAGTTGAACTATGTATCCGATTTTGATAAAATTTGAAAAAAACTCGACAAAATTATGTAATAATTATGTATTTAAAATTTTAAACGATTAAAATGCAATTGAAAATATTTTCACCATTTAGCGTAATGTAACGGAATCCTTTTGATTGTCCCTGTAATTGATCTATGCATCCAATTTTCATAAAATTTGAAATGACTCGACAAAATTATGTAATAGTTATGTATTTTAAATTTCAAACGATTCAGTTGGGTAGTTTTTGCGTTGTTATATGCTGACAGACAGACGGACAGACGGACTGAACGGCAACAATAGGTGCTACGCATTTACATCATTACGAACGCATCTAAAAAGTATATATATATACAATCATTTCTATGTATAGAAAGTAACAAAATAATTATTAAGACAAAATAGTATTCTATGAAAAAACATGTACTATTACTATTACACCAGACCCGAAAGTGTAAAATAAATGCGCTTATAATACATCACTGATAGTATATTACTCGGTATAATCTATTGCATTAAAATATATTCCATAGACGTGTATTAAAATATTTAAAATCTAAAGCTATATAAATGTTTTATTTTATAAAAAGCTTTGTGTTTAAAGTTTTTCAATTTTTAGTATTACAGAGTTTTTCTTTGTTTAAATTACAATACACATGACAGTCTTCGCCTTCAAAAAGATGTCGCAAGTACAAAATAATATATTGTATAAGAATTTTAATTTATATTTTTAACTTAATTTTTTTGTAAAATTTAAAAAAAATAAATAATTAAATAAAATTAAATTAATTCATTTTTTTTTATTTTTATCTACGAAGAAAGGGTCATTATTATTTTTAAAAAAATATATATATGAATAACGCGTTCGCATAGGGCCTCACCAATGGCCGAGTGGATTTGACACCGAAACTGGTAAAGGCAAGTGCTGGGTTCGAGCCCAATCGCGGCTGTCGGACTAACCGTTCGGAGTTTATCATGTTCTTCTTCAAACCTTGGATTTCTTTGCGTAAATACACTGTAAAAAAAAAAAAGGTCGATCTACTAAAAAAACTTTAGTGATCGTAGTAATTACTAAAAAATTTTTAGTAATCTTAGTCGGTTACTAGAAAATCTATAAGAATTACTAGAAAAAAGTTAGCAACGAATAGAGTTAATAGTTTTATATTTTTAATAGCTCTTACTAAAACTCAGTTGGTGTGGCCTTGATAGCATAGTGGTTATAGTAACGGACTCCAGGCTAAAAGGTCCCGGGTTCGAAACTTGCCACCGCCAAGTACACCCCGAATGTCTGTAGTGTCTCGTTAATAAAGGGATTATGAAAATCCTGTCGGAGCAGTTAAGAATGTTTAGTGCTGCCATCTATTGCGGTTTTGCCGAAAATCTTCCGCTTCACAAGTCTGGATGCAGCTCCAAGGAAGCTCCTCCGCTTCGGTTGCACGTAATGGTTATTAAAAGTAATTTTGGAGCTATTACTAAAATTTGCTTTGTGGCTCATACTAAATATTTTTAAGTTAGTTATACAAAAAATTCTTTTGTTCAGTTTACAAAAGAAATGCTTGTTTCACTTGCAAAAAAAAAAGTTTGTAATGGTTACTAAAAAATTCTGTGGAATACAAATTTACTAAGAAATTTTTAGTAACCTCTTGAATTTTTTTTTACAGTGTACGGATTAACTTTTCTTAAAAGCACCCTTCACGGAGAGAACTTCCTTCTTTTAGGGCCTATATCCAAAGTGCAGATAATTGTCCGACATAAATACAAACAAACAAAAGAGCATTCGCATATGGATACACTGCTGTAAGTTTTAGAGATGAAACGCATTCATCAGTGACATGTATTATTATTTCCTATATGAATTATTATGAGACATTAAAGTTTCATTTAGATTATTTATGGGCAGTTTTCAAAAGGTGGACACATTATACACATCATAACTTTAAGCGTTTCAATAAACAAATTTAATTATCATTGACATTTTTTTTTTTTTTTTTTTTTTTTTTTTTTTTTCACTGAGTTTTTTCTTCTGTCCAGAGACAAAAATTGGTATAGTTAATTGTAAAAGTTTTGTATAAACATCTTAAAATTTTATTATTTTGGGTTAAAGTGGCCAATTTCGGACATTCATAACGTTAACTGTTCCAATGTAGGGGAGAGTGGGGATATTTGAGCATAGGGGATACTTGAGCCACCCCTATTATCTCTACAGTTGGTTAATTTTTCTTTCTAAACCTGGCAATATGATAACATATTTATAGTTCTGAACATGTAAAAAAGAAATCACATACCTTGGTACCATTTTGAAAGTATGGTGATTAATAGTTGTTTTTTCCCTATCAGAAGTAAATATTTAGGTGCATGGTTTTTTTTTATTTTTTTGCAAGCAAAGTTTTGTTTAAAGTTGCAACAACACATATAAATTTAATAAATATAATTTCAAATGTAATTTGAATATAAAATAGTTCAAATAGCTGCATGCTTTACTTAGTCAAACTCTGATAAACAAAAATAGTGGTAATGGGGATACTTGAGCCATGGCTCAACCATCCCCACTAGGAAATGGGTGAAACAAACAAAAAATAAAATTACGTCCTTATATTCACTAATAGATTTTTTTCTGGATAAAAAGAAGCATATTTTTTTCTTAAAAAATAATGACTTAATAAAAGTTTAAAAATATATATTTTTTAAATGAAAATATCCATTTTATTTTTCATTTTCACTAACAAAATAGCTTGTTTAGATAAATGTAAACATAGTTTTCAGTTTAACATTTATTACATTCAAATAACTTTTTAAAATTGTTTTACAGGTCATAATCTCTAATACTTTAATTGAAATTGTAACCTCTGTTACTGTAACTTTTTTAAATCAAAGAAATAACTTCTATTGAACCCAACAGAGGGCACTACTAAGTTACCATGTAGGTAAAAGTAAACAGATGAGTGGTGTTACAACTATTCTGAATTTCTTCTTTAAACATGTTACCAAAGAGCTGAAACATCTGAATTCCAATCTCAATTTGTTTTGAAAGACTTCATGTATCATAATTTATCTTTCTGTAAAATACTTGTGAAAAAATAAAGCGTAAGAAATTATTTTTGTGGGTATTTTTCCGCACTAAGTGCCCCTTCACCATGGTTCAAGTATCCCCCTCATGGGGATACTTGAGCTACGATGTAAAACAAAAAGCAAAAATTTATTAGTCATAGAAAAATAGTTCAAAATTAATTGAAAGTGGTTTTCAATTGAAGAAAAAATATCAAATTTTCATTTTCAATATTTTATTTTGCTCTAAAAAATTATAAAAAAATTTAAAAAAATTAAAATTTAAAAAATGGCTCAAGTATCCCCATCTTCCCCTACTAAGAAAAAAAAAAGCTTTAACTTGTTTCCAGGAGATTCTAATGATGTACAACGTATGCATAAAGAAAATGGATGATTGTTTGATAATTTTCTTGACAGATGGCAGCATTGATTTATTGCCTTTTGAAGTTTTTCTAGAAAGAATTTTTCTAGAAAGAATTTTTCTGCATTTTCAAATGTCTAAATGTAACGATCTAAACAAAGCTGCTACTTTCACACAAAACACATTAAGTAAGTACTTTAAACTCTTTTATCTACCTTTAAAATCCTTTCTGTTTTATTTGAAACTATCTATATGTGTTTTTGTAACTTTTTTTTGCAATAAATGCGCTTTTATTAAATAAGAAACTGGAATGTCTGAATTGCGTAACGATCTAAACGGCGATTTTTTCCCCGTAAATTTATTTTTAAAGATGATCTGATATCCTGAAACGTATAATAAGATATTTATTATAATGTTTTATCATAAATAATCATGTGTTTTGTGTAAATAAAGCGTATTTAATACCTGTAATAATATAATTTTACTTAGAAGCACGCTCAACTTTCACGTGTTGATTGATTAATTAATTGCTTTAATGATTAATTTTCCTGAATAATTGCCGTCTTTTAATATTTGTATATAAGTTTATAGACTTATATATTGTATTGTAAAAAAAATAGCCTTAAATTTGAAAATCTTAAAAATCACTATTAATTAACGTTTAATGTTCCCACGTTTTGAGAATTTCTCTTATATAAATAAAAAATGCCATGAAATGCGTCTTTTGAATGATTAATTATATATTTTCAAGTTGAAAACTATGAGAATTTCCAAAAGCATCCAGTAATTAATTTTTGGTTATGCATATACACAATGGCTCATTTATCACGGAGATTTGTTTACGCATCTTCATCAAACTACATAGCACTACGGGACAGAATTTGCTGTATAAAGGACCGAAGAGTACAATAAGAGTATTTCTCAGAAGAACGGAATTTGAACAACATATCTCAAAATTTTACATCTGGGAGTCTAAGCATTAAATTAGTTTTAAAGTCGATATTTTTTAATATTGGTTAATTTACAAATAAAATAAAATAAATTAAATAAAACGTAAAAATGTAGGAAAACAGTGAAAAAAATTTACAAATTTTCACTGATAAATTTTAGCTCAATTTTTGATTTAAAGTCAGTCAATAGCCTAAGTATTACATTTGTTTTAAAGTCAGAAATTTGTTAAAAGAGAATTTTGAAAAAAAAAAAAAAATACATGAAAAAATTTAAAACTATTGAAAACAGAATTTTAAAGATGTATCTTATTATGTTGGCTCAATTTTCTATTCAAAATATGAATTAAAAGTCTATGCGTTATTTCTATATTCTATTATTAGCGTTATATTCTATGCTTCCTAGTTTTAAAGTAGAAAATCTATTATGAGTAACTAATTAAAAAATATATTGAAAAATGAATTTTAAAGTCTTACTTTATTATATTGATTCATTTTTTCATTTAAAATAAAGAGGTGGAATCCGTCAAAATTCGACGTAAGAAAATGTTTAAGAAAGAACTGTGTTATTGATTTATAATAAATCAACAAAATTAGTTACAGTAAAAAATGCATCTTATATTGGTTCTCACGGAAATATTATTTTAAGCTAAAGTTAACAGAATACTTAATTATCCACATTGTTAAACGAAACAAAACCGAAATTCACCCGATTTTATAGCAAACGATATTTTAAAAATAGTAAACGCATTTTAATGTCTATTTTTTTTCTTTTCTTTTTCTTTTTCTTTTTTTTTTTTTTTTTTTTTTTTTTTCTTTTAGTTTTAAGAGAAAATGGGGTGATTTTGTTGCCACAACTACAAAATTGATACTAAAAACTATAAAAAAAAAATCAATGTCTCAAAAATAAATTGAGATACAGTTTTCAAACAAATTGCATTTGAAAGTGCATTTTTTTCTCTGTACGACGGTGTAAAAATTAAAAAGGTACGATGTTTAAAAGTATAAAATTTAGAGTAACAAAAATGGCAAAACGGAAATTGCATAGTAAAGTGATATGCATTGTAATTTATTTTTTCCCTGCAATTTTAAGAGAAAATGGAGTGATATTGTTGCCACAATTACAAAATTGGTACTAAAAACTATAAAAAAAAATTACTATCTCAAAAATAAATTGAGATACAGTTTTTAAACCAATTTCATTTGAAAGTGCATTTTATTCTGTATTCGACAGTATAAAATTTTCAAATGTGTGATGTTTAGAAGTGTCAAATTTAAAGTAGCCAAAAATTTCAAAACCGAAATTGCAGGGAAAAAGTGTTGCCATTCGTAAAATGACTTATGCGTTACGTACAGATACGTTTGGCCTTTATAATATAAATAATGAAAAATCTAAGCGATACACAAGTTTTAAGGTAAGTAATTTGTCAAGAGTAGTTAATTAAAAAAATATATTTAATAAATGGTCAAGTGCGAATAGTACTCGCACTCAAAGCAGTCCGCACAATAAATGTATGAATTATTAATTGTACTATTATTGTTATTTCAGATCTTTGCTAAAAGAATAATAATAATTTGTAAAAGGTCATGCAACTTAGGGTTGGGTATAGTATATATACTAGGAAAGTACGAATGTCATAACAAAATTTGAAAGAGATATTAAGCTTAAATTATATCAGATACTGCAGAACATATTTCCGTTCCACATTTTCGACAATATTTCTAAAAATATAATACCTAAAATTAAAGATATTTAGAAAAATTAATTTAGAAAATCGCTTGCACCATTCGCCACTTGATTTACTAAGAATGTTTTTCAAATAACTTAATTAGCCCTCTTACATTTTCCTTAAACATATTTGTGAATGTTTAAAAATTTTTATATACGTGGGACAATAGCTTTTATTTCTTCCCCCAATTTTAGCTTTCTATGTTCCAAAGTAAAAAAAAGGGACGATTTTACGAAAGTATTACTGGTAATCTTGACGCCAGTACTATTTACTGTTTTTTAGCGGAAAAATTTCCGTAAATTCCGGGAAAGACTCGAAAAAAAACGGAATATTTAAGGAAATTTTTCCATTAAAAAACAGTAAATAGTACTGGCGTCCATATTACCAGTAATACTGCCGTAAAATTGCCCGTCTCGTAAAAAAAACGGAATATTTACGGACGTACAGACAGACACAGGAGTGATATTATAATAATTCCGTTTTCACTTTTTAAGTATAGAACCCTAAAAATGATGAAAAAAGTTGAAAACAGAGTTTAAAGTTGATTATGTTGACTCAATTTTCCATGAGATTTGAATCAAAAATCTAAGTTTTACGTTATTTTTTTTCGCTGTGTTATGTTGGATAATAAATCAACAACAAAAAGTCATAACCAAGATATATTCTGTAAAATCAAAAATAATGAAAATAGAAAAATGGAAATAAAACACAAGAGAATGAAAAATACCAAAAGAAATGACAAGAACACTTATCATCAAAGGATAAAAAATGAGTCTTTTCAATAAATTATTATGTTTGTAGTTTTCCCAGAAATTAAAATTTGATGAACGGTAATAATATTTTTGTTTAAGCAGAAAAATGTCTGTAACAATGTATGTAAAATGCGATTTAAGACAAAAATCGAAATTTGCTACTCTCATTTAAAGCTTTTTTTTGTTGTTCTTTTTAATAATATATTTTTGTGAGATTAAAAACATAAATAACATAGAACAGTATGTACCAATAGAAATCAATGATGCGTTTTTCTTTTAAATAAAATTTATATTTTGAAATACACATTTATATTGCAAAAGAAATGCAATGTATGAAAAGGGAAACGTAATGGATAGAAATACATTTACTCGCTATCAGTATATCAAAAAGTAACTGGCTTTTTGATGGAACTTTCACATGAAGATATAAAGAAAAAACTTTATTATTTATACTGATGCTACAAAAATTGTACCACTTTATTATGTGGAGGTAAGATTCGCCTGAATTTGTAGTGATATTTTCTAATATATTTTTAGGGTTTCGTTCACCTGACAAAACCTACTCTTCTCAGTCCTCTGTCTGTTTGTAGTCATAGAGTCAGCATAAAAACTATATAAGTCATAGACTTCAATTTTTGTGCTATTACAGCTGAATATCTGGCGTCACACGAAAATTAAGAAAATTTTGGAAAAAAATCTACAATTTCGATTAAATCTCATTTATTAATTTAATCTATTCATTTCTGCAATGTAAATTTTAAAAGAGAACCTTAATTTCAATTTTTTTTTGTGCAGGCATCTTTTTTGGAGGTAAAACATATCGCTAGAAAGCAAAAAGTTCTTACACCCAGAAAAAGGAATTGATTAAAACTACAAATGTTGCTTTGTTGAGTATATTTTGATTGTTTTAAGCTGTATAAAATCGGTTTTGTTGCTCAGACAAATATATATATATACAGTAAAACCTCCATAACGGACATTCCCGAAAAGCGGACACCTCTATTTAATGGACAGTTTTCCAATCCCCACTCCCAAAACCTAAATTTTTGTATGTTTAAACTCTGAATAACGGACATTCCGAATAGCGGACACTGCTCTTGGCGATAAAGGATGAAAAAGTATTTTTATAACGAGAAAAAATGAAAAAAAGTTAAAAAGGCTCAAAATTTATCAAGGTAGTGTGTCACAAATTTTGTGATCACAGATAAATGTAGATTGTGGGCTGTAAAAATACTATCCCCCCCTCCCCGCTACGTTCAGTGTTCAATTCAGGGGGTTTCTCGGGAGGGACATCTCCGAATGCATCAAAATGTCACCCTGGAAGATTTTGAAATTTTATGCTTTTAATGGTCAAAAAGTGCAAACCCCGCTCCCCACCTGGAACTCTATTTTGTCAGATAATGTCACATTGAAAAACGAATTACATGCAATAGCAAGCACAAGTAAAGTTTTGTAAAAATTTTTTTTCATAAGAATGTAATGAACAGTCTATAAAGCTGTGCACAGTTTTATTTCAATTTCATTTCTTAAAAAATAACTTTCATTTCCGATTAATGATATAATAGTGGTTTTAGCACATGTAAAAGTCAATTAATGAAACATTAAGCATTTCCTAGCGATTTTTCATTCTCTGTCGTTTTTCCAATAGCGGACACCTCCGAATAGCGGACAATTTCTGCGTTCCCGAGGTGTCCGTTATTTAGAGGTTTTACTGTATATATATATATATATATATATATATTAGTAATTCTTTTATAAAGTTTTAACAAAACTTCATCAATTTTCTTTCAATCTTACTGAAGTCTTGTATATTCAATTTCTAATTCCAACAAAATTTTGTTGTTTATCAAAATTTAAACTGGTGTGCAATAGCCATGACTCTCTCACGCAATTTTGTTTAATTGACTTATATATCTATAAAGGATTAACATAATTTTTGGATAATAAAAACTTTTTATGCTGAGACGGATTAATGACATTATTATTACGTTATTATGCATTTCGGATGAAAACTGAGAAAGGAAAATCGAAAAAAAAAAAAAAAAACTATTTTTTTTTAGTTTATTCAAACAAAATTTACATTCAACCATGTTTAAATGAAAAGATTTGTTAAACCAAACAAATTTTTATTGACTAATTAAATCTTTTTTCTTGATGTAAATCGAGTGGCCGAGAGGTTCAGACCTCTCAACTGGTAGACGGTTGGTGCTGGGTTCGAACCCAATCGCGGCAGTCGGCCTAAGCGTTCGGAGTTTTCGTGGTTTTCTTCGAACCTTGCGTAAATACGGGTTAGGTTCCCTTAGAAAGACCCCAACGAAGGGCACTTCCCCTGTTCCTATATCCCTGGTGTAGATAATCGGACGACAAAAATAAACCAAACCAAACAAACTTGGTGTAAAACGAACCCCACTTCTGAAGTTGAAATTTCCGTACTACGATGGATTTAATTAAAAGGAATTTCGTATTTTTTAAAAGGTATAGAAAAATATATCTTTTAATTATTTTAACCTACGGATCTGAAGAAACATGAAGAGTTAAATAAATAGTACAGTTTTGTTGAAATCATTTGATTTAGACAACAAAATAAGTTTCTGTTAATGTTTTATATGAAATATTTATTTCAAATTATTAATTAATTTATTTATTTGTAAAATGGCTTGCTTGAAAATTTGCTTTCATTCTTATTTTATTACGAATGTTTTGAAATAGGCTTTTAAAAATAAAGTTATTTTTCTAAACACGAACATACTTTGACACGTTTTACTGTGTTAGCTGTACACCTTTTAAGTAATTAAAAATTGAAATAAATAACATAGTAGTTTGAATTCTACGTAATATAGAACTGTAAATCATTAAATTAGATTAGTAATACAACAATATAGATGTTATTTATATTCCAAAAGGATTTGTCTTATCTGTTTAGTCAGATTCAGGATTTCTTAAAAAATAAATTAATTGTCAAAAAACACATACTGTTTGCTTTCTCAAACACCAGAAAAGTACTTACAAATATCTATTTTAAAAGTTAATGCTCCTAACTAATTCATTGTTGGTGTTGCTTATTTCTGAAAGATTGTAGCTATAAAGATCCGTGAATACATCATTTTCTTTCTTATTGTAAATTTTTATAGAAAATTTTATGATTTAAATCATTTCTATGCAAAATTTTTATAAATTGAAAAATCGACCAACAAAAAACAAATAAATTAAACAGCTATTTCTATATTTCAGTTTTCTACACAAATATACATAACCTGTCTTCGATGCAGTTACCTATGCTTAATAATTATATTAATGCGATTACTTAATCCGACATCTTAATACGATTATAACAGCATTTTATTACAATCACCCGCCAATTCTGTTCTAGAAGAGGAGATAAAAATGCACACAAAGGGATAGAAAAAATGCATTTACAAAAATAAATAAATAAAAATAAAATTTTTAACGTGCGGTACACTCTGAACTAATATTCATCTTATGATCTACAGGGTGGTTAGTTATTAACGTCAGATGTTCAGAGCCCTCTAGCGAGTAAAGTTTTGGTCAAAACATAACCAAATTCGATCAGCATACATAGTAGACTATGAACTTTCGAATTCTTAAAAAAATAAATTTAAAATAAAAAGTTTTAAAAATCGCCACTAGGGGCAATTTTAGCGTTGTTTATCGACTAAAATGCATTAATTTTCATAAAATCAGTTGTGTATAGCAATCATGAGTATAAAAGGAAAAGCTGGGAGAGTTTTCATCATTATCAACCCTCACCATACTTTACTAGTCAAGCTGTGTTATCAGCAGAACGAGAATTGCAATGATGCTCATCCTGAATTTCACCGATTGCAGAATTTGCCAAAAGAACCGATGAGCATAACAAATTTACAAAAGATGATTCATCGATTTGAAACTATGCGGCAACAAGGCCTTGGACGCAAAGTGACTAGTCAATAACAAGTTGACGAAGTTGTAACTGCTATTGTCGAACAAGAGATGAAAAATATGCAGGTACCATCAGCGCTCGGGCAGTATTCCAGCAGTATAAAATTGATCTGTACTGTATTTTTTGCCATTTAATCATCCAACATTTACACTAATACACTTTTGGTGCGCCAAAATTGCTGATCTTATGCAAATTAAATGCATTTTAGTCGCATTTTAGCTAAAATTGCCCCTAGTGGCGATTTTTGAAACTTTTTATTTATTTATTTATTTATTTATTTTTTTGAGAATTCGAAATCCCATGGTCTACTATGTATACTGATCTTGGACTTGGATGAGATAGTTTTCAGAGTGCCTGGAGAGATCGACTCCTTACCTCTAGTAGAGAAATTATACATGGAAGAATTCAAGTCATAGCCAAAGTCTGACAAACAGAACGTCAGAAACAAAGGGGGGGGGGTGTCCCAAAAGAAGCAAAGGCCCTTTAAGGGCACCATACAAAATAAATAAAATAGATGAGAGTATAAATAAGAGAAATAAGAACATTAACAATATTTTCAAAAGTATTTACATCGTACAATTTATAAAATAGAGACTAGGAGATAGTGAACGTTCAGGAAGGAAAACCCTATCAATGAGATAAAAACTAGGAAAAATTATCTTGGGTCGATGTTTTCAGGGAGATGTAGGGTTGCTCGTGGTCGTTTCCAACGAGTGTTTACATCATAACTTAAAATATTATGCAAAGCAGGATTTGGGTGCATGCTGATCAAATTTGATTATGTTTCGTCCAAAACTTTACTCGCTAGAGGGTTTTGAACACCTGACGTTAATAACTAACCACCCTGTACATCATATATTAAAGTGTTAAAGTACATAGGAAACTATATATTATCACAGTCTATGCTCATAGCCTACCTGTTTTAAAATAATTTACGCCTAAGGTGATATAAAATAACTTTAATCCGAAGCCGTCAAAGAAGATTCTTCCTTCGAATCAATTCTTTTTTCTAGAGACTATAGAGCAGTTCATCACATGTGGGCAGATACATCTGATAGATTTCTGTGGTTGATGTACATTGCATGCTTTAACAAATTTCCATGTGCATGAGTGAAGTTTTATTGGAAAAAAAACGTCAATGAAAGACAATTTAAAAAAAATGGTACCATGGAACAACTGACAAAACAACTGACAAAAATAAATAAATAAAATACAATAAAAATTATTTAGTTGTCAGGTTCCGTGTACCTTGTAATAATATATTTCAAAATTTAACCTCATTCATTTCTACATCATATATTAAAGAGTTAAAGTAAAGAGGAGACTATTTATTATCGCAGTCAATGCTGACATCCTATGTATTTTAAGATAATTTACATCTAAGGTGACATAAAATAACTTTAATCTGAAGCCGACAAATAACATTTTTTCTTCAAAGCAATTCTTTTTTCCAAGGGCTATAGAGCAGTACATTATATGTGGGCAGTTACATCTGATAGCTCAGTGATTGATATACATTGCGCGGCATAATAAATTCGAATGTGTATGAGTGAAGTTTTATTGGATATAAACGTCACTGAAAATGAATGAAACACAAAAAAATATTGCAAAGAAAAATTTAAAAAAAAAACTCATACAAAAATAAAATAAAATAAAATAAAAATTAATTAGTTGTCAGACTCAGTATACCTTCTAATAAAATATTTCAAAATTTAACTTCATTCAATTCTATATAATATATTAAAGTATATTAAAGGGTTAAAATAAATAGGAAACTATGTATTATCACGGTCCATGCTGACATCCTATCTGCTTTAAAATAATTTACTCCTAAGGCGACATTTGAAAACATTAATCTGAAGCCGTCAAATAAGTTTCCTCCTTTGGAAGAATTTCTTTTTTCTAGAGGCTATAGAGCAGTACATTATATGTGGGCAGTTACATCTGATAACTGTCAGTGATTGATGTACATTGCATGGTTTAATAAATTCCCATGTGCATGAGTGAAGTTTTATTGGAAATAAACGTCAATGAAAAAAAAATAGTACCACGGAAAAATTAAAATCGATCATTAAAAAAAAAAAAAAAAAAAAAAAAAAAAACTAAATTAGTTATTTTTAGACTTCGAGTACCTTATAATAATATATTTCAAAATTTATCTTCATTTAATTCTACAAGTTAATTTTTAGTTTTGGATAAATTATTGTAATAAATCAAAATGAGGAGAATAAAATTATTCTATAGTTGCATAAAGTTAAATTAAAAAAAGTAAAATTCTTGATTATATTTCATCTTTATCGATGCTATTTCATCACTTAAATTAAAAAAGAAGAATGATTTTAATTTAAAAGAGGGTGATACGAAAGGCAAATTTATTTATGTTATATACAGTTTTAATTCTAGTGTGTGAAATATATGGCATGTACGAATGTAATTATATTTTTTGTAATACAATTTATATTTTCACATCTATTAGAATATGCGATTAACTTTATCTTTTCATTGTCTTTTCTAAAAGATTCCTGTTTCAAAATGAATTACGCCTATGGAGGCAAAAACTAATTCTCGTCTTAAAACTTCAAATATGTTTTTAACTTTTGAGACACTTTATTTCATTTATTCATTTTGGTAACAGTTTTAAAATAGTCTATGATAAGTGAGCAGTTAAATCGCATCACCTTTAAATATGATGTGCATTGGATGATACCACTAGCTCTTATGTGAAACAATTGTTTTTTATTGGTTTTAAATGTTCGCGAAGAACAAAGTATATGAGTTATTAAATATGAAATCTCATATAGGATTCTCAAAAATCATAAAAATTTTGCGTCGTTGTATTAATTACTACTTTTCGAAACAATATAGAGAAAGTTTTAAAAAATTTGGTCACTGTTAAAAATAATCTATAGGAACAATTAAAATCAATAAAATGCCTAGATGAATGTGCACATGTAATTTGATAGTATCTTGTCCAAGCAATTAGCAGCATAAAATTCGGACATTTTAATATTAACAGCACGCGCATCAAGTTGAATGTATTTAAATATGGATATTGATTTATTTACATTTCTTGTGGTGGAGTGAGTTCGTGTGGACGCATTCGCAATACTGAAAGTACACTGAAACTTCTGATAAAAAGTTTATTAAATCCAATTGATTTTTTTAAATCACCAGATTTTAAAACATTCACCTTTTATATAAACATTTTAATAAAAATTTTTAATTTTACTTAAGAACGGTGTTATAATAAAAATAAATGACATTGACATGTTTCGGAACCGTCAAATAAGTTCCATAATCATAATATAAATCAAAATAAAATTTCAAAATATTTCACGGTCAATACAAATGACACGCGACAATGAGATATAAATAACAAAAAACACAAAAAACACGCGCACTATTGTAAAAAATTAAATTAAAATTTAGACCATGATCTAAAAGAATCTCCAACATGGTTCATCCCATTCAAGCTTTCACGAGGAATTTATTCTAACCATAACTAATAATAAAAGAAACGATATCATTGCAAACCAGATTTTTACGCCTATAAATTTCAGTGGACTCTCTTATAATAGATTTACGACAACAATTTGATATGAAACATAATTTACTTTTACTAAACAATATTTTTATCTCCTCATTTAAATATGTTCTTGATAAGGCAGTGTTAGTACGTCCAAATTTAATATCAGACTCATGCTCCCCTTTTCTAATTCCAAACTTTCTCCCAGTCATGCCTATGTAATAATTTAAGTCACCATTTTCAGTAATATAAGGTATTTCATAAACTCCAGCAAGATCATCATATCCTATAGGATCCACTTACTTATTAAGTAAACATCTTAATTTTGGTGGAGGTGTAGAAATCAAATCAATATTAAACTTTTTTAATTTAAATTTTATTTTCTCAAAACTGCCTTTCAGATATGGAAAAGAAACTCTTTTAAAATTTTTAGGATCACCCCGTTTATTGAATCTTTCAGTTAACGCTGAATATTGTTGTTTAGGCTTCCCTTTTCTATAATAATTAATTAATTGATTGATGCTACTTATTATATCATTCAGATTGCAGTTTCTAATTGGTATAAAATAAGTAGCATCAATAAATAAATTAATTATTATAGAAAAGGGAAGCCTAAACAACTATATCCAGAGTTAACTGAAAGATTCAATAAAGGGGGTGATCCTAAAAATTTTAAAAGAGTTTCTTTTCCATATCTGAAAGGCAGTTTTGAGAAATTAAAATTTGAATTAAAAAAAATTTAATATTGATTTGATTGCAACGCCTCCATCAAAATGATTGTGTTTACTTAATAAGCAAGTGATCCTATAGGACATGATGATCTTGCTAAAGTTTATGAAATACCTTATATTACTGAAAATGGTGACTTAAATTATTACATAGGCATGACTGGGAGAAACTTTGGAATTAGAAAAGGGGAGCATGAATCTGATATTAAATTTGGACGTACTAAAACTGCCTTATCAAGAACATATTTAAATGAGGAGATAAAAGTATTGTTTAGTGAAAGTAAATTATGTTTCATATCAAATTGTTGTCGTAATATAAAAGAGTCCATTGAAATTTATAGGCGTAAAAATCTGGTTTGCAATGGTACCGTTTCTTTTATTATTCCTAAGTTGTGGTTAGAATTAATGAATAAATTCCTCGTGAAAGCTTGAATGGGATGAACCATGTTGGAGATTCTTTTAGATCATGGTCTATGTTTTAATTTAATTTTTTACAATAGTGCGCGTGTTTTTTGTGTTTTTTGTGTTCTTTGTTATTTATATCTCATTGTCGCGTGTCATTTGTATTGACCCTGAAATATTTTGAAAATTTTATTTTTATTTACATTTTAAATCATGGTCTATATTTGAAGTTAATTTTTTACAATGCAGCGCGTATTTTTTGTGTTATTTGTTATTTATATCTCATTGTCGCGTGTCATTTGTATTGACCGGGAAATATTTTGAAATTTTATTTTTATTTATATTATGATTATGGAACTTATTTGACGGTTCCGAAACATGTCAATGTCGATTATTTTTATTATAACACCTTTCTTAAGTAAAATTAAATTTTTTTTATTAAAACTGAAACTTCTTTTTAAAGAAGTTCCTATTTAACGAAGTTTTCTCCTTAAAGAAATATTCTGTTGAACATTGACTGTGAACAACCATTCACATGTAAATAAATCTCAATATTTCGAAAAAAATTCTACATAATGAAATTTATTGCCCTTTCGTGTGTGTATAACATTCGAACTTTAAGTTAGATGCATGTTTATGCATATTTTTCAGAGAATTGCATAAAACGAAATTATTTATTTATTTAATCATTTCCAATCAATAATCTCACTATTAAAATTCAACCGTATATGTATGTATGTACGTATGTATGTGACGCTATCTCCTCCGATTCCGGAAAAGGAGAAACGTCTCGTTTGTTTTGAATTCATGGGAAAAAATCCCGAGTTGCCCATTCGTCTGTCTGGCCGTCCGCCCGCATATAACAACTCAAAAACTGCCCAACCGAATCGTTTGAAACTCAAAATATATAATTATTAGATAATTTTGTCAAGTCGTTTCAAATTTTATGAAGATGGGTTGCATAGTTCAATTACAGGGACAATCAAAAAGATTCCGATACATAACTACGTTCAATGGGAAAAAAATTCAAGTACATTTTAATGGTCTTACACTCTTTCGATCATAATAAAGTTGATATACATTTATGAAATATATACTATAATATACATTCTGTACAATCTGTGGTGCAAATAGTATTTCTTATTGGTTTATATGGCCGCACAAAAGTATTCCATTGCATACTTATATATTGAGACATAGTTTAGTATGCATTTTAATAGTATTAAACTATTTAATTCTAACAATTAAACTATTTAATGCATTGTTTTACTTATTTAACTTATTTAATAATTAAACTATTAAACTATTTAATGCCCGTCTGTCCGTCTAAACCGACCAGCGTAGCCGGCGAAGGCCGCTGGTAGAGATCATAAAAGCTTTTGATACAATAAGAAGGGGTATTTACTAAAATGTTTCAGTTTAAGAAATAAATTCTGTAAAATTACGGGGAGAAGTCGGCAGCCGAGATTCTAGGCATATCCCGTAAATAAAAATCCATGTCCATCATTTTGTACAGCTCTTAAAACAAGATATAATGCAATTAGAAATACAATAACATATTATTTATACTTCCGGAGCCGGTAGCACGTTATATAATCATCACAGAATGCCTTTTTGGTCGGGTTAAAAATATCTTACAGTCGCGATTAAATGACATTATTTTTCGAAACGCGATTAAAATGAAGGGTTACACCCTAGCGGAAACAAATGTATGGATCGCAGTGTAATTTTGGCTAACAGAAGGGTTAGAGCTGTAAGAATATATGGATTGACCTTATTTTTTTAAGACCGCTATTTTGTGAATCAGACCGTTTTTCATCAATTAAGGCAATTGTCCGTGAAAATTGATTGGCAAATGCGCTCAAATTGTAGCAAAATTCTAGTTTATCTATTACTAGTTAATCTTAGTTTTTCTTCTTAGAGCGTACATATGATTTATCCAATTATTTTCAAAAGTACATTTTTTATGAACAATGTAATGTGTAGATATCTGTACAATGTAATATTAAAGACTTTTTTAAGAATTATTGATTCGAAATACTGAGAAAAAGAGAAAAGGTGCTCCATGCTGCCTTTTTGTTTACCTCTCTTCATTATGTACACTGTTAAAACTAATGGTGACAGATTGCACCTTTTAGGGGTGAAAGGCTTGTCTCAATGGTGACACCCCTAAAGCAGCAGAATGGCATTTTTAATTACAGTGAAAAGATGGCACTCTTAATCTACAGTGCCCAATAATAAAAATATATAAACTGACTTCTGGCACTCGAAGGATTCGAACCTACAACGTCTGATTGCAAGCTCAGCGCTCTAACCATTCGGCCATCGAACTTTCAAAATTTCCTTGAAATATTCAAATGTCCAGAAATTCAAAGGTTGCTTTATATAAAAAGCTCGTCAAAAGCTAGCCATCCGAAGTTCTAAACGAAATTGGGATAGCGAACGATCGGTGACAGTCTTTGAAGGGAGAAATTGTTGTTCTATTCCACCAGTGACGGCGAGTTGAAGGGGAAGTCGTAAATGACTAAGGGGTGAAAATCTTCTAAGGGTATGCATTGCACGGCACCCTAATTAGCGTGAATCACCCATTGCGATATCAAACAGCACCCCAAACACATTTTAAGCCCTCGGCTGTCAAATGGTAACACCTCTTCACCCATTGGCGCCAAATGCAACTGGTTTGTCACCTTTATTTTTAACAGTGTAGAATACTTTTTTACTTTATTCGAATTAAAATTTTCTCATACATCTACATTTCATTAAAAAAAATTACTGCTTAAATTAAATTGCAGTTTTCCAATATTTTTATCTTATGTGTATTTTTCATGTTATGCATGCAAATTTCATCGTTCAGTTTTCATAATTAACAGTTGATTTCTATTTAATGAATTTTGTTCATAACGAAGTGTTTAAGTATAACAATGGGACTTCGTTTTAATGGAAGCTTCACTGTATGTAGTAGGGAAGTGAAATGAAATCAAAGTAAATAATCAAAAGAATGGACATGCCTTTCTTTAGAAATATACTCTGATTTAATAGTATTTAATATATATTAATGATTTTATTTTTAAATATGACCTATTTACGACACTCAAATTTTATTTCCTTACTTATGCATTGCAAAATAAGTTTTCAAAACAGATGCACTTTAAATTCCAATTTCTGTGTTTTTTAAGTAATTTTTTGTGTACATAAATTGCAATCTGTGTATTTTTACGGACTTCACAGACTACTATATTTTTTATTTTTGTCTAACTGTACAAAGAGAAAGAATTGCATTCGTTAAAAATTTGGAATTCCAGTTTTTGACGAATTTACAGGCTTTAGTGGTTAGAAATGAAGAAA
This sequence comes from Maratus speculifer, assembly GCA_964019185.1. Lineage (NCBI taxonomy): Eukaryota > Metazoa > Arthropoda > Arachnida > Araneae > Salticidae > Maratus > Maratus speculifer. The sequence goes on from OZ025291.1 coordinate 205,159,145, forward strand.
AACATGTTTTTTAAAATGGCTGTCTGTGACTTTGTGACTTTGTCTGTCTGTATATGACGCAAATTTTTTGGACGCTCTATGTAAAAAACTAATGAAAAGTATGTAATAAAATTTTATATTCATTTATATTCTAATATACGTCGGCAGTGATCACTTGTTGGTGTAGAATGCATCAACAAAAAGCACTTCTATGTAGCCTTATCACAATTTCACGGATAACATGGATTAAACATGGATTTTATTAAATTATAGATTGAGTTAGTCCTTTATGTAATTTGAGACTGATTGTTTTGTGATTCATATCGCCGAACAGGTGGCACTGCTTTAATGCATTATTCATGATTATCGAAATAGCTCTATCTCAAGAACTAATGCACGATTTTTCATCAAACTTCAGATTCAGTTAGTTGTTGATCATAAATTAATCGTTTTTAGTTTTTCGTATAAATCATTCAAAAGGTGGATTAATTATGATATATAATTATAAATTAATATTTTTTTTAGTTTTTGGTGTAAATCATTCAATAAGTGGAATAACTTTGCTCTATTTTTCATGACTTCCGCAATAGCTGTATCTCAGTAACAGAATGATGCTCAATAATGCTCAATAATGCGTGAATTTTCACCACAATTCAGATTCAATTAGTCCTTAATATAAATTTTTCAGGATTATTTTTTGGAATATACAATTCATCAGGTGGCACTGCTATGTAGATTTCGTTGTGATTTTTTTCAATAGATTTATTTAAAAAACAAATGCATTGATTTTCATCGAATTCATATTCAGTTACAAGTTGACTTAAGTTGTTGCTGTATAGCTTTTGGTGTGAATGACCTAACTATTGGCACTGATATACTGCGTTTTCCAGGCAATATTAGCACCTATGGTGAAGAAAGTTTTGAGATTGCCACATTCCACAAGTTTAAAAATAACTTGCGATTAAGGGAGCATAAAAAACTTTCGTACGGAAATACCAAACATGCTTACTTTTTTGACATCTCTTTTTTAACAGCTATGGTGCAGTGTATGATACGTGGATATCTGATAATTGTTGGTGATTAATGTATATTATATGGTATAACTAATTTATATGCACAGGAATTGCTTTTTGTTAGAAATAAAGGTTAGCGATTATGAAAAAAAGTGAGTTAAAATATGTACCATGGTATATAAATGTTTTATTTTCAAAATTTTTTATTTAGAGAAAATATATAAAATGCATAATTATATCTATGTATTATCACATATAGTCATCGTCTTGTCCTTCCGCATATCAGCACAAAAACTACACAAGAAAATAGTTTGAAATTTGGTGTAAATAATCGGTACAGAATTTTTTCGAGACATTTATAATTTTACGAAAATCTAATGAAAACTTAAACAGCTATTATTAAAAGTTTTCTTCATTCTATTAAATCCTATCACATGTTATTAATTCGATAATATCAAACGATAACTAATGATTTAACATTGCCATAGTGATTACGTCCAATTGAAGATGGAGTCCTTATTTCGATATTACTGACTTTATAATACATAATCGTAATAAATTTTGTATTCATGCATTTTTGCATATTAGTGGAACAGCTGTAGCACCAAGATCTCAATATTTATAAAAATAGCTATAGTACGTAATACCTCATTTGCCACGTTTGATGCACATTTTCCAACTTGTGTTTATTTACATTTATTGAAGTGTAATGACCTTATATGGGCAAATTTGTGAAAGTGAGGGTATAGTGTATTATAACAGAACAGTAAAATAAAAGCAATATGTAGACTCAAATAAATGGGTAGACATATTTTTGTAAATTGAGAGTTGCACGTATTGAAATTTTTAATTAATATTTTTATTGTTATTTTAGATGTAAACCATGTTTAGAGAACATTTTTCTTCAATTCTGACCAACACATTGAAATGTTGTTTCTCCAAAGTTGTACAGTTTTTAATTTCAACGTAGATATTATTTATAATTCTCATTACTGTTATACTCGAAGTATTAAAATAAGCTGCAAAGTGTATATTTTTGCTGTTTTTGCTGGCAGCTGTCAACTTAATAAAATAATTTACGCCTTAGAGAGCAGAAAATAACTGTCATGGAGAAATGTCAAACATTTTTTCTCCTTTAAGGCAACTCTTTTTTAACTGCTACATGATATGTGGACAGCTACATCTGATAACTGCCAGTATTCGACGCACATTACGTGATGTAGCAAATTATCTTGTGCATGAATTGGTGTTTATAATAAATAGAGGTCGGATAAATTAAAAATGTTAATAAACGTTCTATAGAAACGTCATATCAGATTAAAAATTATATTTAAAAACATGTAATTTATTACTCGTAAAAGTTGGCGTATTTTTTAAACTCTTAACCATTTAAAATTCAGGTTATTTTCCAAATTACAAAGTTATTTTTTATTTTAATTTATTTTTTTAAATACTTGAATGATGGGAATAACATTATTTCGTTGCTATATAAAAAGAAGATAAATGGAAAAAATGGAATCTAACACAAACTTATTAAAATCATTTTCTCATTAAAATAAAAATTTATTTTTTTATATGAAAAGATGCTAATATTGATAAAGAATATATTTTATTACCCACACATTGGAATTTAAGTTTTGTTAAACTAAAGTACCCTGGGGTAATAACGCCACGTTAAGATTCTACCAATTTTCACGGCTCAGTTTTAGATTGTATTTTTCAAACAAATATACGATTTGGTACAGCAACTCATTGACTATCTATATAAAAAAATAATTTAACAGATATGTATTCTTAAAATGTAATGGCGTGATTTCCTGACCAATGCTATTTGGCGTTATTACCCACCTATATGTGTAATAAAGCCATGCAAACAAAACTATGAAATAAGATGGAATAATTGCATTGCCCAATTTTAAAAGTACAAACTCTACAAACTTAGAAATTGACAAATTGCATTCTAAGCTATTGAAAATGCTCATTTTTTTTGTAAAAGTGTAAGAAAAATAAAGGTGTGGTGTGTGTGTGGGGGGGGGGAAGATGAGGCAAAATAATATCAGACCGTGAGCTTCTTTTTGCATAAAAAGGACCGCTTAAATAGAATTATTAGAAACATTGCACAGTTTTAACTGTGTTTATTTGAATCAGTATTTAGGATGTAGCTCGGTCACTGTAGGGAATCAACCGGGGTATTAATGCCAAGAATTGGCGCTATTACCCTGTTATAGTTATTGCGCTGTACATTTTAAATTACAAATTATCTCGAGAAGATATCCAAAATTTTCAACAACATTTTAAAAGTCTATGAAATGTACTACAAATTTATGTAATTAACAAAGTATTTCCGGATAAAAAAAAAATAGTCTTCACTTCACGAAACTTATCTCGCAAATTTTAGATCAAATCTTGATTTAGATCTTGTAAAAACAATAAGACCTAAAAATGAAACAAATTAACTTGAAGCTGTTTTTTGCGATTTATATGACTCAAAACCCTTCTGTGCAGAGCACATGGGTGTCATTTACCAGATTATTTCATAATTATGCATAATATTAGCACTTGGCGTTATTACCCCGCTTGGCGTTATTACACCAGACCATCTTATATTTAAATTATAATATTATTGATAGTTAAAAAAAAGAATGTTTGCACTAATTTTAATAAATGTAAAAAAAAAAAGAAAGCTGTGTATCTTGATGGTTTATGTAGGCAGATATCATAAAAAGTAATGTACATCGAAGCGGACAAAAAAGTGAATTTCATTTAGAACTGTGAAACATTTTTTTCATTTTTGAGAATTTTTATGGTAACGGTTATAAAAAATAGATTATATGTAGACAAATGTGTACCATAGCTCTCAGTGATTAACGCTTATTGTATAATAAAATACATGAATGGATTTCTAGAGAAATACGGGTAAACAAAAAAGGGATAAAAGTTAGTACTATGAAACACAAAACAATTGTACTTAAAAAAAAACTGATGAAAAATGGATTTATTACATTAATTGTGTATGCAAATCATCAATATAATGAATTTTCAGCTGATTTCCATTTAAATACTTGTTTTTCTTTAGTCGTTTCGGCAATCAGGCATCAGTGAAATTCTCTTATGTGACTAGATATTTATGAGCTGGATGTTGAGCAGATACATCCATTCACGTTGTACTTCTATGTCTTTCTAGATGGTAGCAAAACAAAGGAAATATGAAAGTGGTCTGCATATTAAAATTTACGTAACTATGCGCATTTTAGTGTGCCTTTTACAAATGATATTCTTTCAAAAATATTTCAACAACATGAGTCTCAGATTATGAATAAGTCGCAGTGATCTAGGATATTTCTAATCTCACAATGATATCTCTTTTTCCATAAATTTGATTCTCTAATATTAACATCCATTGGCGTGATGCAGTCTAATTCTAGATTCTTTACTTCATGCTACTTATATGTTCCTTCAATGATCTGCTCCAGGAACTATATGGCCCATACAAGACATTAAAAGACACTTTTTTTTTTTGCTTTGCTTGATTTGCTTGATTTTTTTTATGTTGAAGTATATTGTGCTTAATGAATAATGTGCAATTTTAAAGCCCTGAAAAAATTTCCTCTTTCCTACATAAAATACCAATATTTAAGGTTATGAATGCAATTTTTCGTGAAAAGTGAAATGCTGGTATATTTGGAGCACTATATCTCTCGCAAGCAATTTCATTCTTGCAGATTTTGAAATTTTGGAATATTTAGCAGGTTATATCTACTAACAGCAACAATATATCCGTGCAGTACTACAATATTTAGCTTGTCCTGGTACCGCACTTTTATATTCTATAAGAAAACGTTTGAGGTACAATTGCTTAAATGAGATATTCAGTGCGGAAAATGGGCAAAAACGTCATTTTGACTACATTTTGTGGCAACATAACAATGTAAAGTAACAATGCCTCATGGAGAAAAATTAATTTTAATAAGCAGGTGGTGTTATATTACTAGTTTATGACAAAAGAATTTTGGGATGTTGTTGCTTGTCAGAGATATAGCACTCCAAACATACTGGCATTTCATTTTTCATGAAAATGACATTCATAACCTTGAACATTGAGATATTCTATAGGGAAGAAGAAATTTTTCTCTGTTTAAAATTACAGATTATTCATTAAATATGATTTATTTCAGCATAAATAAATATCAAACCACTGAAAAAATGAAACTATCAAAATATCACCTTTTTGTCTGAATTTCAAAACAATGGCTCTTACCGCAGTAGTGTGAATTGGCAAGTGATACTCTTGTGTAATAATTGATCCTAAATGCCATTTATTGAACTGAGAGCTGTATAATCTGAATATTGACCTGCACTGATCTATGTGACTCTTTCATTGATATGTATAGTTGTCATATTTAGGTTACTGCTGTCTGTGGCTACATTAGATACAACTGAATCTTAGATATCCTATTTAATTTAACCTTAAATTTCTTTTGAAGCGTATTCCACTATTTTTCTCATTCTTCCTATCAGTATATTTTCGCTCTGTTCTTGAAAGTGTGAAAAAAGAAAACATTGTTGAACTTATAATAAAAGTAAATTACCGATGTGACGAACATCTTTTATTTGGCGTATTTCCAAGGCATTTAAATCGTGAAGTTTTCCTTTCATGTAATTTTTAACAATTTTTTATAAAGATCTGTGCATCTAAGTATATGAATTACATCGTACGATCTACCAGTGTAGGAGTAGCACATCGACCACAATGTTTTTCTTTAAAATTATCCAGTTCAATGACATTTGAGTGTTTTACCTTCTGACCAGAAAAACTGGTAGTTCTAATATAATTATGTACACATCTGTATAAGATAAAACATAAAAATAATCTATTTTATGTATTTAATAAGAGATACTATAATAAATGTATTTTTTTTCATTAAAAGTACTAGTAGCAAAATTATACTATAGTGACTCTCAAACAATTTTTTTGTTCTTTTTTTACCCATGAATATTATGTAAATGTTTTTGAAATTGATTTTATCTATTACTCACACTATTCAAATGGTTAAAAAAGGGAAAAAATCTATTTTCAAGAACTACAAAATCACTCTTATAGAAAGTATACAGAACTATTTTTATTATGCATAGTGATATTTTTCTATGAAAAATATGCATCGGTGTTATTTTGTCTCCATTTTCCCCAGAATATCAAAATACCCCATCAGGTGTATCAATGTGCCCCGGTAATGGGGCACATTGATACAAATGACTGCTTTTGATTTTTTTTAATTACATGCAAAAATAATATATAAAACAACTATTGTACATTTTTATAACACATTAGACAGGTTTTCTTGACACCACATAAAAAAATAACTTGAAATTTCTGATTTCTGGACGTGGACAGAAAATGTGTTTTAGAAAAAAGCTGTATCAATGCGCCCCAGTTCCCCCTACATTTAATTACAGAATATTATCCACAATTTTGTTTGTCATATTTTCTGAAAAGAACAATTTTTATATGAAGAATTCTGCACATTATAAGCAAAAAACTTGGAAAAATTTAGGACTGTTTTTATGAAAACCTTAATTTTTCTACAAGTATATATGTTACTTCATAAAAATTAACACAGTTTTTTGCAACTATCCACTAAAGCATAATCTACAGTTTGAATGCTTTTGCTACTTTATTTTTCACAGGTTGTTCAAAAGATATAGTTCTTTTGTTATTTGTTGAAGGTCTCTTATAACATTAAGAGAAAAAAATGTTCTTTGAAATGCATGACATGTGCTATCCTGTTTACACATCTGGAGTTTCAGGATATTTCGCCATGTGTTTTTCTAGCTATTTAACTTCTCTGTTACTAATAGGATCCCATTAAATATTTGCAATATTCTTATAAGAATTGTGAAATTTTTATAACAATGTTTTTCGTTAATTAATCTAATTATTCTTGCGAATATTTTACAAAAATATCTCTAATTACCGATTTATTAAATTGGTATCAATTAAAACACATTAAAGATCAAATTGTTATTATATGTGTTGTGCTGGATATTTTAGACATTAACGCAAATAATTATTCAGCTGAAATATTTTTTAATTCAAAATTCATGATATAAAAGGTTAAACTATAGCTGACAACTTTTCCGCATTTTTCAGACCAGAAAAAAATATAGAAGTTTTTACCTTATTTAATCGTAGAATTACCGCGATTTTAAGAATGTGAAACATACTATACAATTTTTGTAGCATAAAAAAGCGTAACTTGTTGGACGCTATTGGTTAAATATATACTGTAGTACGCATTAAGCAATGAGAATATGTAATTCTTTCATATCAATCCATTATCATAAGTATATATGCACTTGACGAAGTACAACACTTATTTATACGATAGAGATTGAGACTAAATTTATGATTACCGAAAGAATAATTCTTTTGGAAGCTACACAGAACTATATAACATATAGTTATCTTGAAAGCTATTGTTATTTCAGAAATATCATTACAAATGATTCAAGGCTGCTGTTTATCTGTACTTTATCATCAAACATTTTGTAATGTTGGTCACGATACATGAGTTTCTTCCTTTCTTTGGCATGTTTGTATAATGGTTGCTGTAATACACAAATAAATAAAGAAAAACTAGTGAAATAATAAATACAAGGAGTTATGATTTATTAGACCTCGTTTGTAAAAATAATGATGGTAATATTTTATATTCGAGTTATATTTATTAATTTTGTTAAGAATTTGGAAACTTTCGTTTGAAATTTAACTCTTTATTTGTGTTTTCAAGAATTTATATACCAAATAATTAATTGGTTGCCTGAAAAAATGTATTAGTTTTCATTTAATAGATTCTTAATTGATTAAAAAGGATTTAGTTCCTAAAGATTTAAAATAAAGATATTTTTCATTAAAACAAAATGTGAAAAATATCCACTTTTACTCATTTAAGTAATAATACAATCTAGACTATCACTTTTTATTGTTATTAAAAGTATACCTATTTAAATCACTTCGCAGTACGTAAGAGTAAGAAGAACTGTATTTAATATCACAGAAAAGTATTCCTACTTAAATATCATCACAATAGATAAGAGTAACAAGAACTTTATTTAATGCCACACAAAAGTATCCTTAATTATATTTCCAATTAACTTAATCGCTAATTTATAGTATTTATATATTTTGTAATAAGAGAATATTTATTATTTTTAAAATCATTCTTAGAAAATTATATTGCATAGTATTCTAAAAAGCAAAATTTTTATTTCTGAATAAAGGATTCAAAGACACTAGTTGCATGCTTTCTTAAAACCTGAACCACAAAATAACTCCAGTAGAGCCGAAATCCACTCATCTCACGAATTGAAAGTCAGATTCTCGTAAGGAGTTGAAACAGTTCGAATGAACGAGTTGTTTTAAAATAATTTTAATCAAGATCAGTAATTCAAATAAGCAATTTAAATCAAGATGAGTAAAACTTAAAAAAAAAAAGCAACCAATAAATTATAATTCTTTTCTGATAAGTCCAATTCACTCTTTTGTTTAAAGAATGTATATTTACGTTAAAAAATCAAAAAAGTAAAAAGAATATTGCCAGTTAAACTGATGGCATTGAGCTTACAGTCTACGTCTACTAATTATACATTACAGCATTATGTTTTCAAAGGTAAATGCCGTTCAAAAAATAAATTAAGGGGAATAGCTCCCGCCTATTTCCCTTTCTTATAATCATTGAACCCCATAAACTAATCAGGGATATGCATTATCTTATAAAAAAATCTATATCCAAAATTCAGAGCAAATCAGAAAATTCTTAGTAAAATTCCATTTATATAATTTAAGAGAAGTTATCCCCTTCCTTTATACTTAACATTAAACTTCAAGAACTATTCAGAGACTTGCCTTATCAGGAAGAACCTACATTCAAAATTAAAAGCAAATCGGATAATTCTGCATAAAAACCCATTTATCAAATTTAAGGGAGGGGGTAATTGCAAGCACCTCCATTATATTTAACAAAAGAACACCACAGCTAATTAGGGAAGCATCTTATAACTTTGAACCTGTATCCGAAAATTGAAGCAAATCGGTTAATCCAGCAAGATAAAATATTTACCTATATTAAGAGTGGTAATCCTTTCGATACCCCCCCCCCATTTATACTTGTCCTGTGAATTCCTAAAACCAATCATGGAAGCGCCTTATGAGAATGAACCTATATCCAAAATTTCAAGCAAATCTATAAATTCTGCGTGTAAAACGCATCAACCTAAATTAAAGGGGCGTTATATCCCATATCCTTCCACCCTTTTAGACTTATCCAAGGAACTTGCAAAACTAATCAACCAAGTGCCCTCATCACAATGATGAGGGGCATTAACACCCCATCCCACTCTTTATACTTATCCAATGAACACCTAATGCTAATGATCCTATGTCTAAAATAAATTTGAAAGAAATCTGATAAATTTTGCATGAAAAAACATTTATATAAATCAAGGGGAAGGGCATTAGTCCCCTGTTCCTCCTCTGTATACTTACCATATGAACACCTAATACTAATCATGGAGGAGCCTCATCAGAATGATCCTATATCTAAATTTTGAACGAAAACTGATAATTCTGCTTGAAAAACCCATTTATATAAATCAAGGGTAGGGGCATTAGACCCCCGTTTCCCCTTTTTATACTTATCCAATGAACACTTATTACTAATCAGTAGGCGCCACGTCAGAATGGTCCTATATTAAAATTTGAACAAAAACTGGATGAAATATCAGTTACATAAATTAAGAGGAGGGCATTAGTTCCCCCATTCTCCCTCGTTATACTTATCCATGAACACCTAATATTAATCACGGAGGCGTCTCATCAGAATGATCCTATATCTAAAATTTGAATGAAAACTAATACTTCTGCATGAGAAACCCATTTATATTAATTAAGGGGAGGGCGCTTTAACCCCCATTTCCACTCTTATTCATATCAAATGAACTCCAAAAACTAATCAGGAAAGCGCCATATGCGACTATACCTATATCCAAATTTTGAACGAAAACTGATAATTCTGTATTAGAAAACCATTTATAAAAATCAAGGGAAGGGGCATTAGTCCCCTTTCCTCCTTTTTTTACTTATCCAATGAACACCTAATACTAATCACAAAAGAGCCTCATTACAATGATTCTATGTCAAAACTGAAAATACTGCATGAAAAATCCATTTACATAAATTAAGGGGAGGGGTATTAGCCCCCCATTCCCACCTTTCTGCTTATTTCCTAAACACCTAACACTAATCACGGAGGTGCCTCATCAGAATGATCTAATATCTAAATTTTGAACGAAAACTGATAATTGTGCATGAAAAAGCCATTTATATAAATTAAAGGGAGGTTTATTAGCCCCCCGTTCCCCCTCTTTATACTTATTCAATGAACACCTAATACTAATCACGGAGGGGCCTCATCGGTATTCTGCTATACGCTGCCGAAGGCAGCAGGGACACGGTTAGACGTTCGTTCTCTTCGAGGTTCGTTCTCTTGGACATTCATCCGTTTCGAGATCTAAATAAAGTAGAGGCCCGCTAGTGGGCGAAGCCAACTAGTGCACCTAATAAATTTCCAAATTTAGTGATATTATAATATATTATTGACCATTTCAGTATATCATTTTTTATATTTTAACTTTAAAACTGGCGAAATGTATGTAATTGTATTTAAATTTTTCATATGAAATTAAGATACAAATTTTAAAATCTTTTGAAAATTAAGAATATGAGACATCGTAGGGAGGAGTACGCAGCAAAAAAAAAAAAAAAAAAAAAAAAAAAAAAAAAAAAAAAACGTTAAAATATTAATTATCTGAGAAGATATTTTAAATATAAAAATGCATCGAACGCCTGATAGACTTAACATTACGTAGGGGAAGTCGAACGCTGAGTGATTAGCAGTCAGTTATGGCTAAAAAATAATTCATTTGTTTCATTTCAGATCGCGGTTCAAAATGTTGTAATTACCACCCAAGCATATTCAACAAAATACCTCTAGCCTCTTGATATGACATTTTTTATTATGCTCTAAGTTAATTTCAAGAAACAGTAAATCAGTAAGAGAAGCATAATTGCTATCAAAACTTTATAATATTTCATGATGCCATTGTCATTAGAAAGGCATAGGAAGTGTCTGCTGAGTAATGTAATAATGAGTTTGCGTGCTGAATTTTAAACTAAACTTTAATGCTGTCGCAAAAGTCTTTTTTTGTAATTTATGGCAGACGTGATTTTTTAACATTAGGAAAAATGCACAATATACTCGTTTTTTTCTATATCGATTTCTTCTAGAATACTTCTATTCTTCCCATTGGTTGATTATTAAAAGAGTACATATTTGATAAACATAGACGTATACTTCGACGTCAAAAGCCGATGTATGCTGTATTGTTGCCGATGTGTATTGATCGAAAACTATCTAAAAGAGCTTTGCCCTGTTACAAGTCGGTCTTCTTCTAAATTTCTACATAAGATTAGCCCTGTTCCCTGTTTGTGCAATGCGATAAAATAAAAGCAAAGAAAAAACGTAGCATGAATAATTGGAAAAGAATACTTCACAGAAAACAGAAAGCACCTTGACTCTAAAGATAAATCACATATAAATCAAAAAAAAAAAAAAAAAAAAGAGAGAGAGAAAATATAATCTATCAAAAAGCGACAAATAAAGCAAAAGCGCAAAGAAAATAGTGATGAGTGGAAAAGCATATATCTGTGCAAAATGACATGAAATTTACTACGAATCTAAACTTTGTACGGAATGGATATTTTGTACTGATTGGCTGGAAAGGATACATAAAATGTGCACATTGATGATATCCGTTGCAATATTTCTGAGAAAAATAAAAATAAGAAAAAATAAAAATGTGTGAAATTTTCTAATAAAAAATGTCAAACTGTTTTTTTTAATAAAAAAAAATTACCCTCATAAATTTTATGTAAATAGGATGTTAAGTAAAATGCCAATCTAAATTTGAATTGTAAATATAAATTACTTATTCTTCCTAATTTTTTTACGAATGGGCCAACAATCCCATTTCGTAAAGTATTACCACAAATTTCGCAAAGATCTTGGTAGTTTGTATAACACGTTTCTTGGAACCACTTCGGACATCTTGTGCCTTAGGCATCTTTGTGACTGTGATGCTACATTGTTCTCTACAACCAACACAGTGACCCCTCGCCCAATTCTTTTACTTCGGAATCTCTCAAATCCAACAATCTTATCTTATTTCATTTCCTTTGCTCCTGGAGGACGTATTTTTGTTTTTTCCTCTCATGTTAATTTTAGGTTTATCGCGTTTATTTAGTTTTTTTTTTATCAACTTTATCTGTTTTGGGGATGAAAGATTAAGACAGAATTTAATATTTTCTGAAAAAAATTATCTTTAGGTATTATTATTATTATTATTATTATTATTATTATTATTATTATTATTATTATTATTATTATTATTATTATTATTATTATTATTATTATTATTATTATTATTATTATTATTATTATTATTATTATTATTATTATTATTATTATTATTATTATTATTATTGAACCCTATATCTTATTTTTAAGGTAAGATTCATATGATGATAGCCTATTTCGTCTCATTTCTCTATATGTTGTGTTGTCACTTCGTTCTTATTAACTGTATAAATTAAATGCTTAAAATTTTGCATAGTTATAGAAGAATACTTCTAAAGACAAGAGAAATCATATATATATATATATATATTTAGAGATTTATATTATTTTAATCAAAAGAACTTATGTAATGATATCGTCAATTTTTGGTGATTTAGATTCAAAAACAGAAACATAGTGTCAATCTTCGTGCAAACATAATATTTTGATAGAAGCGCATCTACTCGCAAATACTTTGGTTTCAATTTCGGTGATTTTTTTCTTTTACACAGAATAGACATTTTTATCTCATTGAATCAAATCTATACAATTTTTGTACTTTTTTTCTTGCAGTTTTCATTTCAAAAGTTGTTGTAAAATGTATTAAAATTATTTTTAAATGCATTTTTTTTTTTTTTTTGAAAATGTAAAATTTCACTGTGTGATTGATTAAATTTAAGACCGTTCGTAATTTTTCTTAAATTTTAAAGATTTTTTTAGCTAAAATTAAATTGTGTAATTAAACGTTTAGAATCTAGTTATTTGTAATATGCTGAAAATTATGAAAATAATTTTTTTTAGTATTAAAATTCTTCTAGTATGTATACTATCTAAATTCCTCATAGCAAGTTTTAAAATGCATTTTATTTAAACACCGAAGCATCGAGAATTTTACAGTGAATATAAAGTACGCAGTGTCGTCTTCTGTGCATGAAAAACAATTCATTAAAAAAATTACTATAACTGTTTAAGATAAAACCGCCACTTAAACACTGCTACCTAAAATTTTTTTACAATTCGAATTGAAAATAATGATTTTTAAATGTTGCATTTTTAAATTACACTGATAAATTATTAATAATTTTTTTATTATATATTGAACATAAAATAATAAATACATGTTTTTCTGAACAGTAGTAGGCGAAAGTGTTGTACCTTTTACCACTTAGGCTGTAGCGTTATCTAGAAGCTTTTTATGAATTTTGATGTATTTAGTGTATTGTTCTTTCACTAAAGGGCTTATGGAACCTTCTGTGGATTAATCAAATCAGAAAGGATAGAAATTGATTATTAATATTCACAGGAATGTGAATATTAATAATCAATTTCCATCATAAAAATCTAAGTATTTATTTGTTAATGATTTGCCTAGTAATATTTTTTGTGTTATGTTTTTGTTGATAGAAATAATTTAAGACTTTTAGTCTATAGACTTTTAGAAATATGATCGGGCTTATGATATTAATTATCCTAACCCGAAAACTGTAGCGTGCTTTGTAATTTGAAATAGCGAAGTAATGTACTTCTGACCATGAACAATTGTTGTTACTTTGGCCAAGTTAAAGCTACAACACTCTTAAAATATTTTCTAAATATTTTAATTTTTATGACTTACGCTTACTACAACTGACTTGAAATTAGTTAACGATATTTTATTTTACTTCAGTTGTTCATAAATAATAACGAGTCGGAAAATGCACGTGAAGCGTAGAAAATGAGGCGCATTCGTTTGATAACGAAGTTTAAAAAATATTGAAATCTTGCTGTTATAGTAGACAGTACTTTGGATAGAGTATAGTAATCGAAATCTTTTTTGTGTTCCTGTAAATCCACAGGGATAAATTTTTATTACAACTCAGCAACGTATATCCTATTATTAAAATGTGAAATAGTTTAATATAATTAACACACAACCCAAACAATGTTTTGACGTACAGCATTATGTAGTAGAATACATTTGTGCGGTCCTGTAATTTAATAATAAATATTCTTTGCATCACAGATTGTACAGAATGTATATTTTAATACATATATATTTCAAAATTCATTTCAATTCTATTCAGTTCAACATCATTAAAATGTAGGGGGAACTGGGGTACATTGATACAGTTTTTTTCTAAGATTTTTTTTGGTGTGAAGAAAGTAGAAAATTCAAGTTTTTTTTCCATAAGGTGACAGCAAAACTTGTTTAGTATGTTATAAAAATGTACAATCATTTTTATATATAGTATTTTCGCATGTAATTTTAAAAAAATCAAAAAAAGTCATTTGTATCAATGTGCCCCATCCCCGGGGCAGATTGATACGTTTGAGAAAAATGACGACAAAATAATACCAATGCATATTTTTCATAGAAAGTGAGTTAGAAAACCATTTTATATTTATTTATAAAAATTCAAATCACCCACAATTTATTTTTAAGCAATATTAAAGCAATCAAAATTAAATATATTATGACCTGATGTTCTGGCTGTTTCTTGTCTGATTGTTGGCTGTGGTAACTTTGTCATAGCTAGCATTTCAACCCCAGCATTATCTTCTTTCTTATGAAAGATGAAAAAATTACCAGTTTTTCTGTTTATAAATAGGTTCATAAACAGAAAATAAAGGATAATTATATTGAAAATTCTGTTTATAATATAAATATCATTTTCTGTTCTGCAGTTTGTTTCTCTTACTTAACATTTCTCATGTCGAAAATACTTTTTTCTCTGAAGAATCGATATAAATTCGAGATTTCCCAGAATGCCGTCCTTTTCTTTTATTAGTTCTACTAGCACTAGATGCTGGGTAAGTTCCTATGTCTTCTGTTTTCAAAAATACTATAAAATGTTCTAATATAAAGAAATTAGAGCTATTTCACTTCAATAAAAACTAATATTAGAAATTTTTCGTGAAAAAAAGGTTGGATTAAGGAGTGAATGGTAAAAAAAATAATAAAAGATAATGAAAATATGAACTATTAAAGGATTTAGGCTGTATCAATGTGCCCCGTCATAGACTGTATCAATGTGCCCCATACAGCGATTTTCAATAAAATGAGTCTCAAATCCAACACTTCACAATATATCTAACAATAAATAATGAGGAACTGAAGAAGAGTAGCTGTACTTGCCAGGGAGAGTATTCATTTTGGTTGAAAATACTGGAACAATTGTATAATAGCATTTCAATTGTACAACTCAAATTTACTTTTGAACAACAAAAACAATAAATCACCCGTCCCATTTCACCAAACTACTGAATCATTCCAAGAATTTCTGTATGTAGTTGAGTGCACTCGCATCACCTTTTGGAGCTGTTGTGAAACTTCCTGTAATGATCCTGTGAGCGGTAGAGGGGGTGTATCAATGTGCCCCATGTATCAATGTACCCCAGTTCCCCCTACTTAAAACTATTTATTCCTATTAATTGTAATATAATGGAGTACTTTTGATTGTCCCTCTAATTAAATTATACATCCGATTTTCTTAAAATTTAAAACAGGAAATAACTTGTAGTATTCCTCATCAACATATATCAATCTTATGAAATTTTAAATAGTTAATTACAATTAAAATGCGCACCAAACAATGTTCTGCCTATACCGTTATGCAAGTGAATACTTTTGCGTAGCCTTGTAAATCAATAACAAATGTTCTTTGCACCACAGATTATGCAAAATGTGTATTACAATACATACTTCATAGATGCATATCAATTTTATTTTGTTCGAATGAGTGTAACACCTTTAAAATACATTTGAAATATTTTTCCCCATTTACAGTAATGTAACAGAATACTTTTGTTTGCTTCTGTAATTGATCTATGCATACGATTTTCATAAAATTTGAAATGACTCGACAAAATTATGTAATAATTATATATTTTAAATTTCAAGCAATTAAAATCCATTTGAAACTTTTTTCTCTATTGACCGTAATGTAACGGAATACTTTTGATAGTCCCTGTAACTGATCTATGCATCCGATTCTCCTTAAATTTGAAATGACTCGTCAAATTTATATAATAATTATACATTTTAAATTTCAAACGATTCAGTTGGGTAGTTTTTGCGTTGTTATATGCGAACAGACGGACGGACTGAACGACAACTATAGGTGCTACGTATTTGCATAATTATGAACGCATCTAAAAATAGATATAGTAGGCATTTTTAAATTAGCCTGCTTGGAGTCTGAAATTCTGTAAATTTCTGGTCATTATTTTATAAAAAAAAGTAATTTAAATGTAACAATTCTGTCAAAATTTATAAAAATTGTTAAAAGTAAAGTACAAGGAAATAATTAATGCATAATTTAAATATGCATAATAAAGAAGAGTTGCGTTTTCTCTGAATTATTCAATAAACTTTCCTCATAAAGGGACCCTATTCCTTCACAACAAAACCATAAAGTAATGAAATTTTATTTCACGTTTATCCCGTCTTAATAACGAAAAAAATCTTGATAAATGATACCCCCTCCCACTTCATTGTCACAAATTGTTGACATTTCATGAGTCCCTCTTCCCTCTAAACGTGACATTATTTGTGGACGGTCCTTGAAGATTGTTATCATGGATCCAGTCAATGCCAGATAGTTCATGTTATTCTTGAAAAAACACTTTGATCGTAATAAACCTTGATAAACGTATTCTTTTTTTCTATAAATTTTGAAAATACCTCTACCATTTTTTTACCCTGCCCATATAATTTTGTATGAAATACTTATAATAAAAATTTTGAATTTATAGATATTAAAACTGTTTTTTCTATTTCTTTAAAATACGTCTTCAATAAAATTTTGTATTAAAGCATAGTTAAAAAAACATCAACAGATTAAGCTCATGTTTATAAATGAACTTGAGATTTTAGAATAAAAATAAAAACGTTGACTTCAATTTCTCGATGATTCTAATTTTAAATATTGTGCTCACGTAGAATCTTTAACAATCAGCGAAGTTAAGTAAAGAAATAGATAAGATGTACCAAGGGGATAAACAGTGTAATTTTTAAGTTTTAGAAAAATAAACGGAAATTGTTCTTCTAATAACCGTAAGAAAATTTTTGTTAAAAATGCAGTAGCAAGAAAAAAAATGAATGGAAGTTTAAATTTTATTTTTATGATGCATATATATATATATATATATAAATATATATTGTCTGCCATTTAAAAGTTCCAGAAAAAAATAAAAGAAAAAACAAAAAAAAATATTTAACTGAATTCAAAATATCTGGTTCACCAAATGTTTTAAGCATTTTATCTGATAAATATCTAAGTTAAAAGGAATTCACCCATGCCTATCGATTTATTGAAGAAATACTGCATGCAAAAAAAGTACGATTCAAAAAGAAATCTTCTATATTTTTCAAAAGATATCTAGATTTTTTTTTAATATCTCCATTTGAAGAGGTTTTAGATTCGTTTGATCAGGCTTTACTTCAATATTCTGCTATCTTATAGTTTCATTTGAAAATAAAATGTACTTTAAATACATGCTGTTTAAGATATGTGACTTCATGAAGTGGTATTTTTTAAATTTTCTTGAAAAAAAACATAGACAAGGAATTGGAATTTTATAAATGTATAAACTAGTTTTAATAGTTATCAGAACTTTAATAACCTGAATAACTGGAAATATAAGCCTAACCAGTTTCGTTATCGTATGTAAGTACGTTTGGGAGAAAAGTATTTTCATACCACATTTTGCAAAAAATAATATTTGCATTATTTAATGGAGACATTTTTCGATTAAAATGAAAGAATATTTTATTTTTAAAATAAATTAGAAGTTGTACGTAATACATTGTCACGCATATGTGTTGGTACAATCATTAATATTTTAAAGTACACAGATGGCGTAATAGTTGTTGCACTCTTATGTAAAATGTTTAAATGTAAAATGTATTAAGATTATGCATATTAAATTCAATAATACGAAATTAATATGACTTTATCTTAAATAATATTTAATCACCATGACAACCAAGAATCATTATCCATCATGAGATTCTTTGAATTACTTACGTAAGGTACGAATTAACAGCACAAAGAAAAAATTTCTTGATAGATTTTTAAGTTTTGATTCAATTTTCATAAAATTTTAAATGGATCGACCTAATTCTGCATTGACTATATTCAACTCATTCGGTTTGGTAGTATTTTCACTACTATATAAGATCAGATGGATAAGCAGACTGACGGATGGACCAGGTAACAAGTATAGATGCTATGTCTCTATAAAGAATGTACCTAAAAAGGTCTTTCTGGAATCTCTACACTCGCAGATACGCATTGGGTATCATTGATCCAAACTTTCCAGTTATTCAGTACAATTATGTCAGTTTTTATTTCTTTCTCTTGAAACTTATACATTTCTTCATGTTTTAAAGTCAAATCTACATAGATTTCTCCCCTTGAAAACTGTATCATGAAATTGTAACACCTATGTCGATTACGTCGATTAAGTTGTAATTGCTTAAATCTACAATCCGAGGTTCACGAAGCAGTTCTTTGGTGTTGTCAAGTGTAAATAAATTCACACTAATATATCTTTTTTGCGTTATATTAACAACTTAAAGAAACATTTAGTAAATTGAAAACAAGATACAGGAATGCAGTTTCCTGCTGCGGTTACTGGATTAACATATTATCCAAGTATGCGAAATCATAGCGAAGAGAAATATAAGCACCGTGTGTGCTTTACAAAGACATAAGAGAAACTGAAGTAAGTTCGTTCACAGTAAAATATTGTCCTTGAAGTAATCAACAAAAATGATTTCACCATCATGTGCAATCAACTACTTATGAATTGCTTTAAATAAACAATGATATTATATTAATATCATTAATGTCACTTTTGAGTTATAAAGTAATTTACCCTTTATAATTATTATGGTTTTAAAGTAAACAGTTGAGTTAATTAATGTCACTTCTGAAATATGAAGTAATTTAACGTTTGTAAATATTACTGTTTTAGAATAAACACTCTAAACATTCGAACACACTCCCACCCTATCAGGCCTTAGTCCTGATATATAGGGAGGAGAGCTAATTTGTGTACTGGTCGTCTCAAATAAGATCCTTTACACTGTTTGGTCACAACACGGACATGTCCGTCTTTTCCTGGATGCACCTCTTTTACCCGGCCCAATGGCCAAGAGTCTGGTGGCTGGGCATCATCAAGGAGTAGCACAACTTGTTCAAGTTGAAGATTACGTTGCTCGACTCTCCATTTGCCTCTTTTTTGGAGCGAGCTCAAATATTCCTTCTTAAATCGATGGGAGAATCCTCTTTTTAAATTTTGCAGCAGCTCCCAGCGATTTCTAGGGTTGCTCGTAATAGATGAGGTCTCTTCAGGTAGCGAGAAAATTACATCACCTGTAAGAAAATGTGAGGGTGTGAGAACATTTATGCAGTCACTATCATTGTCATTTAAATGTATAAGAGGTGGCGAATTCAGTAAGCCTTCGACTTGGCTAAGTAGGCTGGCGAGCTCTTCGAAAGTTAGAAGTGTCGCTCCTATTACTCTTTTGAGATGGTATTTCGCGGATTTTATTGCAGCCTCCCAAATTCCGCCAAAGTGGGGGGAAGAAGGAGGGATAAAATGCCATTCAATGGATTTTTCAGTTAAATATTGAGACATGATTTCATTTTTAGGAAATGACAACCATGCCCTCTGTATTTGGTCGATTTTTCTTGATGCCCCGAGAAAGTTCTTCCCGTTGTCACTATAAAGGTGACGTGGGGTACCTCTTCTTGCACTAAAACGTCGAAGAGCTGCTATAAATGCTTCAGTTGTTAGATCACTTACAGCTTCTATATGGACCGCTTTCGTAGCAAGACAAATAAATAAGGCAATGTAACCCTTAGTTGTTTTTGCACCCCTACCCTTGCTAAATTTAATGGATATGGGGCCTGCATAATCAATTCCGCTGGCGAAAAAGGGGCGTTCAAGATTTACTCGAGGTTTAGGTAAATTCCCCATTAATGGAGGAGTTGTAATAGTTTTCTTATATCTGAAACATTTTAAACATCTATTAATGCATTTGTTGATGAGCTTTTTTCCACCAACTATCCAAAAAGATTGTTTTATAATGTGCGATAGTAGAGAAGGTCCAGCATGTAAAGTGGCAATATGCTGTTGTATTATTAATAGTTCACTCATTTTATGTTGTGATGGAAGTATTACCGGATGCTTGTGATTAAATGCTAACTGTGAATTTTGCAGGCGTCCTCCCACCCGTAAGATACCCTTAGCGTCAATAAACGGATATAGGGAGTGTAATTTGCTTTTCTTAGCTAGAGGTTTTTGTTCCTTGATACATTTTAACTCTTCTTTAAAGTAAGAATTTTGAATCCAAAGAACGATCATTTCTTCAGCAGATTTTGTTTCGTTAGATGTAAGTACTGTTGAAGGGATTTGATATTCATTAGCATTTTTGCATTTTTTAATGAATCTTAGGCAATATGCCAGAATGCGGATAATTTTTGAAAGTGAAGAGTGCTTTTGAAACAAATTATCTAGTACATCATTTGAAGGCTGCATGTGAAATGAAAAAATGGGATCCGATCTTTGCTCAGATTTGATTTGTTCCTCGAATTCATCAACATTTAAGTCGTCTTTCGGCCAATTAGATGGGTCTAGAAGTAGCCAGCTTGGCCCTTTCCACCATAGCTCGCATTCCGGCAAACCCTTTGGGTCAATACCGCGAGAAGCGATATCTGCGGGATTTTCTTTTGAGGGAACGTGTCCCCAGTGCTTCGTAGGTAAAACTTCTGTTATTTGAGAGGTTCTGTTCGCCACAAATGTTTTCCACTTGCGGGGGTGTGCGGATAACCATGAAAGGACTACTTTAGAATCAGTCCATGCAAAAATATCGAACTTGTAATTCTTTAGTGTGTCCATAACTGTGCGGAATAATTTAGATAATAAGTGAGCACCACAAAGTTCTAATTTAGGTACAGAAATTTGCTTGATTGGTGCAACTTTTGTTTTAGAAACCAAAAGAAAAGCATTGGTTTTTCCATTGCAAGTTTGTCGGCAATAAATTGCGGCAGCATAAGCTAGTGTTGACGCATCGGAGAATCCGTGTAATTCGAAGGCATTCTCGGATGAAAGCGTAACACATCTTGGTATCGAAAATTGATTGATTTCATTGAACGAATCTTGAAATTTGAATAATTCCTCGGTTAGATGTTCTGGAATAATAGTGTCCCAATCCCCTTTTGTCAACCACAGTTTTTGATAAAATATTTTTAAAGTTACAGTGCATGGGGAAATTAGACCCAGTGGGTCAAAGATTCTAGCAGATTCTGCTAAAATTTGCCTCTTTGTAAGAGGTGGAGTGAGATTTAGTGAAACCTTGAAAATAAAAGTATCTGAAGAAGAGTTCCAGCTTAATCCTAGAACTTTAGAGCTTCCGTTATCACTAGGAATTATTTCAAAATTCGATTCGGTATTGGAATCATCTTCAAACTCTCTAAGAAATTCCTTTGAATTTGAATTCCATTTTCTTAAGTGGAAACCATGCGCGTGCAAAACATCGGTAATTTCTTTACAAGTTTCTATTGCCTCGCTAACAGTGTTTGAGCCTGAAAGTAGATCATCCATATAGAAATCTTTCTCTAATGTTTGAGAAATAACAGCATTTTGTGTATAATCATCAGCAATTTGTTTGAGACATTTAGTGGCTAGATAAGACGCTGGAGCTAGCCCATAAGTAACCGTTTTTAATTTGAAATTTTTTATTTCCTCATTAGAGTTAAACCTCCAAACTATTTTCTGATAATTTTGATCTTCTTCAGAAACTAAAATCTGGCGGTACATCTTTTCTATGTCAGCGCAAAAAACAATTTTCGGAACTCGAAAATTAAGTAAAATTTCAAATATGTCCCGTTGTAATTTAGGACCTACTCCCAAAATTGAATTCAAGGAATTACCTTTTGAAGTATTACATGATGCATCAAACACAACTCTCAACTTGGTAGTAGTACTAGAAGGTTTAATAACCGCATGATGAGGAAGAAAATATTGTTCATTTTCAGAATCGTTAATGTCATTTTGTGTTATTAATTCCATATGGCCTAACTGTATATATTCGCGCACAAAATCCTTGTATTGCTTTTCGAATTCTGGGTTTTCTTTAAATTTCCTTTCCATCGCCAACAAGCGAGAAATTGCGGCAGGTCTAGAATTACCTAATTCTGTCGTAGGTTTAACAAAAGGTAATTTTACTACAAAACGACCCTCGGAATTGATTGAGTAAGTTTTCTGAAAATGTGATTCAACAAATTGTTCTTCTGGAGATAGAATTTGAGCATTATTATTGAATACTTCTTCCATTTCCCAAAATCGTTTTAATTCATTATCAATATTAAGTTCATAAATATGTAAATTATGCATTGAATTAGGAGTTGTGTTAAGATGAGGCATTTTTCCCGATACGAGAAAGCCAAAGATGGAATTTTGCGCAATTAAACTGCTCTGAGCACATGTTATTTGACCAGGAAGCAAAATAGAAAAAAAGTAATCTGATCCTAAAATAACATCAATTTTATTTGGAGTCCCAAAATGTGGATCTGCCAAGTTTACATTTTTTAAGTGTGAATAATGCTCTTCACTTATTTTCTCAGAAGGTAATGGAGCTGTTAATTCGTCTAAAATAAAAGCTTTCACTGACAACTTGCTGTCAGCATTATGAATTGATATAAGATCAATCATTACGTAACCCTTGGTTACTGCGATTTTTGAATTAGAAAGACCTTTCACGGGAAATCTGGCATTTTTCCTTTTGAATCTTAACACTTTCATGCATGATTCTGAAACGAACGTAGATTCTGAGCCACTGTCACACATAATTCTTAACGTGTGCTTTTGACCCATGCAATCATAAATATATACTGTAGCAGTGGGTAAAAGTGCGAAAGATGTTTGAACAGAATTTATTGAAGGAGAAACTTCTTTTTTATTATCATCAGGAATCGAAAGGTCCTCTGAATCAGATTTGCTTTTCCGACTCTGTTTTTCATTCGAACGTGAAGTTGACATCGCATAATTTTGTAGTTTATTCTCGCATAACAGCGTATGGTGTTTGAGCTGACAATGATGACAGCTAAATGTAGAATTACATTGATATGTGTAGTGTTTGTCAGACAAACAGTTGCTACATAATTTGTTTTTTCTCACAAATTGTTTTCTATCTCTTACATTTAATTCCTTAAATTTAATACATTTGTACAATAAGTGATTAGCTTTACAAAATAAACATTTGATAACGTTATTGGCGGGAGCTTTGTGAAAATTAAATTGTTTCTCTTTTTTATGTAACCCTGTATAATCATTATTATACAATTCTAAAGATAAACATCTGTCATTAATGAACTGAATAAATTGATCAAAAGAAGGAAAATCATCCTTTGATGAATATTGAGCCCATTCTTCACGTGTTTTATTATCAACCTTTTGAAGAAGAATATGAATTAACCAAATGTCTCTCTCTGATGCTTTAACATCGATTGATTTGAGAGCACGAATTACCTCGTCAGAGATATCTGATATATTGCGTAAGTTAAGTGCATTAGCATGAATAATGGGAGGTATATCCATAAATGTTTTGATAAGAGCTGCGACAATTTGTTTTTTTTTGTCGTATCTTGACAATAATTTTTCCCATGCTTCTGCATAACTGGTTTCAGAAATGGGTATATGTTTTATAATTGAAGATGGCTCCTCACCGAGCAAACCTCTTAAGTATTGAAATTTTTGAATATTTGTTATACTGGCATTATTATGCACTAACGATAAATATAAGTCTTTAAATGACATCCAGTTTTTGAAATTACCATCAAATTGCTCAATATTCAATCTGGGTAATTTAAAATTATTAGTTGTATTAACTATAGGTAATTGTTCATTAACAACTTGAGAATGTGCATTCATACTATTTATAGAAAATTTTTCAAGTTCTGATTGCAGTTTGGCTTTGGTTTCATAATATTTTGTTTCAAATTCCTCCATTTCCGAGGATTCTTCTGGTAATTGTGCATCATATTTATCAAAATCGAAATAAGCTGTTTCTAATTTTTCTAATTTATTCAATAAATCATTCTTTTGAAAAACTTGATCAGCGTCAATGAAGTTCGTGATACGTGTTAATGCAGATTTAGCTCTGCCACGTAAATTTATGGCTGTCTTTTCTAAATCTTCTTGACTCATTATTAAAATAATGAGGGAACCAAGTTAAAAAACAAAGCCAAACTGATAATAAACCAAAATGTACTTATCTGAAACAGCTGGGCTGAAGGGTGCTCCTTTACGGCGACTTTGAGACGGCGTAATCCATAAAAAGCGATGTGTGCAGGTTATCTCGCCGGTGCCTCCATAATGTTGGTGTCCGAGGTTCACGAAGCAGTTCTTTGGTGTTGTCAAGTGTAAATAAATTCACACTAATATATCTTTTTTGCGTTATATTAACAACTTAAAGAAACATTTAGTAAATTGAAAACAAGATACAGGAATGCAGTTTCCTGCTGCGGTTACTGGATTAACATATTATCCAAGTATGCGAAATCATAGCGAAGAGAAATATAAGCACCGTGTGTGCTTTACAAAGACATAAGAGAAACTGAAGTAAGTTCGTTCACAGTAAAATATTGTCCTTGAAGTAATCAACAAAAATGATTTCACCATCATGTGCAATCAACTACTTATGAATTGCTTTAAATAAACAATGATATTATATTAATATCATTAATGTCACTTTTGAGTTATAAAGTAATTTACCCTTTATAATTATTATGGTTTTAAAGTAAACAGTTGAGTTAATTAATGTCACTTCTGAAATATGAAGTAATTTAACGTTTGTAAATATTACTGTTTTAGAATAAACACTCTAAACATTCGAACAAGGCTATGATTAAAGTATTAACTATTTTTTATATTTATTTATTTAGATACTTTAAATATAAAAATAAATGAAGATTTGTTTGTTATTAACTTGAATATAATGTTATTTTTCTGCTTGTGTAAATCGGTGTTATAAAATATTGGTGTGATATTTTAGTTGTTCTGGTCATTTTAGATCCATCAAAGAGAACCTTATATTTCTAGCCTCATAAAATATTATATAAAAAATTAACTTAATGATAAATGATATCGTTGTGTAATGAGAATGAATATGTATTTTCACTATTATTCCGACTACTCACTTCACATATTTAAGTTATACCAGTAATTATAGAATTTGTTATTAACATATCCATTCTCAGTTCAAGCTATGAAAAGTCCTTTGTGCTAAACTTAACAGAATATATTTAAATAACACTATATGATCATTAATCATCTGACCGGTATATGTGATACATAAGGTGAAAAAGAATCCTTGATTATTCCCAGCAATAATTTTTCATTGTAAATACACCCTTTTTAAATCCGAGCCTTTTTCTGATTCGATTCGACAAAAAAGTCTGTAAATGATTACAATGCTGAACGGTTTTCTGGACACTTTCAATTTTAGAAACTTTGTTGAATATTTAAAAGTGCAGTTGTCAGATTTTCTGGAACTTCAGGATTCTAAACATTTTGCTTGACCTCATATTTATCAACGTCCATTTCATAAGGAGGGCAATTATTGGGCTGCGGCAAAATCAAAGAAAAATAATAATGTCTGGTATCTCCTGTATATTAAAAACACGAAAAGATAAATACTGCAGAAAATAAATATGTGAGTACTATACAACATATCCATTGATTTTTTTTCAAGAATAAAACTATAATATTGAAAATATAGTGTTTTTGTAAGTTTTAAAAATTCTTGCATGATTTTAGTTTATATCATGCAGAGTTTTTAACCAAATTAAACATCAGTTTAAGAAAAATTTGCAGAATATGCAAAAATCAATACACTGTTAAAAATCTACAGCATTTTATCCAGTCATTTGACCGTTTTCTACAAAAAAGTAAAACAACCATCTTTTTACGTTATTCTGAACTTATTATTACCAATTTTATAGTCAGAATAGAGTTAAATTACGGTTATGTTACTAATTTTTCAGAAAACGGTGAAATGACTGTACAAAATGCTGCAAGATTTTTAACAGTGTATAGTGTAATTGGAATACATGTACATTAAAGGTTTTATGGAATATGAGTAGTTGTATTAAATAGTTTTTATCTACGCATGCGCTATGAATAATAAGTATATTTTTACCTAATACTCAACGCTTGGAGTAAATCACAAAAAATATTCAGAAAAATATCGTAAAAATACAGAAATATATCGTTAACAGAGTGAGCTGTTTTTTAGCTGCCCCCTAAAAGGAGCTGAATGATAAGGCATTTTCCACAAATTGTCTTTTTTTCTTAACTGAGTTTTAGAAAAAAAAGCATTTAATGAATATCAATGAGACGATTTGGAACAAATGGTTCGATTTTGATACTTCTTTCTATTATGGATTATAATTGTTCTAGTAATTGACTTAGAAGATTTAAAACTTGAAAAGAGTGATATTTTAAGAATATTAAAATAAAAATTGAGAATTTGTAGAAAATGCCTTATCATTGAGGTGCTTTAAATAAAACTAAAAAAATTTGTCACTTCTATCGTCGATGCATTTTTGAATTTTTACGATACTTGACGTGAGTTGATCTATAGCATTGACAATTTAATCATATATTAAAAAATTGCTATCATTTGCAAATGCGCAGTTAATTTTTTGGGTGGTACAACAGTTCATATTTTATAAACTAGTTAATACCTTTATACGCCAACTGCACTAAATTACTTCTAATACATCTTTCTAATGTTTCTGTCACTGCTGTTAAATTTGTTTGAAAATCTTGCATGATGTAAGATAAAAACGTGCAAGGATGTTTAAGTATTTCTAAAAAATATTGTATCTCCATGAATATAAGTGCTATTTTTACACATATCTGTAAATAGTTTTATTGTATCCACAAATTTGTATTCCGTTGCAATATATCATTTCATGCTTTTTAACTTACAGTTTGATCCCAGATATTATTATTTATGTATGGTTTTTTGTTGTCCTCTAATCTACCCTTATATCAAATCGACGAAATTAATAAAAAATATAAAAATATCGAAATTAATAAATATAAGGTCAGACATAGTATTTATAATCCTGAAGTTCCAGAAGATTCAATCAAAAAAAAGTTTTAAATAATCGACAAAAATCTGAAATCATAGTTGTCCGGACATTAAAGGCCATATTGAGAGGCGACTAAAATCTTGAAAAGGCTTACGTAGTTCTCATGATTATATTGGATATTTTTTTCTTTAATACTATCTTAGAATAATAAATGGTCCATTCTTTTGTATTTGATTGAAAATATTAGATATTAAAAGAAAAAAAATGTTACATGAGTAAAAATTTTTTAATAATACAAATCTGACTGTTAGTACATATAAAATGAAAAGGGTTCAGAAATACTTATTTTTTTTCTTTAATAATAATTATAAAGGCTTCAATGAATAGGCATCAAATATTGGTAACAGAGTTTTTAAATAGTGTTAAAAAAGTCCCAAACACCATTTCATTTTATTATAGTACATAATCTATGTTAATATAACATGCATTATATAGGCATACATTAAAATTTGGTCGGTAAAAAATACTTGTAGGTAATTTGTTCAAATCATAAAGTGCAACAAAATGGTTCTTTTTTTATATCCATTTTATTTTACCTTTTTAAATCTTTCTTTTTATACATCTTTTTATAAATCTCAAAAATATGTTGGTATCTAAGATTTTTAAAAATTAAGAATGCTTTCTGAAATCTTCGGTAATTTTGAAAAGGGTATAGTAAATTTTTTTTCGTTGTTATAGTTTATTTTCATCCATTAACAAACACCTATCACCTTCATAGAGTATATTAAACATTAAAAGATTGAATAATACAAATTAAGACACATTAATTATATATAAATAATAAATTAAAAATATAAATTAAAGCCAATTTGCGAAGGCCAGGATCTTAAAATCAGGTTATAGCAATTATCACTGCAGAATTCACCTGGAAGGTTTGTTCACTTGTTTAAGATCGCTAACTCTGAATGAGGCTCGTGCAGTCCCGAATTGTTATACAATAAATTATTATTTTTACTGACGAGGACTTGGGTGCAGCTTGGCAAAACATTTATTTTTGTATTTTTAATGTTTTTTAGTGTTTTAATTTTTTTTGTATATACATTTTATTTATTTTTTAAAATGTATTCAAATCTGTCTTAATTTATATTATTCAATCTTTTAATAGTTTTTTTTAAATTCAGACGTTAAATGCATGTGTATTATATTAAAAATATTGGTCTGCGGGAGACAACAGCACAGACAAGCACCGGGTCGAATTGGTGGCTCAAATTACAGAATTAGATAATTCTTTATCTACCAAATTATGAACGCATGAAAATTTTACATTCTAAAGCCTTTTACGTAAATTGTTTATACTAAATTAAAAGATTTACATAATCATCCAATAATTTTTTGAAG
Organism: Maratus speculifer; assembly: GCA_964019185.1. Lineage (NCBI taxonomy): Eukaryota > Metazoa > Arthropoda > Arachnida > Araneae > Salticidae > Maratus > Maratus speculifer. The sequence continues at coordinate 205,188,077 of OZ025291.1, forward strand.
GATTTTACAAGGATTTTAGAAAGATTAATTAAATTTAAATTTACAGGGATTTTGTACAATATTTATAACCTCACACAAATCATTTATTTTAAATCGTTTTCTTTGTATTTTGTAAAATTATAAAATGTACAATTAGGATGTTCTTACAATATAAATGTAGAAATATTTCTGAATTGAAAAATCCCCCCCCCCCCCCCTCTGAACGCCAAGAAAGCTGAAAAGATACAAAAGCAAAAGAAATCATCCTTTTAAAACATTTTTATTTTGTGTAACCAATAATGCTTTTGAAACAAGATAAAGTGATGTATCTGTAACTAATTCTAAACAGTATTACAAGTAAGTGACGTGTTAAAAGAATTTTATAAGAAGTAATTTTAATGTTACTTATAAGTACCGTCGGTAGATAAAGGGTTAAAACTCGATAAAAACGCAATTATTCTGCCAAGTCATATTTTGATTAAAACACATAAAAAACTGATTTTTGCGTTTCAGGTTTAATATTGAGTTTTCCTGAACCGGGAGATATGGAAACATGAAGGACAATATCTCAGCCGAAATTCTCGACAAAAATCAGTAAATATTAAAAAAAAAACAAAGCTAGAGCAAAACATTTTTGCGTATAAGGCGGTTCTATACTCTCTAAAAAATTATCTTTACTCGTGTACTTACTATATACAATATATATATTTTTAAATTCATAAACTTCAAAATTCTTTATTTTTTTATATAATTCAAAAATTTCAATAATTACACACAAAACGATGTTTTTCTTGTCAAAATCAGTTTATATGAGTATCATCATCTACAGCAATTTACATTTAAAATAAATAAATGTAAAAAAAATCTTCTAAGTGCTTTAAAGGTTATATAATAATACAATAATAATAATTAAAAAAATCCGGAATGTAAATATGATAAAAACAATGATACAAATATGCGAAATTAAATGGAATGCAATGATTTTTTTTAGTTAAAAACTCGACAACGTTCAAAAATAGCGAATAAGTTATAGTTATTTAAATTCAAAACATGTGGTTTACCAAAGACTTTTAACATTTTATACGATAAATGTTTAAGTTAAAAGGATTCTAGAAGAAAAAAATCTAACTCTGTTTCAAAAAGAGATTTTTATGTTTGAAAAGACATCTGGTGTTTTTCTCCGTATCTTTATTTCAAAGAAATACCATTTACTTTTATCAGTATAAAATAAGGGTTCTAATTTCTTAGAAAAGAAATATATTAATTAGAATTTCAGAATACTTTTAAATGTCTATTAAGATTTGAAGATCGTAAGAAAAACAATTAAAATTTGCATTAAAAGAAATAATGGTAAAAAGTTCGTCGATATAATTCCTTATGACAAATTAAAATATAACGAAAAGGAAATTGCATTTAACTTTTAGTAGCAATATAATGTTAATTAAAATTATCAAGAACTTATTAATTTAATTTCTTAATAACGGTGTTACTTATTACAAAAGATGCTAAATCCAAGGAAATTGCATTTAGCTTTTAATATCAATATAATGTTAATTAAAATTATTAAAAGTTTATTAATTTCATTTCGTAATAATAGAGTTGATTATTACTTTACATCGCTTAAAAATGGTGTTATTATGATACATATTAGTCGGATGATAATAGCAAAAAGTTATTATAGCGATTTTTATATAAAGAGAATGTTTTGCTGTTTCTTTTTTGAATTCTTTTTATCTCAAATAAATTTTTTTAAATTTTGTATGAATCTATATACTCTTATTACAACTTCGTCCGACACGGATGATTGTAGATTCCTTAGTAGGTGAAGCTTTTATAGTTGTTATACATTTTGAAAACTTTTTTGAGTAAGTATACAGAGTTTCCACTCTCTACGGTGTCTAATGGCTAATTTTTGAGCTATAAACATATAGTCTTAGTTACATACACATACACAAAAAAGTAGCAAAATAATTTGGGTCAATAACTATATATATTGATAAAATTATGTCATTTAGAATTTAATACGGTCATCAGGTCATATAAGTTATATTTAGTAAAATTTATATCCTTACACTGACAAGTAAGACGAAAAAACAATCCAGTTATTCTGGACTGGCGATTATAGTTGTAATTTCTTGCTCTTTATCGTGTAATTTTCCTTAAGCATCAGAAACACATATAAAATTTATTATTTATAAAATAGTTTAATATAATTAATATATGTAGCACTTATTTCGCATCTTTAACATTATGTAACTGAATTCTTATGTATGACCCTGTAAATGAATAACTGATATTTTTTAACACATATTTTACAAAATTCATATATTAGTACATTTCATAATTGCATATAAATTTTAATATGTTTGACAGGGTGTAAAATCTCTAAAATTCTTTTGAAACGATTTTTTCCCATAGGCCATATGTAACGATAAACTTTAGACTGTCTCTGTAAATAAACTATTCATTTTAGAGACTTCATTTCAAATAGTGTTCATGCAAGGGTAATTATCAATAACGTACAAAAATTTCAGGGCAATACGAGTATATTCACGGGAGTTAGATTGCGGAAAGACGGACGGACAGCCAGCCATCCAGACAAACCGAATCATAAACACTTTTCAACCTTGTTAGAAAATGTTAAAAAAAAAGAAAAAAAAAAGAGGAAAAAAAGGTTGAGAGAAAAATTTCCATTGCGATATAAATTTAAATCTTTAGTTATTCTGATATATTAATGCAAAGTATAAAATTTGTAATACACATAGAAAAAAAAAATAATTTTTTTGGTATAAAATGATGGAAATTAACAGCCTCCGTTTTTGACAAAGTTGCACAGATTTTAAAATGTTATTAGATTACACTAGTTTCGAAAAGTTGCGTTATGGCATGTTTTTAACCTTTTGATAATTTATTCTTAATTATTCTGTACTGATAAATCCGAAATTGACCTTAATTTTTTAGCACCACGTATATTATATATTTTTTTCAAATCGTATATTTTAATGAAAAAAAGCGGATATTATAAAATAGTTGTGATTGTTGAGTTTTTAATTTTTAAATGTTATATACATATTTTTTACCACTGAATCCGAAAATGACCTTCACATTTAAAGCCCCAAAATAGTCACTGAAAAAGGTCCCGGATGACAGTGTAAAGTCTATGGGAGCGTTCTTTTCAAATAACTTGCTTAAATTTTAATATTTTTACATGATTTTTTGGCACAGAATAGCTGAGGACAATCTACAACTGGCCTACTTTTTACGTTTTTCAATTTTGCTTATACATTTTTTATATTGTGATAGTTTCAATTTCAGAAGCGGTTTTGAAATTTAAAGTAATTAAAAAAAATCTTAAACTAAAATTGAAAAAGTAAAAACTAGGCCTGTTGTAGATCGTCCTCAGTTATCCTATGCAAATTAAAAAATCATGTAAAACACTTAAAAAATCATTAAAATTTATGCAAGATTCGAAAAGAACCCTCCCATACACTTTACATTATCATCCGGGTCTTTTTCTGTAACTGGTGTTGTGACTTAACCATCATGTGTCACCGAGGAATTATTCCACCGCCAGCCCAAAATTTGGATTCCATATAATAGGCAAACTTCTTCATCAAAGATAAAGGAAAAAACGACACAAGACCTTAAATATTAGCAAAAATAAACAAAAATAAAGAATTAAAAAAAATGAAGAAAAATATTCCTTCATATTCTACGCACCCCCGGGGGACTAGACCGAAGGTGTCAAGACTTTGGAATAGAGAATAAGAGAGAAAATATGGGTGCATATGTAGAATGGAATTTCATGTGCCCTCCTTCCAGAGTATTCAACATGGAGCTAAGGTAAAAAAAATATATATATATATATATAATTATTCAACAGGCGCATTCCCTTCATTGTGGACTTATAAGTGAGGTCGTTTTACCTCCATACTCACCAATGCCCAGATTATGTGTTATAAACTTTTGAAGTGTGTAAAATAATCATTTCGTTGCATAATTTTACTGAGAGTTCCTAAGAGATATCAAATACTTTATCAACAAAATGCAAAAATTCAATTTTTTTTTCTTTAATTTAGCAATTTTTATTAAATAACAAATTGTAGACAATTACTTAATGCAAAATAATTGATTACTGTAGACCAAAAAGAATGTGCACAAGGATGGAGTAAAAAAATATTAAAAGAAAAAATAAAAAGCAGGTAAGTGTTAAAAACTTTGGCTGGTTTATTAATACATAAACTACGTGGAACTTTACCACTGAAAAAAAAAGTTTAAGTCAGTTGTTTTCGTCGAAAAGTCGAAATTTTAAGTAAAATTTAACTCTTGAATCAAAAAAAAAATAAATAAATAAATAAAAATATACGTGTAGTTATTATTTAAAATTAATAGTTTTTATTTAAAAGTGTTATTTCAGCGTTTTTCATTTACTACTTAATATATTTAAACTATAAAACTATATCTTTATTTTGTATAACTGAAACAAAACTGACACGTTTGGTAGAAAAACGTCGTTTCCTTTCTATTAGGGGAAATTTAAATGTTGTTTTGAATACTCATATTATCTAGTTGCTTTTAAAACTACATTGGAGATTCCTCGTGGAAGTGACAGCAATCCCCTCTAACAAATCTATAGCTATTTGCCCCAAAAATCTGTAGGAGATCTGTAGATATTTTGCCCATTCTGCAGATATTTCAAAGAATATATTTAAAACATCTGCAGATATTTATAAGATATAGCTAAGTCTTGAAAATTTCTTCAGATTTCTATAGAAATTATGAAGAAAATGGAGATTTCTTCAGATAATTTTAAGATTATTTTTAGTGGTGTTGCATGTCCCACCCATCCGAACCACTCGATTATCTTAGGAGCACAATGCTTCATTTATGTATTCGATTGTGATTTTTTACCGAAGACTGGCATAAATTTTTTATGTATCTCCCTAGTTCATCTCTTCTTGGTAATTACACACTTTGGATTATACTTTTTTGACCTCCTTCACTTATATTTTTACAGCTTGCTTAAAAGAAAACAAGCGGAATAATGCAGTGGGAATGTTACTAATGTAACATACTCGTCAGTCTATTATCATCATCAAAATGTCATGCATTTAATGAATTATGATTGGGAGGTCTGTTACCACAACATTTTTCAATCAATTAAATTTTATATTTAATGATCTACTTCAAAGATGATTATAGGTACTTCAAATTTCAATATTTTATCATTTAATATGCCTCTCGCATTTATGATATGCTGCCAAATTTGCAATTTAATGCAGTGACGATTATCTGAGAGGAATAAAATCAAAATTTGCTCACAGTGTGCAAAGCAATCATTGTTGTAATTCTTTTTTAAATAATTGTTTTATGTCGTTTTCTGTGTTGTCTAGTAGTCGAATAAATTTCCATAAATTTTTACATCCATTCATTACATGTGCATTACATTCAGTATAAACCGTTCTGGGGCACAAACTTCATTAGGTATTTTGTGAGTGAACATATAGACTCTGATTGTAAATCCGAGCTTATATAAAGGTAGAATTTATTTTCACCTTCGTGAGCTATCTTTTGTGGGAGAAGGTTTTTAGGTTTCTATTTGCTATATCTTCTGAGAAATAGTTTTTCTGGTGATATAACTTTGCAAATGTTCAGCCGATATTTTTAGTCTGTTCTGGATATTTTTCTCAATTTAAGAAAATATTTGTCAAAATTATTCTCTAGTGTTAAAAAACATTAAAATAGTAATTGAATAACATGTGGAGAAATTTTTCCAATTGGTCCGGTGAATCCATGTGGGTTGGAATTTTTCTCATCGATCTTGCCTAATAAACGATGCAGAAAAAATTCACTGAATTGGCAGTAACACGTGATCCATTATTATAGCGTATTCTAAGCTTGTCACATGAAAAATGGCTCACAAAGGCGAATGAAATTCTCCACCTTTTAAATGAACACCCATTGCCCTATAGAGTCTCTACATTTACTCACAAAATACTATTATTTCCAAGTTTGTCCACCAGAAAAATTAATCATAAAATGTAATCCATTTCTAAATAAGCTAATGGGAAATTACTTACCTGCTAAACAACACAGAAAACGGCACAAACCAAACACAAAAAAATATTTAGGACAATGGTTGTTTTGTACACGCAGAACATATTTTGATAGCAGTGCTATCTGATGATCGCCATCATATTAAATAGCTCGCTTCTTAATTTATAGTAAATTAGAAAGGTAGAATAAATAATGGCATACTCAAAGTTTAAATACCTAAAATAAATTTTGAATCAAGATTATTATGTAAAAAATATAACTGATTGAAAAAATATTGTGGTAACAGAACTTCCAATCATTATGCATTAATTAATTGGAGGCAATTTTATTAAAGATAATGAATGTCTGAATAGATTCCATTCGTAACATCCCCGTACAATAGTGTGCTTCTTTTCTTTTACAAAAGCTGCAAAAATAAACGGGAAGGAAGTCTCAGCAGCAGTATTCAAAGTCTTTGGATACAAAAAAGAGACGAACTTAATTGATGCAGAAAAAACCTATTTCAGTCTTCGACAAGAAAAAAGATCCCAAATCAATGTGTAAATAAAACACTGTGCCTAAATGGCCCGGTGATTGGGATGGGTGGGACATGAAATGCAGTCCAGAGGTATGTCCAGAGTAGTTTTGAAAGCAACTAGTTAAGAGCTGTTTTCAAATCAACAATTCGCTGTATGCCCCAATAGATGGTTACACAGATTTATAATCAAAAGCTGTGAGTTTTACTCCAGTTATAATACAAATCAAAGACATTGTTGCGTAGTTTAAATATGTTAATTATTAATAATAAAGAATTAAGAACACTTTTGTATAATGATTAGCTTTTAAGATTTTTTAAATTTTTTTATAAAAAAAGTCACATTTTACCCAAAATTTTGACATTTTGACCAAAACGCCAATTCAAGACGTTTTTATTCAGCGGTAAAATTTCAAATAGTTGATTTGCTAATAAAAAGGTACCTTTTAGCACCTATCCATTTTTGACAATAAGAAATTCATTTTTTTTGTTCCACCCTAATGTGCACAGAAATATTGGCGTACTTGTAGAATTTAATTTAAATTAAAATATGTGTCACTTATTTTTGTATTTCTTGAACAAATGATTTTTTAACCTCATCATGTTCAAATTTAGAAAAACATTTCTCTTACATTTGTATTGCTATTATTGGCAAGCAGCTATGAGCATTCTTTATACTCCTCACGTTTTCTGGAGTAGAAAGAATTTTTTTCATTATTTTACTGGCAATATTTTCTTTACTCAATAAATAAAATTATATCAAAACTGTGAAAAAAAGTACAAAAGCCATTCTGATTCTGCAATTTGTGAAAAAACATTATGCTTTAAGTGATGTCTTTAACAATAATTGCAAATAGAAAATCATCAGGAAAAATAAATCGCCTCCATTAAACGCAAATTTGTATTAAGCAGACACGTATTAGCAACAGTTCACACTGTTGTTTCAAGTAAGTAATCTAATGTTTGTTCTGTAACCCTGAACAGTTTCTAAATGAAAACAGCATTACCCTCCGAATTTACAATGCGTATTTAATTAATTTAAAGGTTACTCTAGTAAGTTATTCTAACAGTAAAATGCAATTTATTTATTTTAAAATGTGTTCGTAATTATATAAATACACAGCACTTATAGTCTCGCCTGCTTATTTGTTTGTCCTAATAAATCAGCGCAAAAACTAAACAACCGAAAGGTTGAAAATTAATATATATAATTGTTGCCGATTTTTTTTTTTTTTCTTTTTTTGAGTGATTTTAAATTTTATCGAAATTGAATAGTAATTTTAAAAAAATTGCTAAAATATCGTAATAAAAGTTTTCTTGATTCTACCAAAACTTTTTCATACGTACCTAATTAAATGGTATCCCGGGACAGGAATTTTAGTTTACCATAGAGATTATTCTGTTGCATCCTACCACGTTTATCATTTATTAATTCAAATTACTTCCCATTGTAGGAAATGATTTTGGGTTGCAATGACGATTGCTCCCTGTTTAAGAGGGAGTCATAATATCACGTCGGCGCTAAAACACAGAATTTAACTCAGGCAATAAACAACTGAGACCAACAGCCATTACCCATATCAGCCGACAAAGGCACTTGTCATGGTGGACCTCCCCATGCGGCGACCATGCGAATACCCCCCCACCTCTGCCCAGGCAATTTAAACCCGCTCAATTGAGTGAAATCTCGGTAGGTAGGGGCCTTGTCAGTGGTCTCCGAGTCATAATATCACAGTATTAATAATTAAATTTCCATTCGTGCAACAGTTCTCCAGCAAGATCATACCAACATCTGAATATTTGTAAAATTATGTAAAATATGAACGCAATTCATTTGCTATGTTTCACTTGTTCAAATTGTTTAAAATGTAGTTGAAAATTGAAATCTCGCTGACAGAGCTGGTAACATTTAAAAAGTAAAGAAAATGCTAATTAATATTGAATAAAATGTTAATTACAAGCAAATAAAATGCTAATTTATGTCTAGCAGTAAATATTGAAAAAAAATGTACATTGTTAATTAAAGTAACTATCGTAAAATAATTTTTTTTAAATTATAAAAATAAATAATTTAGAAGAAAATATATAAAATTTTATTTCTCAAGACGGAATCATATTGTAATGGAATCAGTAGCAAAAGAATTCCGCCGTAGTATTTTTAATTTAATGATTTTGAAACTCAAATAAAGATTTCATATTTTTATCAAATGTTTCATCAAATTGGTAGAAAATTCAAGATAAATAAATAGTATGTAATTGAGTTTCTTTAATAGGTAAAGATAAATTTCAAGGCAGTATTAGATCAATAAAGAGAGTAAACCTGCAAATATTTTAATGATATTGTTCAATAATGATAAGAAGAAAGGCATGGAAATCAATATAAATTAAATTAATCAAATAAAGAGGTAAGCAATAGCACAGCCAATCACCTCAGTTCATATCACAGTTGAAAACCCAAAATTAGTTAAAATTCGATTCACATATTAAAACGCAATCGATCTACCAAATCATATCTTGGTAGAAAACATCTGATAACCCGATTTTAGGGGTTGACTCATAGATTTACGATTGTATTTTTTTGTTTTTAAAAGTATGAAAACATGAAGGACTATGAACAGGAAAGCACAATGGTAAAACTACGAATCAAGATAAACATATGAAATCCAGTTTTCTAGAATTAGAAAAATTATTTGGTAAAGTTTCGTTTTAGTACTGACGGATAAATAGTTATTTTGCATTATTAGCTGTTTTTATCAAGATTCTAGTTATATATGCCTTAACTTACAATTTTCCTTACAACTTACAAATGTAAGAAGACATCGCTCGCAGTCGTAAAAATAACAGAAGATATACCGTCTAAGCAGAGGGTATACTGTCAAGGCAGAGAGTCTACCCTAGAATGTGTGTACTATAAGCTTCCTTGAGAAACAGAGTGTATACTGTGTTCCTTTAAAAAATCCAGAGGGTATACGGCGTATACCCCATATACCCTCCACTTCATACCTGATCACTCGATAAGTTTGAGCTATTATTCGCAGGTTCTAGTAATCCTTCCAATCTGTTCTTACATTTGCACATTTCTTTTACAGCAGAGAAAATATATGTTTAAGTAATAAAAATGTATTACATTTATTCAAAATATAAAAAAATATAAAAAACATTTTTATTGAATCTAGTTTCACATTGTTCTGCTTTTCATAAAAGGTATGGTAGGTTAAACAATTTCGTGTAATAATTTTAGTGATACTATAACAATTATTTTTATGAAATGAAACAATTATTTTCATAAATAGTATTTCAATTAATAGAATATATTTTCCATTAAATTAATTGAATACTTTTCCTTATACACTAAATAATTTTTGCATCATAAGTTTTTACGTTTTATCTCACCAGCGTAATCCTGTTTTAACCCTTTCGGGTCTGATGTACTATTAATAATACATGTTTTTAAATAGTGTTACTTTGTTTTAAAAAATATTTTAGCTGCTACTTCCATATTGTAATGTTAGTATTTGTCTATGAATTTACTATATGAATTCATTATGTTTAGACGTTTAGTAGTAACAATAATTAGTATTTTTGATTAATTCTCTTTGGGCCATTTGCGATTCTTATTTTTAAACATACATTTAAGTCATTAAAATTTAAAATAAAGGTTACTTTCCAGAAATAATCCTGTGTAATAAAACGCAAAAAGTATTAGAACGTCGCAGTATAAGTTAAACCTTGTTGTAATGCAATATTTTCTAAACATCTCCAAAAATTAATCTTTTAGCCTGTTGTCATATGAATATGAATTTAATAGTACACAAAACAGAAACATTCATTATCTTTAAACAATGACATAGTCGTTAAACACTAATTAGCCTATATGGATGGCTAGTGTTAATGTTATTAACGTAAAAACAATGTTTTGTAAAAACTGAAAAAAATTCGGATCCGAAAGGTTTAAAATTCAAACTTCATAAAAAAAGCAGTCACAATCTAAGCACAAGCGTTCTTTTAATTTCGAATTTCCCTTAGTATTATGTAGAAAAGCTTCAACAATACTTAAAAAATATTTCATTTACATATAAAGAAATGTTTATTTTGTTAATACAATATGTTTTCAATTAAATTAATCGAATACCTTTCTCTTACATCAGATAAATCATGCTTCATTAATTTTTATACGTATTCCATCGACAACATAATTTGATTTTAAAATTCAAGCTACGTGAAAAGGGCAATCACATTTAAAGTACAGACGTTTATTTAATTTCGAATTTCCTTTCATTTAATTCAAAATACTTCAAATACGTTTGAAATGGAGGTACTCTTCAAATAGAATTTTGTCTGTTAATGCAATCAATAAAATTTTGGCTATCAAAACGAGAGATAAACTTTTAAATGCACTGTTAATAGCAAATGAAGTCAATAATTAATATTAGTATAAAGTCCTATACTAGCTAAGTAAAATGAATTGAAATATTAGAAAATTTTAACGAGAGTTTCGCTGATATTTTGCAATAGATTTAATTATGCATGTTAAATCTTACTCAAACTGAATACTTTAAATTAATTTCGATATCTTCAAAAATATTTCACGCCTTCATTATATTCCTACAGTAAAATTATTTACAGATTAATTTTTAAATTTAAATATTTGAATTTATATTGTACATGCAGTTATTACTACGAAATTGAAAGGAACCTAGAAATAATAAATCCTTCCAGACAAAATCTCGTATTACCAGAAAATATTTTCTCAGAATTTTATGGCATTTTCATTTCATAATAAAAATCTTCCATTTACCCCAGAATACCATTAAAATGAAGATTTCGTCTCCATAAGATTTGTTGCCTTTTTTGTATTATATGTATTTTTCAAAAGTCAACTTTTTTTATGAATTTATTATAATATTATTTATTGAATTTAAGTGTTGTTACCATTTTTTGACATAAAATCTCGTTACGATTGTCAAAATGACTTTATTAAGATGAAAAAAATCATCACTCAATATGACCAAAAAAGTATTCAGCTTTTAAGAACACATATAGTCCAAGACTGACCGCACAAAATCCTAAGTCATCGAGCCCAAGAGAAAATCCTTTATTTTATGGGAGAGTAATAATAGAGGAATCCATGTCTGCCGGAAACGAAGCGGTGCATAAGCCAAAAATTGATACCACTAGTGGTTGACTCGTAGGATTAGCATTGTGTTTGCCGTACAATCAAAAATATGAATACGAGTAAAACTGTGTGCAGGAAAACACAATGCTAATAATACGAGAGTCAATCACTAGTCGTATTCATTTTTGGCTCATGCACCACTTTGCTTCCGGCAAACATGGATCATTAGCTTACTCTATTACTACTCTTCCATAAAATAAAGGAGTTTTTCTTGTGCTCGATGACTTGGGGTTTTGTGCGGTCGGCTCTTGTACTAATAGATCATCTTGAAAAGTAAAATGCAGCAAATTTTGAGAAATATTTAACATCATTTATTCTATTTTAAAATAGAGATAAAAATGAAGATTTTTTTTTACAATATACACATTACAGCCCATATATTAATCAAAAGAAATTAATTTCATGCTTAAATTAAATTTTAACAATTAATTAATCTTTTATGTATTTTTTAAAGTATGTCTGTTCGGTACACTTTTCTAAAAAACTGTTGAATACATCATTTCAAAATTTGTTGCGGTATCAGGAAACATACTATTTGAGAATAATAAGAAGCTATATTCATTTTGGCTTAAAATAAGAGAAATGTATGTATTTTAGTAGAAAACTTTGAAAATTCTATAATAATTAATAACACATTTTTCATTATTTTGAAGAATATTTACTAACAAAGAGAGGACCAAATTTGATAATCACAGATTTTCATTATTTTAATATATGTTGTAGGACAGAGACCCCTTAGCCTCAAGTTCAATGGATTTTATACAACACTGCTTAGTTCTTGAGAAACAGGGGGGGGAGGGGGTCCAATATTTGAACTTAACTGTTTTGTTTCCTATTTTGAGAACAAAAGGCATTGTTGATTGTGATTCTGCTGGTATAGCGTTTGCCCGCTCACCAGTGGACCCGAGATTGATGCTCGGTTGCGCTATGTTTGTTTTTCGCATATTTTGTTTTATAATTTATAATTTGATCATCTTTATTAAAAATTTCAATATCGTACCTTAACTAAAATGTTAGTATATTTATACATTAATATAGCATTTTTAATTTTAAGCAAATATTTCTCAACATTTAAGGAGATAAGAAAAAAAATCAATCTCTTATTGATTAATAGAAATTCCAAAATTTACTGTGGTGCCATTTTTATAATAAACTAAAATATATTCAAATAAAAGCCAAAGGAGAAAGAAAATAAGTATAAAGCGAATAAAAAAGCAGCAAAATAATTTAAAGAGTAATCATACGTTTGACAATATTTAAAAATCTTTATATGCAAAATGTAAGTTTGTAAGAACTTGTCTTACTTATTTACAAGAAAAAAAAAAGAAGTTTCACTTATTTAAATATCGATTTCACGAGGCTACGATCTTCCTTAAATGTTTTTTATTTCTTGAAAGACGATACATAACACGAAGAACAATAAACAAACATAAAATATTTACAAACTGCACTTTTTTAAATAATTCTCAGATGCACACACCACCAACAACAACACATGAACTCACTGCTCACAGCCAACTTTCGAATTTTCGAACATAACTTCGAATAGAACGCTTTTAATAGAACTAGTGCTGTCACATTTTTAAGGCGAAAAATACTACAGCTACATTTTTAATTCAGCAAAGCTCAGGTCACGTAATGCGTGACAGTCCATTTTTTTTTGAATGGGTATGCGCGTGTTACATGCTCTCCCCATGTTTCTGATCTGCGTCTTGGATAGGAAACTGGATTCTTTTTGGGTCTTACTCTTTTTCTCAAGGGTGCAACTGGAATAGTTTCAGATTCTTGGACAGGTGACAAGGCAGAAACGTGATAAGATCCAATTCGTTCAGTAGGATTGTCAAGACTAGCAATGACATATATCACTAGTGACTTTTGACTGAAAACTATAAATAGCCCATCTTTCTTAGGCATAAATTTGGCTGTTTTATTTTTACTTGCCTTGCTCACTGGGTATAGGTAAACCCATACTTTTTCACCAGGCATGAAATATACTTGTCTACAATTTTTATCGTTATATTTCTTCCGTTTATCTTGTTTCATTTCAACACGTTCTTTCACACTTTTCGAAATATTTGCTAGACATTTAAGATATGGGGTTATTTCCGGAACAAAATTGTCATTTTTGACAACAGCTTTGAATCGATTACCACATCATCGATTGTTCTTAGTTCTCGACCCAATTGTAGATACGCAGCTGTTTGGCCAGTCGTATCAGATTTGGCAAATCTCAGTTCATGGCAAATCTAGTAAAAGGAAGTTTATCTATCCAGGAACTGTCTTCAGCCCGGACAAGAATTGCTATTCGAGGTTTCAAGTCTCCATTTTCGCGTTCGACGTTTTTTGGAATGGGTAGGCGCGTGTTACAGGTTCTAATTTAATTCTTATGCTTATTTTTAATATAATTATGTTTATTAATTTAAAAACAGAGTAATTTTATCATCGTATTGACTTCCCTTGTTAAAACAATGATGCTTCTTTTAAATCACGAATTGATACAGTTGTTCAATATCATTGCATTGATAAAGAATGAATGAAATAAATTTCTAAAATGATTTCGAAAATAATAATTATAACAGTTTTGCATTTATTTATGATGTTTCATGCAACTATTTTGTTACAGAAAAAGTAAATAGGTTAAATTTAGAATTGATACAATTTTTAATTGAAAACGAGATTATTAAATTATAATTACAAGAATTTATAAAACAAATAATGAGGAAAATAAAAGGAGCGCGTCCCGTATTTGAACCCGGACCCGCTTTATGATTGATTGTTGCTTATCCGACTGAGCCACAACCACGTACTGCCTTTCCTTCTCGAAGTAAGGTACTTCAGTTGTGTCATTATATTAGACACTCCTATTTTTTAAGAAATTAGTAGCGTTGTATAAAATCCATTCAACCTGAGACTATGGCGTCTCTGTCTTACATCATATAATACATCATATAAAATATTCAAAATATGGGCTTATCAAAGTTGGCATTCTCTTTGTCAGACCTAATGTTATAATTTTTATTTTGTATTAAATGTTATAATTGAATGAACATATTTTTAAAGAAACAAGTAAAATCCAAAAAACAAGTAAAGTCTGTAAAATTTCAATTATTTACCTAAAACAGAATTTCAGAAAAGTTTACCAAAGCATAAAAAACATATTTTCGAAAAGAGTCAAAAATAGTCGGATGCAGTAATCTCAAAACTTCTTTTATCACATACATGTTAGTACTTCCTGAAAAATGCAACATATTAGCGCCACCGGTTTGGGGATTTATACTAAAATCTAATGATCAACAACTTATGTGAAAGTCTAACTGAATTTGAAATTTGATGAAATTCCATGCAGTAGTTTTGGGATAAAGCTATGGAGAAAAACATTAAAAAAATCTTCATAGAAACGTCATCTATTTGGTGTTTTGCACTTAAAACCTAAACTGCTCAAATTTATATGAGGAAATAACTGCATTCGTGCATTACCTCTTGGCATAGAGCTATTGCGATATTCATGAATAATGCAGCATGGCATGCCACCGCTTGGTCGATTTTTATCTAAAAGTAATAAATACAAACTTATATCAACGGCTAACTTAATCAAATGTTAATGAATGAAAGTATGAATATCCGTGCAGTAGTTTTCCGGGTATAGTTATTGCGGAAACCGTGAAACAGGCAGCATAGCAACGCCAACTGTTGGACGATATATGACTGAATATAACAATAAATGAGATTTTAGTCATCTGAGATATTGATGTTATCCATTTAAAACAGTTCAAACTTTCAAGCAAAAAAACAAACATTTTCTATTAAAAAATACAGTATTTTCCATGTGAAATTGCTAAATTTTGAAGGATTTAAACCATAAGTTAATTTATATGCAATTAAACGTCATTTCTTGGCATGTGTATACCAGGATAATGACAGCTATTATAATTGTAATTTCATACTAAAACATATCTACATTCTTATATTTTTTATTTCTAGGTTTAACACTTTAATTTTATTTAAAGGGTCATGTTTTCGATATAGTAGCTCAAATTCAATGTAATGACCAATTTTATTTAATAATTATTAAGATAGAGCTTGGTGCAATATAATGGAATACAAAAAGTGAGCAACGTTGAAAGACACCAAATATATTAAATTAGCAGTAGATCGGTTTCGGTAGCGTACCGTCGTCAGTGCCGACAACAGTTACGCTATATGCTACCGAAATCGGTCTGCTGCTAATTTAAAATATTTGGTGTCTTTTAATGTTGCTCATTTTTTATATTCCACCAATTTTATTTGTTTATTTATTTAAGCCAGGAAAATGACGTAAAAATAGTGTACTCAATATTCACAAAGACGTAAAATCACATAATTTTCAGAGAAATATGTAAAAGATCTTGTTCGTAGCTATGTTTCTAGGGAGATCGGGGATAGTTGGCTATAGGGGTAAGTAGGCACAATCCTTATAATTTGTCTCTTTATGGACAGGTAACACACTCAACTGCATAGTATCTTTGTTCTTACTTTCTACAATCCCCATTATAGTTTTGCAACGTTACCCATGTGCAGTGGACATTTATTAAGATTTTAACTACATATAAAGATAAGTAGAATGCAGACAGCGATTAATTATATTTTTCATAAAAATTCCATTCTTCTCATTTAATACTAATTGCAAATCTATATTAATATTATAAAGAGAAAAGATTTGATTGTTTGTTTGTTTGTTTGAATTGAATATTCTACGAAATTACTTCACGGCTTTGAAAAATTCTTTCACCGTTGGAAAGCTACAATATTTTCTGTGAACATAGGCTATAGTCGCCGCTTACAAGGATAAAAATAAAACGCCGAATAAACGGATCCAAAGCAATTTGAGAAATTAAAAGTTACTTAACACCCTAGACACATGACAATCACTGAAGCACATATCCTCTTCAGACCCCAGGGTTTATTTATGTACTTTTCTTAATTTCAGTTATGGATTTATATTATCAAACCTATACCTAAAAAAGATTGATCAGCAAAAAAATTAGAATTTGTTTTTTGTTGATAAAATTGATGATACATCAGGATTCAAAAAAGACATTTTTTGACAATTTCTTTGGATTTTTTAATTTTATTATACATTTTGTATTGTAAAATCACTGAAAAACATAAAATAAATATATATTTGGTAATTTTTCATTACTAATGGACTCTACAAATGATATCTTAAAGCACAATAAAATTATTTGAGTTTTCATTTTTGCTCATTTCGTAGATTTTTGCTGCAAGTCAATTTTATATAACACGTAGCTTACTAAAAAAGAGCTATAACAATCAAATTACTATTTTGTTTAATTGTTCTATCTGTTAGGCCTCCATTTACACCAATTTCTCTTTTTTTTACATTATTTATATACGTGAAAAAAAAATTGTAAAGATATGTATCCTATAAGATACATCAGGTCTGAAGAGGTTAAAAAAATCGTAACAATGCAACCAAAAAAAAAAATAAATAAATAAATAAATAAACTTTTTAGTCCGACCTGATATAAAAGCGTGTGTTTAATTTTTTAAAACTATTTAGCAATTATTACAAAAGGAAAAGAAATTCTGAAATGCAAATTAATTAAATTAAAAAAAAAAAAAAACACAAAACGATTGTTTTGGAATTCTTCAAAAAGTTATAACACATAGTAAAAATTTTAAAGCATAGTGAGCATCTAATAGGGGGGGATGTTTTTTTAGGGGGAACGGTCAAATATTTAAAATTGTAACATTTTCTACCATTTCAAATGCGGACTTTTCACTAAGCTCAGGGATAAATATTATTTATTTAATATAAAACTTTTAGATAGATTATAACACTAATATAGATTTTAATGAGTAGAGAAAGTCCAATTATGAGTAGGGGGGCAGTAATTATTTTTGGAAGAACGTGATCAAATATTTAAAACTGCACTATTTTAGATGCGGATTTTTCAGATCCCTGAGACAAATTCTTATTTAATATAAAATTTTAAAAGTACTTACTCCTATTTTCGAATAATAATTTCATTAAATATCTTCCTTAAGTTCAGAAAAAGTTTTGTTGAATTCGCCTCCTGGTGGGGAAATGTGAAACTAAAAAATTCCAGAAACCCCTCCCACACCCCTTTTGTGTCTTTCCGTGCGTGCACAGCACTTTTGCTAAACGGTACCGTGGGCAGCAGGGATTCTGCACGAGATTGGGTCTTTTTATGGCATTTTGCAATACAAATTTCAGATTTGTTTTAGAATATAATTACGGGCCAGGGCAACACCGGGCGGCTCAGCTAAAAGACAATAAATTCGCAATATAATCAAAGCTTTAAATATCAATTACATTTATTTGTACTATGTTTCGCACAATATTAAAAAATTTTTGGTTACAAACGCCTGAGTAATCGACATAAATGTAAAGAAAATTTTCAGCTAGAAAGTATAAAAAACTTGATTTTTACAAAAAATAAACATTTACACAAAATTGCGATGACAAATGCAATGCAAATTCACATAACAAGATTTGTAATAAAGCAATAAAATATCTTTATTTATATATATCGGATGTTAATAATCACATACCAAAGCTAATGTCCTGAAGTTGTTTGTGACTTACCTAAAATCAATGTATTTCCTTTCGTTCTTATTGTTAATGGGATTTGTATACTCCTCAAGTATTCATTTGTTCATTATTGATATATGAACCAAAATACAGCTCTTTTTCGACTGATTCGGAAAATACTTTATTAATTATTAAGTAAATATACAGAATTGTTTTAGGTATTAGTTATTTTCTTTAGAAAGTCTAACATATGATTATCTGAATAACAATAGTAAGATTCATAATTCAAAATTTAGTTATGAAAGTTCATCATTTCATTTTAGTAATAAAGTACATTTTCGTGTCGATTTCACTTATCAAACGTTACATTTTATTAATAAAATAATTTCAGTGTTTTGATATGAAATCATTAAAAAATAAAAATAATATAATAATTTTGTAACGAAATGACAACACTGAAAGAAAAATATGGCAATGTTACTAAAAGAATTTTAAATAGGGGGATTTACTACACATTTTAAAATAATTTTTATTTATTGATTTAAAACTTTGAATTTTTTTAACGTATTATTTGTAGTTTTTTAACATATTATTTGTAAAAAAAAAAAAAAAACCAAGATAAAACATTTTGTAATTTAAAAAATAAATAAAATTTATTAAAAACGCGAGTTAATTTAAAATCTTTACAACTCGAAATATTATTTGTAGACTTACATTTTATTTTCGTTTAAACAAACAGAAATATCTAAGGTTTAATCATGAATCAGCATTTTTTTAAACATTATTTAAAAAGAATACTTAAAGTAAAAATCATATTTCAAAAAGTAATTTTTTTTTTCAAATCTGCTGAATCAAAATTAAAATAAAGCAATTAAAAAAAACATCTTCCAAGTTTGGAACAGTTATCTTGAATGGTTCATGACTTCATTTGCCATTTGACATAATTCAAAAATGATAAAAGGCGAAAAAACCCATCATGAAGAAAAACCCATTTTCACAAGAAGTGATTTTCATGATAGCCATTGCTTGAAAGCTATATTGAAAACTAACAAAAATGAAATATTTAATATTTTCTCTTCTAATAAAGTAGACACACGAATTAAATGTCATTTTAAGCAAAAAAAACATTTTAATGCCATAGAATGTTTCTAGAAAATTTTAAGATTTTTGTTTCCCGGACCCCCTTAAGGGGGCTCAGGGGTTGAAAACTTTTCAAAAAATCAATTTTTTTTATGATCTAGTTTGATTATTCAATTAATTCTTAACGCAATGCAAAACACCGCATAAAAATATTAGCATTTTTAACGGAGCATTTATATTTAATTATTATATTTTAACATTTATCTATTAATACTTACATAGCCGCATCCATATAATTTCAACTTTCAGTCGTATTTTCTCAAAACTTGTTTTTTGATGACTAACACCAAGATTAAAAAAAAAACTATTTGATGGAATGGCTTAATTTTTTATTTTTTATTTTTTATTTATTTTTTTTTGCATGCATATAACACCATATTCTAGATTATGAATTAAGGATATAACTATCACTTAATAAAAACAGTATTAAAAATTCTCTCAAAGTTGAAATTTAAAAAATAACATTAAAAATACAACTTTTTTTCCATTAAAAATACTCAAAATATTAAACTATCTAAAATATATTACTTCACAATCTAGATAATGATGTTATATGCATGCAAAAAAAATTAAGGCATTCCATCAAATAGTTTTTTTTAATCTTGGTGTTAGTCATCAAAAATCAAGTTTTGAGAAAACGCGACTTAAATTGAAATTCTATGGATGCGGCTATGGAAGTGTCGATACATAAATGCTTATAAATCCGTTAAAAATGCTAATATTTTTATGCGGTTTTTTGCATTGAGTTAAAAATTAAATGAATAATCAAACTAGATCATAAAAAATCGATTTTTTGAAAAGTTTTTAACCCCCTGAGCCCCCTTAAAGGTGTTGATGATTCTAGAAATCTTTTAAAGGTTGAATCTTTATAGTCTGTATAAAAATTCATTTGAGATTTCAAAAAAAAAAATTTCTTGAAATATTATATATGCGGGATTTCTTTTCTACTGCTTTAATTCCATTTATGTGTGATTGCAAATCGCAAACTTTTAACTACAAGCAAATATTTCTTTAAGCCTACCTCACACCACTTTTTAAAAACAAAAATCTTTTCCATACGCTTTGAGAATATTTACAAGTGAAATACAATATGAAAAGTACTTTTTTTAAATACTGGTGTGATCAGAATGTAAAAAATTCTCATGTATTTGAAAGTTTGCGAAATCCCTACACATGTGGATTCAAAATAAAAGTGTGTTGTACATTCTCAAAAATATAAAACAACTTAGGGTTTGTCCATAAATAATGTCACACATTTTGTCAACATTTTTGAGCCCTCCCTCCCCCCTTTGTCACAAAAGTCACACTTCATCATACCCCCTTCCTCCCCTCTTGTCACATGTCACGCTATATCAGATAAACATATAGTTACAGTTCAGCAACAAAGCACTACGTCATAGATCATTTTCCAAATTTCATTTTTTAAAACTTTAAATATGTTTTAATGACGTTTGTGAGCATAACAATAAAAATGATTTGCATGCTTATTTTGTATGATATACAATTAAGGTTTACAAGAAAAAGCGTAATTAACATACAATAATAATAAAATATTAATATGAAAAAGAAATTGAAAACAGTGGTATTTTGGAAATTGAAAAGGAATTTAATATATTTGGTTTTAAGTCTTATTTTTACATTATGAATGCACATTTCATAATTTAATCTACTGACTTTTAATGTTTTTATTTTAATCAAAATGTGGGATGTCACACTTCTTCTTACCCCCTCCCACCCTCTTGTCACAAAGTGTCACAATTTCACGAAATCCTCCCCCCCCCCCCCCATCCAAGCGTGACATCATTTATGGGCGGCCCGTTAGATAAAAAGCACAGGAATGAAGTTGCTAAAACACGCTTGTAGTTTAAACAGATTTGTCCTTCTTTGAAGAAGTCTCCGTCTTTTGACAGTAGAATATCAGTAAATTTGAATAATATGACTTACGAATTTTCTGTGAATTGATGGTTATGAACATTTATCTAAAACTTTTCTTATCGAATACGAAAAATTAACAGACAGCGCAATTTCTGGAACGTTCCTGGGATTTGTGAAAAATTCAATTTTATATGGACGATTTCCGGAACTATTACATTGGATTATCGAAATACTTTTTTTTCTTGTTAAAATTGGCAAACCAAAGTGGAATTTTTCGTATTTTAATGAGAATAAACTAATGGGAAAAAATCACTTCACAAAAGTATTGATAATACAATCAGCAAAAACTTCAATGCTGTTAATATTAAGTAAAATCGTAAGACAAAATGCAATATATCATCTAGATTCAATCATAAAATGTACAACAAAAAAGCTTAAAAAGCTCACTGCTTTATTAAATGACAACTAAAATCGTAAAATAGATGTTATAAGTTAAAAATATACATTTTATTTAAAATTTCTTAATACTTTTGAGCTGTATTTCGCCAACGTGATCATTAGGGAATTTTATTATAACTAATTCCTGGTGATTTTTGAAAGTATAATATTTGTATATAGTATATAACATAGAATTTATATAAATGAACAGCGATAGTAGCTAAGATGAGGACAAACGAAGAGAGTCGAAGTCAACGAAGTCAACGATAAGTCAAATTAATTATTAGTTGACAAGATGTTTGTAATCTTGTTTTTCACATTCTTTGATTTTTCATGAACTTGCATTTCATTAAAATTTCAATTCAAAGGTATATATTTTAATTGGAAATGAGACGCTTAATCCGGCGCAGTAAATTGTTAGTTAATATGATTATTATTTTTGGAGTTATACGAATGTTTCTTTTACGCAATCCGGTACTACTTGAGTAATTTGGCGTTTTATATCATTTGTCGAATTTGGTTCATCAGCAATTCATTAATAGAGTATTACTGCGTGTTAAAAATATTTAAATATACTTTTACATTTTGTTTTGGATTTCCGATGCATTTTGTAAATAGTATACACGTTTTATTTTCATATTTTATATTATGCATATCCATGATGGGTAAGTATTACGCTGGCCAACAGACGACTTGTTTTATTCAGTTACAGTATTTTTTTTTCGTGCTTTGAATAAAAAGATGGACGCTTAATTGAATGTGATGATGTTACAAAATTTTAAACTTGCTTTATTTTCAAAAACATATTTTTCAAATTTGGTAACCAATTTTCTCGAGAACTATTGAGCCATTTGTCCTCATCTTTGTAATTAATAGAAAGGTAATCTTTTTTACAGAGTTTATATGATCGAAATATATCATTTTGATGGATTAAATATTTTTCAGTTATCACTTAAATAAAGACTGACCAAAACAGGTTATAAGTGTCACAACCGAAATTAAAATCGATTTCTGTAATCTTCCTATTTCCAACCGAAATCGAAAGCAAAATGTGAAACCTAACGGTCTTTTAATTAATTAAAACCATGATAAATATACATAAATATTAAATAATATGTATAATTTTGCTTGTGGCCGTAGCACTAAGCGAATCTGATCTAAATTTTTTATTTTCATATAAAATAAAAAGTTTATAATAAAATAAAATCTTATTAATTTTTTAGCGACACAAAATGCTTTTACTGATTACATGATTTTCTTCTAATAAAAAATGTTTCAATTAGGTACACCTCGATTCTATAACGATCTTTGTAAATGATCATACATCAGAACTGTCTGAAAGAGTATTCGGGACACTTCTGAAATTTCAAACTAACTGTATTCTATTACTGGTAACTCTTCATCGTTTAATGAACAAGTGAAAAGTTCTTCCAACGTTTACTCATACATGTATTCCTTGCAGAGCTGCGGAAAAAGTGTCGAGTCCATTCTTGAGTCACGAAAAAATAGACCTAATCTGTTTTTTTGTCAGACTGTTTGAAGTGAAATTAAATGAATTATATATCATTTTAAATCCATAAAAGGAATTATTATTGTTATTATTGTATTATATAGCGTTACCCAAGTTAAAGATTCCCAATATATTGCCCGGCGAATATTGTAGATAAAAACTGTGTTTAATTAAAAACTCTAGTAGATCCCGAATTATTTCCGAACTACTAAAATTTTTATCCTTATTTGTTTTCTTTCAATCAAATTTTTTCTGTTATAAAGTACATGGATTAATATCAAAATTATAACGATTTCTACTTTTCATGTCAGCGATCCGAAATAGTAAAATTTCCTTTTGTTTACTTAAATTTAGATTTTGATAATTGAATTTTTCAGACTTGTTGGGCGTGAAATTGAAAAACTAGCAAAGCGGAAAATCATTTATTTCCGTTTTCTTTCACAGCTCTGAGAACTGAAGTAATACCAAAATAGCGAAATTTTAGCCTTATTTTTTTAAGCTTCCTCATAATTTAAACCAACAGAAGCCCAGAATCGGAGTCGAAGTCATTAAATTTTCTGGAGTCGGAGTCGGCCCACTGATTCCGCAGCCCTGATTACTTGCTTTATAATTTTACTCACATCTAAATAAGACATGACTGATAATTATAAACAATGACCTTCCGTCATAGTTCCATTTTGGACATGCCAAAATATTTTAAACGCTATAGCATGGACTTCTGCGAGTGTGAGGATTTTGGGTATTCAAACAATTACTATTTGTTCTGCACACTTATAAAGGCCTGACATTTTATGCACCCGAAATCTCCGCTCAGATACTTGGCTCGAAAATATTTTATTCTGCTCCAAACTTTTTAGCAATTTGAAGCAATTTTTCGATTTTTGATGAATTTGACGAACCTCTCTTTCTAGCTGTTCTACATTTGCACTCTGGGACTGGTTCTTCTATTGACGCATTGGAGACATGGGTTATCATGTTTGTGAATTTCAGGCAAAGCAAATAAGTGTTCAAATTCTGAGTTATTTAATTGTAAAATTAACCATATTAAGGCAATTGTCATCGATCGTGAATTTAATTTACATATCATTCACCGTATGTCATCTAAACCCCCTACTGTCATTGCTTCTGCTTCAATAATTAATGATTTTAAAAATGTTGTTGTATTACGTTATTTTTCTAAAGCCAGCAAACAAATGTCTCACATTCTCAATAGATTTGGTTTCAAGGTTGTTTTCTCTCCAGCCAATAAAATTGTTTTTCTAATCTCAAATATCCAGTTGACGATCACAATAACTGGGGCACTTACAGACTTTTTTGTGAGTGTGGCCTCTCTTACATTGGGCAGACGAATCGTGCATTTAGAATTAGACTCAAAGGACAACAGAATTGCGTTTTGAAACACGAATGTGAAAAGTGTACAATAGCTAAACATTATTGGAATTTCAACCACCAGTTTAATTATAAAGAGGATAATTTA
The DNA here is from genome assembly GCA_964019185.1 of Maratus speculifer. Classification (NCBI taxonomy): domain Eukaryota; kingdom Metazoa; phylum Arthropoda; class Arachnida; order Araneae; family Salticidae; genus Maratus; species Maratus speculifer. The sequence goes on from OZ025291.1 coordinate 205,212,799, forward strand.
ATTCAAAAATATAGTTCAGTTTTGGATTAAAATTTTTACGAGGCTTACAATATTCATAAACATACTTCTAATTTAGTAAATGTTATGTCCTGCACTCCTTTCTTTTACAACTATGGAGAGATCCTGCATAGTGGCCTTCTTTTAAGCTATTTACGTTCAGTTACATCATTTCTTTAAAGTATTTAAACTCGTTGCAGTCACATTTCAATCATTCATTAAGCAGTACTCTGAGCTGCAGACGAGCGGCTTTTTTGTGCCCATTTATTTTCTTCTTTCTTTTGCACTGATAAAGGAGGTCGAGTCATCCTTGAAACGTCGCATGTGACTTTTTTGGGGGGGGTTCTTTTTTACAAAATTCGGGCTTAAAAACGTTGTAGTTTTAACTTGTGTGTTGAAATTTGCACAAAGTGTTAAAAGTTTGCATACCTTCTATCCCATACTTGTTAATGTTTGACAGTGAGATAATTAAATGGTAATCTGTGCCCATCATAAGGATTTTAAAGGTATGAGATTCCCGTATTAGGTTTTTAAATTGGAGTATTGCAGTTATAAGGAAAATTGCAGCATAAAAGTGCCACCTGTTGAGCGATTTACACCTAAACATAATTAGCAATAATACTTATCAAGTTATTCCTGAATTTGAAGTTTAATGAAAATTCCTGCATTAGATTTTGAGAGTTATTACGTAAATCGAGAAAAAATCAGTATAATAGAACCATGTATTAGGCGGTTAACACCAAAACGCAAACAGAACCAATATAACAAGCATGAAATGAATTTGAAATTTAAAGAAGGTACGTGAATTAATTCTTTAGCTATGTCTATTTAAAAAAATCTTGATTAATGCAGCATAGCAGTGCCACTTCTTAATCTATTTACACAAAAATGTATACAGTATCAATTTGCCTCAAGAACTAACAAAATCTGAAGTATGATAGAAATTCGTGCCTTAGTTATGCAGATTGAACTGTTATAGAAACCTTAAAAAATGCAGCATAGCAGCACCGCGTGTTGAACGATCTTCATGAAAACAAGTCATGATCAAATTATCAGGGACTACCTAAAAAAACATTAAATTCCGTTTGCTGGATCTTGAGTTATAGTGGCTACAAAATTTCTGCCACATAGAGGCAGACAGACAAACTGAATCACAAACTCACAGACAAACATTTTGTAAAAGCATGATTTTTAGAATCTCTGATCTTCTAAAACGTGTAAATCCACCAGAAGTTGAAATTTGAAAAATTTCACGAATCCAATGTTTTCTCCTTGTAAAGTAGAATAAAGTAAAAATTAAGTAAATGCAAAAAAGTAATAAACCTCAAGCAAAAAGCCCAAAGTTGATATATCGTTTCATTGTAACCGGAACAAAATAAAAAGGTAAAAAAAATATTTGCATTATTCCTCAAATAAACTACAAATTTGTAAGATAGTCACAACCGTTTGTTAGTATTATGTTTGCATGTAATTTAATTCCGCATAGGAAGAAATGTTACAAAGCAATAATTAATTATCCTTTCTTTTTATTTGAGAGACATTTAATATTATTAAACACATACCTATATTAATGTACTGAAGTTGAAAATAAACAAAAATCAGAGAATTTGTTTCCGTTCTGATACTCTTAATGGAATTTATGACCGCCGCAAATACTCATTTACTCAAAGTTTGTTATTGAATCACATCAATGAAGAAAATATCAGGGACTTTCATTTATTTCTACATTCCTTTCAGATTTTAATTATTAATAAATAGATTCACACAGTTACTGTAGTCATTATTTATTCATAATTAGTGCTGCTATATTTGAGTTATCTATATTAAATATTTGATGTATTAATTAAACGAAAAATAGTTTTAAAAAACTCTCTTTTATCAGCATTTATTGTTAATATTAGTAATCACGTCTTATTTGATATCTGCAACTGATATCTTTTAAAAAAATATGTGTGTGGCACTCAGGGACTGCCGTGGTTAAGCTATTGCATAGCATTTTTTATCAACTTATGCAAAAATACCGCGTCAATGTCTGCCGAAGTCTATCGAAGAATACCATGCCGAAGTCTGCCGAACTCAAGCGTCGTTAGCCGGAGTGTTAGAATTTTTTCTCGTTACGGAATACCTAGATTCGGTGACCGCGCTCAAAGCTCGCGATAAAAGCTATGCAACAGCTTAATAAATTACAAAACAAAATGTGGTCGCGCTACGAAAATTATATCTCAAGTTATAAGCATTTTAAATTTTTCGACCCTCAAGGTGGGGGGGGGGTCTCCTATCACCTAAAATTAACAATGACTCATAATAAATTACCAAACAAAATTTGGCTGCGCTACGAAAATTAGATCGCGAGTTAAAAGCATTTTAAATTTTTAGACCCTCACCGTGGGGGGTCTCCTGTCACCAAAATTAACAGTCTCATAATAAATTACCAAACAAAATTTGGCCGAGCTACGAAAATTAGATCGCAAGTTATAACCATTTTAATTTTTTCGACCCTCACCTTGGGGGGTCTTCTGTCACCAAAAATTAATACTGTCTCATAACAAATTACCAAACAAAATTTGGCCGCGCTACGAAAATTAGATCGCGAGTTATAAGCATTTTAAATTTTTCGACTCTCACCTTAGGGGTTCTCCTGTCACCAAAAATTAACGCTGTCTCATAATAAATTACAGAACAATATTTTACCGAGTTACCAAATTAGATCGCGAGTTATAAGCATTTTCAATTTTTCGACCCTAACCTTGGGGGTCTCCTGTCACCAAAAATTAACACCGTCTCATAATAAATTACCAAACAAAATCTGTCCGCGCTACGAAAATTAGATCACGAGTTGTAAGCATTTTAATTTTTGACCCTCACCAAGGGGTGTTCTGTCACCAAAAATTAACAATGTCTCATAATAAATTACCAAACAAAATTTAGCCGCGCTACGAAAATTAGATCGCGAGTTATAATAATTTTAAATTTTTCGACCCTCACCGCGGGGAGTCTCCTGTCACCAAATATAACAGTCTGATAATAAATTACCAAACAAAATTTGGCCGCGCTACGAAAATTAGATCGCGAGTTATAAGCATTTTAATTTTTCCGACCCTCACCGCGGGGGGTCTCCTGTCACCAAAAATTAACGCTGTCTCATAATAAATTACCGAACAATATTTTGCCAAGTTACAAAATTAGATCGCGAGTTATAAGCATTTTCAATTTTTCGACCCTAACCTTGGGGGTCTCCTGTCACCAAAAATTAACACCGTCTCATAATAAATTACCAAACAAAATCTGTCCGCGCTACGAAAATTAGATCACGAGTTATAAGCATTTAAATTTTTGACCCTCACCAAGGGGTGTTCTGTCACCAAAAATTAACAATGTCTCATAATAAATTACCAAACAAAATTTAGCCGCGCTACGAAAATTAGATCGCGAGTTATAATCATTTTAAATTTTCCGACCCTCACCGCGGGGGGGTCTCCTGTCACCAAATATAACAGTCTCATAATAAATTACCAAACAAAATTTGGCCGCGGTACGAAAATTACATCGCGAGTTATAAGCATTTTAATTTTTCCGACCCTCACCGCGGGGAGTCTCCTGTCACCAAAAATTAACGCTGTCTCATAATAAATTACCGAACAATATTTTGCCAAGTTACCAAATTAGATCGCGAGTTATAAGCATTTTCAATTTTTCGACCCTCACCTTGGGGGGTGTCCTGTCATCAAAATTTAACACCGTCTCATAATAAATTACCAAACAAAATTTGGCCGCGCTACGAAAATTAGATCGCAAGTTATAAGCATTTTAATTTTTTCGACCCTCACCGCGGAGGGTCTCTTGTCACCAAAAATTAACACTGTCTCATAATAAATTACCTAACAAAATTTGGCCGCGCTACGAAAATTAGATCACGACTTATGAGCATTTTAAATTTTTCGACCCTCACCTTGGGGGGGGGGGTCTCCTGTCACCAAAAATTAACGCTGTTTCATAATAAATTACCAAACAATATTTTGACAAGCTACCAAAATTAGATCGCGAGTTATAATCATTTTTAATTTTTCTACCCTCACCGTGGGGGGGTCTCCTGTCACCAAAAATTAACAGTCTCATAATAAATTACCAAACAAAATTTGGCCGCGCTACGAAAATTAGATCGCGAGATATGAATATTTTAAATTTTTCTATCCTCACCATGGGGGGGGGGTCTCCTGTCACCAAAAATTAACAGTCTCATAATAAATTACCAAACAAAATTTGGTCGCGCTACGAAAATTAGATCGCGAGTTATAAACATTTTAAATTTTTCGACCCTCACCGTGGGGATCTCCTGTCACCAAAAATTTACACAGTTTCATAATAAATTACCAAACAAAATCTGGCCGCGCTACAAAAATTAGATCGCGAGTTATAAGCATTTTTGATTTTCCGACCCTCACCGTGGGGGGTCTCCTGTCACGAAAAATTAACACTGCCTCATAATAAATTACCAAACAAAATTTGGCCGCGCTACGAAAATTAGATCGCGAGTTATAAGCATTTTAAATTTTTCGATCCTCACCGTGTGGGGTCTCCTGTCACTAAAAATTAACAGTGTCTCATACAAAATTACCAAACAAAATTTGGCCGCTCTACGAAAATTAGATCGCGAGTCAGAATCATTTTAAATTTTTCGACCGTCACCGTGGGGGTCTCCTGTCACCAAAAATTTACACAGTTTCATAATAAATTACCAAACAAAATCTGACCGCGCTACGAAAATTAGATCGCGAGTTATAAGCATTTTTGATTTTCCGACCCTCACCGTGGGGGGTCTCCTGTCACCAAAAATTAACACTGCCTCATAATAAATTACCAAACAAAATTTGGCCGCGCTACGAAAATTAGATAGCGAGTTATAAGCATTTTACATTTTTCGATCCTCACCGTGTGGGGTCTCCTGTCACTAAAAATTAACAGTGTCTCATAATAAATTACCAAACAAAATTTGGCCGCGCTACGAAAATTAGATCGCGATTTATAAGCATTTTAAATTTTTCTACCCTCACGATAGGGTGTCTCCTGCCACCAAAAATTAACACTGTCTCATAATAAATTACCAAACAAAATTTGGCCGCGCTATGAAAATTAGATCATGAGAAATATATGTTTGAGACTTGATATCCTAATATCTGAAAAATACCGCGTCAATGTCTGCCGAAGTCTACCGAAGGATACCGTGCCAAAGTTTCCCGAACTGAAACGAGGTTAGCCGAATTGTTAAGTTTTTTTTTCGTTACGGAAGTGTTAGGTTTTCTCGTTACGGAATTTCTAGATTCGGTCGCTTCGCTCAAAGCCCGCGATAAAAGCTATGTAATAGCTTAAAAAATCCGCATCCCGATCTCCAGGTAAGAACAAGCAAAATGATAGATTGAGATTTTGAAAAAAGTTTTTCAATGCTTCATTGCATTAAATTTACTTTAAGGCTTCTGTTCCTAAATCGGACTATCCATTTGAAAATTTAGTTAAGAAAGAAATTTCATCAATAGAGACAATTTCATGTGTATAAATACAACTAACAATAGTTTTATTTTTAATTCTCTTTTATCCGCATTTATTGTTTATTAATAACCATGGCTAAATTTATGTCTGCAATTAACATTTTATAGCAAAAAATCCGCTTCGCGATCTACATGTCAGAAGAAACAAAAATTATAAAACGAGATTTTAAACAATGTTTTTCAGTGCTTCACTGTATTAGATTTATTTCTTTTTATAAAAAAAAAATATTATAGGTTCCTAAATCGTACTATCAATTTGTAAATTCAATTAAGAAAGGAATTTCACCAATAGAGACTTATACAAATTCGGATTGATAGTGAAAGGCTTCCCAAACAGATTTCCTCAAATATCATCATAAAAAACACACGAATGCCATCTATATTTTACAATGTAATACTTCCATATATTCCTTTTATATTCATGTATTACTTATCATTCTGGGCTGTTTATACTGAATTAAAATGATTCATTTTGAATAAGCTTGCATAAAAAGACTTAGATTTTCGAAATAGAAGCGACATTGTAAAAAAGTGGCTCTAATTCTAAATAAAATTAACCAACTCCAGCATAGTGGTCGCACGTTGGGATCATCTAATTTGAATTGCAAATTTACAAACGTCACCAAGAATATTTAAAAAAAAAATTGCTTTTGTAATGAAAGTTAAAATAAGGATTTTTCAATTTCTAATAAAGCAATGTAAATTTCTATGTCACATATCATTTTCGCATTTTACCAACATAATTTTTTGTGCCAAAAATAGCTAATGTAATCACAAACAAAAATATACAATATCATCTTTCGAGTTAGCCACGATTTGTTTTATCTTTAGAAATATGATAATGCATTTTCGAGATTAAAAAAAAATATATATTGAAAGAAAGTTTCTTTGTTACACTTATTTTCCGGAACATTTATTAGTATTTTGAACCCAGAAAATTGTTTTTTTTTTGGATTATGTCACTACTTCAAAATCATATTAAATTCACTCCATTACCATTAACTTTAAATAAGCACACTTCAAACTCCCAGCACACATTGATAACACTCTTGAAACACACTGATTTTAAGAAAGTGTTCCAGTTACATTAATGAATACTGAAATGCGTTCTGAATATGATCCGCCATGAAGAAAGTGTTCCGAAAACGTAACAAAAATGTACCAAAAGTAAACGGAAAGTATTCTGCTCAGGATATTTCTTAAATCTGAATTTGAGAATATACTTGAAGAGAGCTTTAAAATACATTTCCGCACACATGTGACATCACACGTACCCAAAAGTGTTGAAAAAGTGCAATAGAACGTGTACTGAAAATAATGTGTTCTCAGGAGTGTTATAAATTTTGCTTCAATAAGTGCTCTTAAAAATGGTCTAAAAAAAGATAATAAAATAAATGTTCTAAAAAGTGTACAACGATTTGCAATATTCTGTAAATCTTGCATGAATAAATTCAGTTAGCAACTGAAAATATAGAATTGAGAATTAAAAACACTTAAAAATGTATATTCTATTTTAGGAAATTGAGACATTTTAACAAGTAGGGGGAACTGGGGTACATTGATACAGTTTTTTTCTAAGATTTTTTTTGGTGTCAAGGAAGTAGAAAATTCAAGTTTTTTTACCATGAGGTGACAGCAAAACTTGTGTAGTATGTTATAAAAATGTACAATCATTGTTTTATATAGTATTTTTGCATGTAATTTTAAAAAAATCAAAAAAAGTCATTTGTATCAATGTGCCCCATCCCCGGGGCAGATTGATACGTTTGAGAAAAATGACGACAAAATAATACCAATGCATATTTTTCATAGAAAATGAATTAGAAAACCATTTTATATTTATTTATAAAAATTCAAATCACCCATAATTTATTTTTAAGCAATATTAAAGCAATCAAAATTAAATATATTATGACCTGATGTTCTGGCTGTTTCTTCTCTGATTGTTGGCTGTGGTAACTTTGTCATATCTAGCACTTCAACCCCAGCATTATCTTCTTTCTTATGAAAGATGAAAAAATTACCAGTTTTTCTGTTTATAAATAGGTTCATAAACCGAAAATAAAGGATAATTATATTAAAAATTCTGTTTATAATATATGTATCATTTTCTGTTCTGCAGTTTGTTTCTTTTACTTAACATTTCGCATGTCGAAAATACTTTTTTCTCTGGAGAATCGATATAAATTCGAGATTTGCCAGAATGGCGTCCTTTTCTTTTATTAGTTCTACTAGCACTAGATGCTGGGTAAGTTCCTACGTCTTCTGTTTTCAAAAATACTATAAAATGTTCTAATATAAAGAAATTAGAGCTATTTCACTTCAATAAAAACTAATATTAGAAATTTTTCGTGAAAAAAAAAGGTTGGATTAAGGAGTGTATGGTAAAAAAAATAATAAAAGATAATGAAAATATGAACTATTAAAGGATTTAGGCTGTATCAATGTGCCCCGTCATAGACTGTATCAATGTGCCCCATACAGCGATTTTGAATAAAATGAGTCTCAAATCCAACACTTCACAATATATCTAACAATAAATAATGAAGAACTGATAAAGAGTAGCTGTACTTACCAGGGAGAGTATTTATTTTGGTTGAAAATACTGGAACAGTTATATAATAGCATTTCAATTGTACAACTCATATTTACTTTTGAACAACAAAAACAATAAATCACCCGTCCCATTTCATCAAACTACTGAATCATTCCAAGATTTTCTGTATGTAGTTGAATACACTAGCATCATCTTTTGGAGCTGTTGTGAAACTTCCTGTAATGACCCTGTGAGCGGTAGAGGGGGTGTATCAATGTGCCCCATGTATCAATGTACCCCAGTTCCCCCTACTCGGAAACGTTTCCGAAAATGAGTGACGCTATACCAATGTGTTTATGATTGCTTTATGAACGGAAGTTCATCATATTAAAGGAACACACTAACTTGAAACTGGTTAAAGTATTGTTTTTCTTCTTTTAATATTAACTAAATGTTTCTTTTATTGTGAATATTTTGATGCATCATTTTTATCTATACGACAATCATATCACGAATATTGTAAATCTTGTTTATAGGTCCAGCGCAATCACCATTACAAATAGAAACTTTAAACTGATTTTTCTCCATGTTCATAACTTTAAAACTTGCTTCTTTGATAAATACTGAGGTTTTTTGCTGATTTAGATAGAGGTTTTATATTTTTTACTTATTCTGGAGGGGGTATTTAATACTTTTGTGCTGGATTTAACTTTAAAGCTTATAGTTATCTTTTAAAACTATTTAAATTAAGAGTTTGTTGAATTTCTTTCATTTTTTCATATACATAAGAGAACAAAAATGATATTAAATATAAAAATTTCGTATATCAAAAAATGCACGCACAGTTTTACGTAGTATATTCTGAAGAATAAGGAAAAATATCGAAGCAAAACTATTCATATTTATAAAAAATAGTAGGGATAGTACTAAAGTTAAATTTTAGTAAAATAAGTTGCTCCACAATATTTATTTAAATTTTATTTAATTTTCAGTATTAAGTATTACGCCACAGCATATGTTATGGTATTGTCGAAATTGAAGAGAAAGTTTCAAAGGTTCACTGCCCCCTTGAGATATATTTCCGTTATAGTTTACAGATCAGTCTAAAAATAAAACAATACAGAAAATCATGAAAGGGTAAAGAATTTTTTTTTTCAGTTCATTTTATAAATTTTCCGAATTGCATATAAATTCTTAAATTTAAAATTAAATTAATCACTAATTCTATCTACTTTGCATTTTACTTAATCTACAAAGAAAAGAGTAGTCAGAAGAGAACAATATTTGCGCCTTATATCGCCACTTAAATTGGACATACACACACACACTCATGTAAATATCTGTTACTAAAATTCAATTTCCGTACTTTATTAAATTTATTTCATTAAAATTTCCTTCCTAAAGAGACTCTACAAACTTAATTTATTAAAATGTTACGAGTTTAATTTCCATTCATTCCATTTACTTTAATTAATTTCCATTTAAAATGTGTATTTTATTATTTTATTTTCCTTCAAAATGAATTCTAAGTTATGTTTGTCTTAACACTTTCGGCTCTGTTTTTTTTTTCAATTTTCAGAGATAAATTATTTTTAATTTAATAATGTTAGTAGTAAAAATACTTATTTACATTTTTTTTTTCAATTGGAACTATATGTCTACGACTAACGGATTAGAAATTAGCTATTGGCCACCGTTGAATGTGGACACACTGTATAGTATATTCCAATGAAAGTGAAAAAAATAATCGAAACTATTTGTATTTTAAAAAAGTTTAAGAATTTATAAAAAGTTAATTTAAAAATTAAATTAACTTTTACAAATTTAATACCAATAACACTACACAAGATCCAAACGTGTTAATTATTAGTTGTAATTCGAGTTTTTTTTTATATTTCTCGATCTGAAATGACACGAATTCTCTTAAATTTATGTCTTTTGTACCACATTTTATTTTATTGTTAATCTTTTTGGGAGCTTTCTGTGAGAAAGCCGCAACATTATTCCTTTATTACCCCATTAAAATACAGTTCTCCGTTCTTTAAGGCTGTTTTCGGTTTGTGTGTAGGGTGAACTCTTCGGCCCGGAATATAAATCGCAAAAACATGTGTTTAGGAGATCAGATTTCGTATCATTACTTGTCTTAGGAAACTGTGACTGCTATCTGGAATAGAGTCATCATAGTAATGGAATGTTTTTAAAATATGATTTCCTAAAATGTAATTTAATCTAAAAATGTAATTACTTACGTAGATGTCGTGTAAGATTGCAACAAGCTGTAAGTTTGTTTGATGTTTTACAGCGCTGTTCTACTCGACGTAAAATAAAAGATTATTCTTTCATAAAGAGCTGCTTTTTAATTTCTTGGGAGATTACCAATGCATTTCAAGAAAAAGCCAAGAAGGATAACCAGCTTTCGAATTAGTACGATAAATATATCAATTCCAGTAATATTCAAGAAATAATTCCTCAAGTAATGCAAATTATCTTTTTAGCACTTTTCAACAAAGTTAAAGAGTGCATATGCTTTCGCTTTGTCTGTCCGTTTATGCACGCTCTAACACCCGTAATTATACTCGGATTTCCATGCAATTATAAAGCTTATTTAGGATTACCAAAGTACGTTCAGTATTGCATATGAAGTATGTACGATGAATTGTTCATTTGCAGGGGCACTCATAGCATTCGATTACATTATGGTATATGTGGAAAAATACCGTGGAGAGTTTTTAATGACATTACGCTATTTCAAATGCATTTAAGCTGTCATAAATCACCGAATTTCACTACGATTGCGTTGAAACAGGGCATTCATTGCACTTTATTAATTTACACGAGCACACAAAAGAAATCGGTTACAATAAGTACTATCTTTGTGTAATAATTGCTGGAGAGTACGTTTTAAAATTCGGTATGCTCTTTTAAATTTAATTAGATTTTTGCGTATTACTCTTTATCCATGAATTCTATAACTCAAATACAGGACTGTTCAAAAGTATTTGCATACCTTTCTTCTTATTAGAGGGAATTTCGTATGGGAAAATTCAACTGAAGTATATGTTCTCTTAAAGTAAATTTTAGAATGTATGTTGTTAATAGATAAAAATCTCTATATCATATACAAGGATGTTAAAAAATTCGGAAAATCATCAGATTGTACATGAAAATAGCTGAAATACGGTTTGGAAATGCGTTATACTGTTATATGGTGAAATGAAACGCATTATTATAGTTTTTTAAACAATGCAGTTTTGTTACATTATTCCGGTTGTGTTGGAAAGTGCTTCATAATCTGTGCTTAACGCATCATTTTTTCTTTCTTCATTATATATGGAATCCTACGAAATTTTTAATTCAAATTTTTATGACAGAGTTTCATAGAGCGATATCTATTTTGAATATTCCAAACTTCAGTACATGATGAAAATATTCGTAGCATATACAGGGTGAGTCATAAATATCGAAACAATAAGCTATCTCCTTAAATATTGCCCCTAGACTCATACTTCCAATTGCGAAAATTAATAAAAAGAGGTGAAAGTTTTGATAAAATCAGTTGCAACCCTATGGGAGGTCTATTTGAAAAATTACGAAAATTAAATTTTTATACGGCCCCCGTAGAACAAAAATTCCAATTAGGAAAACTTTCCTTATCCTGTCCTGAATTAGACACAAAACTTTGCATCTTCACATCTTCAAAACTCGCAGCGTTATAGCCATATAAATAATTCATCAGGTTTTAAGGGATTAGACACAAATTAAAATGGGCGCAATTCAAGAAACGATGTTACTTTAACAGTTCTAGGAAACCTGTCTTTTGTGTTAGAATTTTGATTTTGTTCTCTTTTTTGTAATGGTTAGCCATATAGTTTGCTAAGAAAATCCTAAAATTTATCAAAATTTGAAATGATTAGTACTAGACTAATTGGGATAATTTAAAATAGTTATAACTCGAAACATTATTTATCGGATTTCATTGTCTTTCCATATAATTAAAGAAGAAAATTTCATTTTAGTTTTGTTCCAGGTTTTTTTTTCAATATTAATTTTAAAACTATTAAAACTTCTATTAAGACCGTCAGTTATTTAAAACATTACTTTTTCTAAGATGTAGATTAAGTCTTTTTTATAAATTTAGCTCTCACAAATTCAGGCTTTTCTTTCGCAGGCTTTTCTTCAGACGCAAAAATCTTAATTCAGGCCCAGGCGGGGCCAGGACCAGGACGTTACTTTTTTCTGAAGAATCGCCTGGCCGGACCTAACGTATTTTTCATAACCAGGGGGTTGATTCCTTTTTCTTGGGTCTGTAGTGGACGAAATTTTAAACTCTGGTCTTGACACAACCCATATTAAAATCACTGTCTCTGACTGACCCAATACGTGCATAAAATAATAAAATTTGGTTAAATCAAAACTTTTACGAAAAACACATAGATTATAAAAATGTCTATATTTTACAAAAAAACCTTTAAAATTAGTTTTTTTATGAATATTGTATTCAAAGGCAAAAAAATTAAATACAATAAAACCAGTGAAAAAATCTGCCTATGACAGAATCCTGTCTTAAACGGAAAACGTACTGATCCATAAAAAAAATATATAATAATACCTCAGGAAAAAATATACTCCATTTACATCTCCTATGTAGGGCATTTATCTATAACGTATTTTTTTCCTATGTGATTCTGTCTTAAAAGTTTTTACTGTATAATATTTTTCAAGGTCTCCAACGCATTAAATATGGATTAACAATATTAAAATATGAGTGAAACATTAACATATAAATACAGATTCATTGAGAAAATAAATATATCTCAGCCTTTGGCGCTTATTTAAAAAAAGTATAAATATGAAAAACGAAAAGCTGTAATAAGTATTTTTGGTTCAGAACTTCTCCATACGAAACAATTTTTAACCATACCGAAGTAAAAAAAAAAAAAAAAACTATGTAGAAATTTACGGCTGAGCCGATATTTAAAACTTTTTTCCAGGCCGGTCGAGATTGCTATTTTCGTAGGCCGGACCACTCTTTTTTCCCTATGAATCAGGTTGAGACTGAACCTAGTTATTTCGACCCATGCAGACCACCAGTTCGAACTACCAACATTTTGCAAACAAGTTTAGCTTTACATTAATACACTGCTTTTTTATATCCAAATAAGAGGCACTGTCTTAAATCGACTTTTAATAACGAACAATTTGTGGACAACCCTTCATATGCTTTCAAATTGAGCCGAAAACTCTTCGTTTACAGGCATGGTTAAGTGGTGTACGTCACGAATTTTTGAGAATTTTCCATTTTAATATCTCTTTGAGGTTTTTAGATATGAAGATAAATTTTTTTCTGTTCAATTTAGGAATGGATAAGGAATAATTTCCTAATTGGGAATTTTGCCCTACGGGGGCCGCATAAAAATTTAATTTTCTTATTTTTCCAAATAGACCCCCATGGAGTTGCAACTGATCTTATCAAAAATTTCACCTTTTTTATGAATTTTTGCAATTGGAAGTTTGGGTCTAGGGGCAATATTTAAGAAGATAGCCTATTGTTTCGATATTTATGACTCACCCTGTATATTTCCAATTTTAAATCACTAATAGCTTTAAAGTAAAACGTTAAATAACAAATTATATTTAAAAAAAGTATTAGAATCATTCGTGAATCCGATTGCGGCCTCTAAAGCAATTTAAAGTTTATATTAATCAAACGGTATATAATGAAATCTATATTAATAAACAGCATAATTAAAGATATAAAAATGTATCAGAAATTCCAGCTTAAAATGACAAGAAGCAGATTCCCTAAACAAAATAAACATGCATCCGAGAATGCAATCAATTCTCATTATCATTGTTCAATGTAATTTGAATTCGAGTAACAAGATGCGTCATGAAGCAATAATATTTAGTATTGTATTTATTAGCAAAGTATTATACTTACATTTCTTTCACAAATACTGCATGTTATTAAACACATACCAGAGCCAATATACTGTAATTATGTGTAAACAAAAATCAGAGTATTTCCTTCACCTCAGATTATTAATGGAATTTACGTATATCTCAAATATTCATTTGCCGAGAGTTTGTTACTGCTCTGAATGAATATAAGTAAGACGCATCCTCTAACGATTCGGGAAATCATTTATTAATTATAAAGAAGTACGCAGCATTAACTCGTAAGTTATTTACTTTCATTATTTTTTTTATATGTATTTATCTAAGTAAAAGTAGGCTTTAGGTTTGAAAAAATATATATCTTAATAAGTAACCTATTTTTATCACTTTCCAACAAAGATGAAAAGTGCTTATGTATTTAGTTTGTCCGTCCGTCTATCCACGCTCTAACTCCAGTAAATACACTCGGATTGTCATGCAATTGATAAAGCTTATCTAAGGTTAGCAAAGCATGTTTGTTATAGCTTATGAAACATGTTCGATTGATGATTCGATTTAAAGGACACTCAAAAATAATTCAATCACATTATGGTATAGGCGGAAACATTGTTTGTAGAGTATTTTAATGGCATTACGCTGTTTAAAATATATGGAAGCTGATATGAATTACTGAATTTCTGTACTATCACGTTAAAACAAAGAATTCATAGCATTTTGTATTAATTTTTTTAGAAAGACAAAAAGTCCGATTACAGTACTGTCTTTGGTAATAATAGCTGAAGAGTACGTTATAAAATTCAATATGAGAATTTAAATTTAATTAGTTTTTTGCACATTACTCAATTTTGTACCTCGTATACCGGGCTGAAGTATTCGTATACCATTTTCCTTGTTAGAGGAAATTGCTGAAGAGGAATTATTGGCTGAAATGTATGTATCTCTTAAATGAACTAAATTTTGAAATGCATGTTGTTAACACATACAAATAGCTATAACGTATTCAGGGTTGCTAAATATTATCCGATATTATTATCAAGGACAAGCTTGGCTACAAAATAACATCCCATTGAGAAAGGGATTAGAATGGGATAGGCTTTCAGGTCTGGCGATCTCTTTTAGCCAGTCCAAATGTGTCAAAAACGCAGCACTTGAATCCTTGATTCCCACATTGTCTCATGGAGTTGTAAAAAAGGTGCAGCAAGACATAATTTAGCTAAAAATCAAGACTCAAATTCTCAGCACTTTGTAAAAATTGTAACGAGGTCAGCTAGGAAAATGTTTGCGACTTTATATACCCAGAAGAAGGTGATGAAGCGGATGCTTTTGAAACAATCGATGAAAACAGCATCGATGGTCACTTTGACGGCCAAGTTGATGATGTTGCAATAACCTTTAGAAAAAAAAAAGATCAAAGCTGTTGAAGATTAAGAATATTGCTCATTTTCCTCGCAAGCAAAATTTATCGTACCAAACCTATTAACTCGGAAGTGTTCCAGAAGTTACTAAATACATTAAAAATGTTTCCACAAGTCTCCTTTAAGGCATTTATGTAAAATATCTACTATTAATGTTTTCCACTGAAATTATAAATTTAAAATAAATTAAAATGTTGTTAAATATTTTTATGATGTTATCGTTGTAATTAGACATTATTCCTATTATGCTATCTGTCATAAGAACTAGCTACATTAAAGAGGATACAATGAATAAAAAATGGTGTAAATTTTGAATTTTTCGATTTGCCACAAAGTTAGAAAAAATTGTTATTTTCGAAAAGCTGCAGTGCTCTTTGTAATGGGTTAAGAAAAACGTTTCTATTATGAATTTTGCAGAAAGTTTAGTATTCTTCTTTTTTTTGAATTAAGAATGGAACGCAGAAAATTTATAATTTTCGAGTTATCGGCAAAAATTTAAAGAAAAATCCGAAAACATCATAATTTTTTGGCTCCAGAAAAATTTCATCTTGGGATATTTTGTTGAAAAACAATTTTAACTATTATTAGAATCTCCATGACCACTTTAAAAACATAAAATCGTCTTATAGAGTATTTGCATCGATTTTTGTCAATTTGACTAGCCTATACGTAAAATTTTAAATGTACTTCCTTTTTAGTTTATTGAAATGCAGTTTATGTATCCATACGCATATTACAGAAGAATAGTTTTGTAAAACGTTAGGAAATTGCATATTTTGGGTTTAAATAATTTTATAATCTATTGATGAGTTAATGATTTCGCAATAGTTTTGTATTTTCATAGAAATGTATAACAGACTAAAAATACATATAACAGAATATTTTGATGTAAAGTACAAGTTACAAATTAAAAATAAAATTTTGATTGAATCAGAAAAATGATAATGATATCAAAAGATAACCCCTCTCCTTTTCGCTAGAGGTGAATTTACATGCATGAACAGACTTCAAATATTAAAATGTTCGCCTTTAAATGTTCCTCCCCCTTAAAATGTTAAGATTATACATGCCCAGTCCCTAACTACTTTTGATGCTATATTTGTGTACAAATATTTTGTAGTTCAGTAGTAGTATAAGAACGATAAAATTACATTGTTAAAAATTAATGGCATAAATACTATGGGATCTCCTTTGCGATTCCTATATTTTACAACTTCCTCTCGAAACACGCAGAGCACAATGTCAAGTGTACTCTTTGAAGAAGTGTTTTGTTTTAGGTACACTGTAAAAGAAAAGATTATTACAACGCTGAATATAGTTTTATGAAATGCCAAATAATCTTGAAATCTGCGCACTACCTTTTATTGATAGTAAATTGTCATTTTGTCTGTATAGACATATTGTTATTTCGTCATAAAGAGTTTAGGATAAAATAATTTATGTATTTGTAGAATATACGGTTATACCCAACCTTCTGTTGCATAGCTTTTACAATGTCTTATCTTTTTACCAAAATATTTTTCAATAACACAAATAATATATATTACGTTTATTGTGTGGATTTCTCTGAATTATAGTAATACTCGTACTTGACTGTTTATTTAAAATTTTAGGATACAGAAGTAATTAAATTTGAAATATTAAGATGCAGTTTTGCGATTGGCAAATCCAACTAATTAAGTGAGATATGACACATGCAGAAATGATTCTTGAAGTTATTTGAATTTGAATTGCTTTCTTTATTTTCAATCAAAGGACTTCTTGTGATAAAAGAAATTTTTGCATTTTGCCCGTATTTTAATTATTTCCTGTGTTTTATGTTAAAAGTACCAACTTTTACAACATTTTATGAAAAATTTTATGACTTTAACGAAAAAAAAAATGAAAAATAATTGTCTGATTGATCCTTTTCTAAGTAAGACCATTAGCCTATTTTATGCGTTTACCAACAAAAATTAATTCAAATATTTGTGAAAAAGTAGCCAGTTTGGGTTTAAAAACATAAATAATTCCTAAAATTTAGCTTTGAGTGATTTTCTGTTTGATATGAAATCTGAATACAATGTCAAATTTTGGTGTTTGTGTTGAAAATTTCACAGTTTACAATAAATTTAAAATGGCGACGTTCCCATAAGTTTTATTATTCACATAAACAGAAAGAAAACCAATCCCACTCGAAGAGCAGTTTCTGTGTTTCTCGGTGACAATTTGGCGATAAAAAAATAAAAAAATAAAAGGATTGGAATTTTTATACGATTTTTATATGATTCTATTTACAGTGATATATTTCTTAAAAATCATACTTGGTAAATAAAGCGTGATTTTTTTTCCTTCAGATTATTTCCGCATTTTCCTTAATATCCTTTTTCATCTTGTTATGGTTTTAAAATCCTGTTGTAATGGTTTGAGTTTATTTCTGGTCACGTTCTTATACTGTAGAATATTTTCATCTGTATTATTGTATAAAATTCTTGTTGAAAGAATATTATTACTTCTATGCCAACTATTATAGAATGGGTTGTTCTAAAACATCATGAGAGATTACTTTTATTAAAGATTTATGCTGTTTAAGATATTATGACTGACTTTTACTTTTTATATCTTTACAAAAAGAATATATTTGATTCGTGAAATTTTCCGAATTCTGTTTTTTGGCGGATTTAGACATTTTAGAGGCAGAGATTCAAAAAACCTTTCTTAACAAATTGTCTGTCTTTGAGTCTATATGTGGCACAAATGTTTTGGGCGCTATGTCTCAAGAACTTAGGCATGAAATTTAATAAAAATTTATATTCATGTAGTCCTTGATTTAGTGACAATCTCTCAACAGGTAGCACTGCTATGCTACATCTTTTACTATGTACGTAACAGCTTTGTCTGAAGAATAATTACGCGGATTTTGTTTAAGCTTCAGATTCAGTAAATCCGTGTTACAAACTAGTTATATTGATGTTTTGTTAATAGTCGCTGGTAAGCTAAATTTTCCCCATAGCCCCTGTAGCTCTATCTTATAAACTATTGCATGAATTTTTTCATCAAACCTCAGACTGAGGTACAGCTTGATAAATATTGTTGCTGGCTATGTTTTGGTAATTATCGCCTAACTAATGGTGCTTTCATGTTGCATTTTACCGATATGCGCAATTTGTCAAGAATAATGCACGCAATTTCATGCCGTTAGAATCCTCTCGATGAGCATAGATTTTAATTATTTTTATTACTGTAGTATGGACTTTTGAAGAATTAACATACATGAGATAAAAGAATTTTTTGAGATTGCTACATACCGCTAATTATTCTTGATATTACAAAAATCAAATACTTTTTTGCACTATTGTCTTATGTATTACCAGTATCAACCAAACCTAAATATTTTTAGAAGTATCGTTTTTTTCTTGTATATTTTATTAAACTTGTTTTATTGTAACAATGTAAAAATTAAATTTTGCACAGTGACTGCTTTTGTTGATTGTTTCCACTGGGTGACAAAATTTTGTTAATGAATTCTCCTATCTTCTAGTTTCTACAATATGGCTCTCTAACTTCTTTCAATCGATAATAAAAAGTATTGTGACTTAATTTGTGTATCATGTTTAGAAGAATACTGCATAGAGTTACATATTGATTCGTGATAACACATTGATAAAGAAACATTTTCATTATCTGTAAAAAAAAAAAAAAATTCTAAATATAAAAGTATTTTATACAATATCTTTACGAAAAAAATAGGGAAAACATTCACGAAACTAACAGTACAAGTTATGCATTAAAAAGTATGGTATCATTCTCATTAAAAAAAGTTACGAATTATCGATATTGCCTTTCATAAATTGTTATGAATTAATACTAGTGATATAAATCTATGACAACTTCATCTGAATTGTTTCACATTCTAAAACTGAGAAACAATTCCATTATGGACTAAAATTCAAATCCGTTGTTGAAAGGTAAATTACTTTTTATATTAAAATATACCCTTAGAAGCCTACACAAAACACAAAGGAGTCACAAAAGGGGTCGCTTAGGTGTCAAAAGAAACCTGGATGATAAGGATGAGGAGGCGTTATTTTAAAAATCTCACTCAAATTTTAATATTTTTACATGGATTGTTCTGCTTAGGATAGTTGAGGACGATACGACCGGGCTAGTTTTTACTTTTTGGATTTTAGTTTCAGATTTAAAAAAAAATCATTTTAACTTTCGGAACCAGTTGAAACCAGTTCTGTAATTGAAACTATTCTAATATAAAATAACGGAAATCAAAAAGTAAAATATAAAAGGTTGTAGATCACCCTTACCTATCCTGTGCAAAAGAAATCAGGTAAAATTATAAACATTTGTGCGAGATAATTAAAAATAATACTCCCATAGACTCAACATTATCATTTGGGTCTTTTTAAGTGTCTGGTGTGGGATCTTAAGTGCTATTCGAGTCACTCAAAAAGTCCAATTTATATAATTTGTCGTCGGGATAATCAAACAGTACCCACACGTAATAGAGCATTTATCCCGTTAAAAATATTTAAACATTATTTTAGAACTGCAATGTATTTCAAAAAAGTTTTACAAAAGTTTTTTTTTTTTTTTTGAAATATTTTATATTATACATATCCATGATGGGTAAGTATAATGGTGGCCCTCATCGACTAGTTATTCGATGCATTCCACATTTATATTCATTATTTTACACTAGATGTAGCACTGCACACTGTCATCAGATGTACAGACGATAGCTACTGCATGGTATATCGTTTGTGTGATTTTGCTTATGTTCTGTTTTCATCTGGCAGATAATACCATCACTAGATATTTAATGTTTAATCCATTTAAACTTTTATTTGTTTTCGTCCGATAGATGCTGATATATCATATTATGTTCGAAAGATCGGTTAAAACAATTATAGCTTAAAATCTTAACAAGCATTTCAAATTCAAGGCAGCTCTGCTTTGTTTTTTAGAACTTTAAAGAGAATGAAACAACACTTTAATGAAGATGGTCATAGATGATGAGCGAAACGTGAAAATATTTTTTCAGCTTTTAACTTAACAAAATTTTGTATATGTCATTTAGTAAACTTGTAATTTTTATTTTCATTTCATTATTCAATCGAATAAATTTTTAGATTTAGTATATTTTCTTAGATTGTCCAATAAAAATACTGAAAACATTATTTCTGATTATTTCAGTGTTTAAGAGTTTAGTACTTGGTTAAAAATTGGTTTTGTTAAAAATTGGTTTTGGGCATTTATTTATTCATTTGTGAAATTTTAAACACGAAATAAACAATGCACATTTAATTACTTTGTTTTAACTACAAACGAGTTAATCTTTCGTAATTGAGCAGCACGCAAATTAAAAATTATCCATGCTTCAATAAAAAAAAAAAAATTATAATAATTGGAATATGGTTTTCAAACAAATTGCGTCAAAAGTACATTTTGTTTTACATTTTATTTGATATTATTGATGTTTAGCTGGTAAAAAATTGAATTTGAAAAAAATATAGATAATATTGTTATAATATCGTGGATAATATCGTTGTCTGCGTTAATCTGATGTCAGCGGCATTTACGGAATTGTAATTGTTTTTATTTCGATACATTGATAAATTGTAAAAGAAATGCAATTGAACATATTTATCACATTTTATGTTTAAATGCAGTTTTCCAATGTTAAAATTATTGAAGTACCATTGCAGTTATTGAATATTGTACTATAAATAAACTTTTCTACCAAAAATTGAACCGACTCCAAAACTACTGCAAAGTGAAAAGTAATTTTCTTACATAATAGTAATAAGAAATTAAATTAAGAGCGTAGGATTTACCATGCGTATTATTATATTATGTACATTAATTTGATTTTTTGGAGTTGGTGCCAGCCAAGCCATGTTAGATGTCATTTTCCAATACACACATCCAAGTATCTTAGAGTTTTTTTTACTTTTTAATATTTTATTAAAAATTTTAACTTTATTCATTTACGATTTGCATTGAATAAATAATTTTAAATTTGAACTTGGCTTGTCTGGCACCGACTTCAAAAAGTCAAATTAATGTACATAAATATAATAATACGCAATTTTTGGTAGAAAAGTTTATTTTTCTCTTTTTTGTGAAAAGTTAACAATTTTTTGAAGTCGGTTGATAAAAATGATAATATGAAAAATATTATGGGGTCATTGTAGGCGAAATGAGCAAATTAGCTGTGGCTGCCATGTCACAGATTTGAATGAAAATTGGCATATGAGTACAACATTTTTATTTATGAAGAAATGCAAAATAAGAGATTACAGGACAAATTGTTTAAGCATGAAAACTCACTTTAAAAGTTGATACAAAATCGAGTTCTTGTTTACATGCTTTAAATTTCAATCTGTATTATTCGCGTTAGGAATGAAAAAAACTATATCATAAATTATTTTCAGATAAGAATGGATACTAAGTAAGAGATTGGCGTAATTTAGGATTTGAATTTTTATTCCTCACTGAGAAAAAAATATAGAAAAGGAAAATTTTGAAGAAGAAAATTCAATATTTCTTTTGCTCATAAAAATTTTAGGACAGACGTTATGACTTCAAATCTATTTGACATTTTAGATAAAAGTATATATTTTGAACACAAGAAGTTTCATATATGCCTTTTTTATTCCTTAATGTAAAAAAATAAATTATGAAAAAAATGACGGGAAAAGGCATTATTTCTATTGCTCTTTTAGTCATGAAGGAAATCTCTTATATCATTTCAAATTACTTGATATCAAAGATAAAAGTGTCTATTTTAAATATTCAAATGCTACTTCTCGCCTTTTCTTCTTTTCTTTTCTTTTTTTTTCTTTCAGACTTATAATAAAAGCAATGAAAATTGAAGGATTAATTATCTAGTTTGTTAAAATCCAGTAGATGGCAGCACTATTTTTAAATTGAAATCGTACAATATTTTTAAAGCGCGCTAATTCAAAGGAAAATTTGCGTGAAAATACCTTTTTGAAATCATTTTTTTTTCAATGTTAGGAATCAAAAGGCACTATTAAAAATTTTCGAGCATATTATGGACTTATTAATTTTTATGTCTGTGCAATATTGTTAAGGACGCACCTGTCCTTTATTCATTATTCGAGCATAAATAAGAGGAAAAAATACGATTTTGTAATTTTTTTAAAGTTTCTAATTTTTTTTGAAGATGAAGGAATAAAATGATAATTATCAAACTTGGGGAATTCAATCTTCATATATAATACTGTATCATGCTTCAATTTCTCACTTGTTTTATCATTTTTTAAATTTTTATAATGTTTCGAATTTTCTCGAAATTGACAAATTTTCAATTTTAACAACCCATCTAAAATTAATTACGTTGTTACTAGATTGCTATTGCTGAATAAATAAAAAGGATATTATTCAGAGGTTTTAAAATTGCAAGCCAAATTCATTTATGTTAAATATTTTTCAAGATACGGAGCTTTAAACATGCAACATTCGACGATTGCACGCATGTCGTTCTACACCACAAGTTTTTTAAAAGTCCAAAACTGCTAAAATAATTTAATTTTTGTCAAGATATTTTGCAGAGCTCTATTTGAATATGAATAAAACCCGTGTATGAAATTTTATTAAAATCGGTTACCATGGTGCCACGACTTTTTTTAAATTTTTGCTCATTTGACGTGGAATGACCCACGAATGTCAGGAGTGGGGTTCGAACCCACGCTCTCTTTCGAGAACCAAAGCTTAAATCTGGCGCCTTAGACTGCTCAGCCATCTTAAATGCACTCCGTTCGGCGAGCTTATTCAACGTCCATGTTACTTTTAATTTGCGAGGAATCACTAATTTTATAAGTTTTTCCTAATTATTAAAAAAGTACTAAACCAATTTCGATGAAATGGAAGTGGTACCAGTTCGAGAATAATCTTTTTCATTTAACATAAAAACCAAATTAATCGTATGGATACTTTCGGAGTAATTGGTGAACATACATAAAAATACATAAGCGTAGAATTGATAACCTCCTCAACCTTTTTTGAAGTCAGTTAATAAAAATTATAATATGGAAAAATGTATCGTAAATTACACACGTATATCAGGAGTGGGGTTCAAACCCACGATCTCATACGAGAACCAGAGCTTAAAGCCTCCGAGAACCAGAGCTAGACCGCTCGGCCATTCTGACTGCTTTCCGTTCGGCGAACTTATTCAATGTCCATGTTATTTTTTATTTGAGAGAAATCACTAATTTTATTAGTTTTACCTAGTTACTAAAAAGGTACTAAACCAGTTTCGATAATGTAAGTGGTACCAATTCGAGAGTAACTTCTTTCATTTAACACAAATACTAGTTTAATCGGTTGGATAGTATCAGTATAATGGGTGAACATACATAAAAAAATACATGCGTGTCGAATTGGAGATAACCTCCTCTCTCTTTTTTAAGTCGGTTAATAAATATTATAATACGGAAAAAATACTGTACATTATGCACGTATGACAGGGGTGGTGTTCGAACCCACTCTCACTATCGAGAACCAGAGTTTAAATCTAGCGCTTTAGACCGCTCAGTTGTCCTGAGTGCAATCTGTACGCCGAACCTATTCAAGGACATGTTACTTTTTGCAAGTCTATTATTTTAGTACTCTTTCACTGATAAAGTATTGAGTTGATAAAAGATCTCTGATATTTTGTTCTATCGGTTAAATACAAAATATTCTTAATAGCATAATTAGTATTTAATTTGCAAAGTACAAATGTAAAAATTATAACACGGAAAAGGTTATTTTATAGACGTGTGGGGTTTGAACCCACTCTTTTTTTCGAGAACTAGAGTTTAAATCAAGCGCTTTAGACCGCTTTTTTATTAGTACACTAATTTTATTAGTTTTTACCTATTTACTAAAAAGTACTAAATCAATTTCGATGAAATGGAAGTGGTACCAATTCCAGAACAAACTCTTTCATTTAACACCAAAACCAAATCAATCGGTTGGATAGTTCCGAAGTAATCGGTGAACATACATAAAACAAATATATAGGCGTTTAATTGATAACCTCCTTTATTTTTTTGAAGTCGGTTAACAAGTAGGTAAGTGTAATGGCAAAACGCACAGAGGGCTTCGTTTAATATGTCCTTCAAAACACTTATTATATTTAAAAAAAAAACGAAAAAAGGTTTTCTGTTTTATTTTTAGATTTCTTCGCTAATCACGACAGAATATTGAATTCTTCTCCTAAATGCTGCCTTGATCGCATAGATTTGTTGATTTTGCAGATAAAATCTAAAGAATCTATCTATGCTCTATAGAATCTGCAGATTTAGTGAAGGTACGCAAGCAAATAAAATTAATTACAAGTTGAATGTAGATTCTGCCATTGCAGAATTTAGTTTCGCCTCCGATTAGGGGAAAAAAAATCGATAGAGGTTTTTTAGAAGGGCGACCCCGTTTAGATTGCAATGAACTAACTTCATTTTTCGTGTGTTTATCAATATAATAGCAAACAGAACGGTGTGAAATACCCAATTGAATAGCAATTTCTCTCTGAGACATTGGAATTGCGGAATAATAAAGAGATGCAGTTTGACATGCTACTTCTTCATTGACTAGATTCATCAAAAACGGATTTTTTCTTTAGTTTAAACGCTTTTTTATAAACTCTGAGTAAAAGGAAATGTAATTTAACAATAAAATGAGTGGACTCTCGTCGAATTCGACGAATGAAATGTTTAAAAGACCCGATCGATTTGGTTTTAAAAAAGCAAAAGTAATTACATTATTGAATCAATATATAATAAATATATTTACAAAGTAAATTTCAAGTTTGCCAGTTACAATTTTGTATGTAAATATTCGCGCATCTTCAGTTAAACTAATTTCATTTTTACTGTGACATTATTTTCACTAACTGAAGTCATCTGAAAGTAAAATCTCAATCTCAGTGTCCATAATGAAAAGAAATATTGAAATGTAATATCGGGTACTACTAGGTTATCCCGTCGACCAAAAAATTATCGCCAAACTATAAGATTAAATGCCAATAATGGATGATCGTGAATGTCACATTCAATGACATTAAATACGATTCATGTGTTTAAAATGTCATTAAGTGATTTTTATTTCGACTTTTTATTAATATTCTACTAATTATTTGTTTTTTCGTTATTTAAAATAAAAATTATGTCAATATGTATAATTCGGCTACATTAGTTTGGCGATTTGTATAATTTGGCGAAATTGGTCGACGGGATAACAGAGTAGTACCTAATATCGTTATGAGTAAAAATGCGATGTTTTAAATAGTGACGTCATTTTCTCTTCAAATGTTTTTTAAAAGTTGCTGTTATTAGTAATATGAAAATGGCATCCGTAATAATATTGTAATTCTCATTTATCTGGTTGCAGAATTACATAATTTTCCTCATTTGAAATTTCTCTTATTTTGATTTAGACATTAATTTTTATCATAAATTATTTTCTGTTATTTTACTTATATTATTAATATTATTTCTCAGTAAATATTTTTTTTCTTTTTAAACTCAATTAGTGCATAACTATACGCAATCATTTTGGAAAATAAATTTTTATTATCGAGAGAAAAGCTAAACTGTGTTGCCACCATTTTGAAGAAATGTCATGAAAAAGCATTTAAAATTAAAAATAAAATAGAAAAATGGAAATAAATTAAAAAATAACTAAAATGGGCACAACTACAAATAAATAGCTTTCATTTAAAAAAATAATTATCAAAATCGGTTGAATAGGAAATTCAGGGCGGATGACACGACATTTTTAGCTT
The DNA here is from genome assembly GCA_964019185.1 of Maratus speculifer. Lineage (NCBI taxonomy): Eukaryota > Metazoa > Arthropoda > Arachnida > Araneae > Salticidae > Maratus > Maratus speculifer. Next base: position 205,238,974 of record OZ025291.1, read on the forward strand.
GTCTGAAAGAAATAGCCATCGGAGGCTAATAAAAGTAAAATATCGCAATGTTTAGTATAAATTTAAGGGAGACCAAACTGGTCATCAGAGGAAGCCAATAATTTAAATAAATAAGAATTATTTAATAAATAAAAAATATATATTTCCCTTCGCGGGTCAAAATAGATGATAAATATGGTGTAATAGGACGAAATAAAAACAAATAAGTACCCTTTTCACGTAATTTATTTAATCCATTAATTTATGTTACATATATAATAATTTTCATTAAACTTGCGTGCAACAATCAGAAGAAATGAAATTTAAATTTTGAAATTTACACGCTTCTGCAAATTTTTAATCTTCTAAACATTCAAACATTTTCTATTTTTACACCATCGTACAGGAAAAAATGTATTTTTAAATGCAGTTTGTTTAAAAAATGCATTTCAATTTATTTTGAAGACATTAATTTTTTTGTACTTTTTAATACCAATTTTGTAATTGTGACAACAGACGTATTCCATTTCTTTTAAAAGTAAAGGGTAAAAAAAGAAATACTTTTCATATCCATTTAAACTTGCTTGCAACAATTAGTAGAGAAAAAAACAAAAAATGAACTGATGATATTAAAAATATTATATTTAATTAAAATAATAGTCTTTTTTAAAATTTTATGATTTGTTGTGTGACAAGAGGTATTCAGCTGTAAGTATACAAATTTTAACTCTCTGACTTACATAGTTTTTGTGTACGGTCTCTGCGACGGACAGACAGACAGAGGACAGAAACGAATAAGGTATCATCGGATGAACGAAACCCTAGTAAGAAGAATTAATACACGAAAAAATTCTAATAACATAAATTGAAAAAAATTAAGTATCCATTACTGGAAAAATAACATGGTAAAATATTTAGTTAAAATGAAACCATGTATTATACAAATAAATTACGGTGAAATTTTTGTATTTTTTCTTATCAAACCATTCTACAAATTATCTATATACCATTGTAAAATACGACACGTTTAAAAAATCTTACTATAATGGTAAGATCAATTTAATTTCATTTCTTGTCACGTTCTTAAACTGTGGTGTCATTTTGATCACGTATTAGGTTCTAACATTCTTGTTAAAAAGAAAATTGGCATTTTTATGTCAAACTTATACAATGGGTAGTTGTTAAAAGACATCAGGGATATTTTCTGATAACGCTTTAAATCTTTTAAGATATCTAACATTATTTTTTTTTATTCTGCTACCATTTTTGCAATATAAAATAATGATTGAGTTTGAGTAACATAATAGTTTTCTATTATGTTGCTCAGTATTAATAAATTAAGTAATATAGAGTTTTAAAATAATTATATTTCCCAATAGCAATTTTAGAATTTTTTTAAAAGATTTGCCGTTTGTTTTAAGTTGAGAATATTCTAAATATTGCATGCTTTAAATAAAGTACCACAATTTGCAGCTCTTTTTTGAACAATCCTTAAATCTAACCAGATTTGAATACTTATTGGATTTATTTCAGAAACGTGGATAATTTAAAGAAACTAGATATAAAGTCGACAAAACTATGCGAGGTAGTATAACGCTGATTTAAGTCTATATACTTATCTTATTTTTTTCATAATTTAAGAAATGTTTTAAATCCAGTTTTATATATTCGATGCTGTAGGTTTTTAAACATGTAAAGTTTTTAGTAAACATCGTGAATATACAATACGTTATTAGAATCAACCATTAAATTCGATACTTATTGTGTCCTCAAATGTGGACAAAGGAATAGGCTGTTAAAGATGGGTGTTTTTCCATTCACTGTAAATTATCCCGGCCGACATTAAAAAAATGATTATTTGTACAGTGGCGCCAACTTATACAGGCTCGTGGGGTCCTAGCCCACCCAATAATTTTGCATCATAGCGTACCCGATTTTCATTGTTCTAGTTACTTATTTCATTATTAGTTTATTATTCATTTTTCTCTTTAGAGTAAAATTTATTTATTATTTATATTAAAAAGATTTGCCGTTTGTTTTAAGTTGAGAATATTCTAAATATTGCATGCTTTAAATAAAGTACCACAATGTGCAGCTCTTTTTTGAACAATCCTTAAATCTAACCAGATTTGAATACTTATTGGATTTATTTCAGAAACGTGGATAATTTAAAGAAACTAGATATAAAGTCGACAAAACTATGCGAGGTAGTATAACGCTGATTTAAGTCTATATACTTATCTTACTTTTTTCATAATTTAAGAAATGTTTTAAATCCAGTTTTATATATTCGATGCTGTAGGTTTTTAAACATGTAAAGTTTTTAGTAAACATCGTGAATATACAATACGTTATTAGAATCAACCATTAAATTCGATACTTATTGTGTCCTCGAATGTGGACAAAGGAATAGGCTGTTAAAGATGGGTGTTTTTCCATTCACTGTAAATTATCCCGGCCGACATTAAAAAAATGATTATTTGTACAGTGGCGCCAACTTATACAGGCTCGTGGGGTCCTAGCCCACCCAATAATTTTGCATCATAGCGTATCCGATTTTCATTGTTCTAGTTACTTATTTCATTATTAGTTTATTATTCATTTTTCTCTTTAGAGTAAAATTTATTTTACCAAGACCATGTGTTTTAATTTCCCGACTAACACCCATGAATCTCAAATAACTGAAATGTTTAGCTTCCATGTTTAACTTTCTTATAATTCAATTGTTGAGCCCGAAGACTCGAATAAAAATCGAGCCCGATCCCGTATCAGGCCCGGACTCGGGCTCGAGCTTTCGGGTTCGGGCTGAGCCCGTCTCATCTCTACCCCTCACCCCCTCCATTCTCCAGGCTAATCACACGGTGGAATTATCGTTTCACTTCTGTATTTCCTTTTATTTATCTATTTTTTTCTCCTATCTAGATTTTAGAATACAAAAGCAAAGATATAAATAGTTTCTATCCTTGTCGAGAATTTTCGCTATTTTTTTATGGAATTGCAAAAACATGCACGAAAAAGAACGGCGTTAAAAAAAGTTATAAACAAAAGACATCAAATTGGGATTATAAAACCAACTTTTTGACTTACTGTGATTAATACAGATTCTAGTAAATATTCTAGTTTTAAAAAAGATGATTAAAATAATTTTCTGAAAAATAATAAAAAAAATAATCTGGGTCTCTTCTTTTATCTCATTTCAAAACATAGACTGTTAGTTTTGATGAACTAATTGAACTTTGCTTTCATTTTTCTTCTTTTTTCTTTTATAAATTTTGATTTTTTAAAATAATCAATCTTGGATCTGTGCGAGCGGGGGGGGGGGGGGGCGGACACCCAGGGCACTCCACCTGGCTACGCGCATGCATTTGTTACGGCTAGAAAACCTTTCATTTATATGAGCATTATTTACAGACACAAACAGCGTAAAAACTATGTATGTATTTCTAAATGTTACATTTCTTACATTTGAGGACCTCAGAAGCCAAAAGGTGCAAGTGACAAGAATTCGATTTGTAGTAAATTGTCTTAAAAGATAATATACATTAAATTTGAACACCAGTGCAATTTTCTTTAAATTTATAATCAATCAATATTGACAGTTATTTGGAATTTTCTTTTCAAATTTGTCACTTATACCCCTTGGTTTTCTGAAGTCCTCATATTTATATTGCAAAAACATAATTCCATATTATATTTTCAATTGGATTCTTACATGGCTGAAATTACAGAATTAGCTAAAACTCGATTCGCATATTACAACATAATTGGTCTGTCAGATCATACCTTGATGGAAAGTACCTAAAAATTAAGTTTTAGTGGTTGATTTGTAAGTTTATCACTGTGTTTTCTTTCTCCCAATCTTCAATGCTTTATTATATTTTGTGCGTGAAAACGTAATGGAAAAACTACGAGTCAACCGCTAAAATTGGATTTTTATGTGTTTTTCACCACGATATGACATGGCAGACCACTTGTGTTTTTACATCCGGAATGAGTTTTAATATATCCGAAAAGTCCACTGAAGTCTGCCTTGAACATAATGGCTTGATTGTCTAAGCTACCGATTTATGGTCTATAACTGTTTCAGCCTTCTTTCCTTTTAATTGTTAGAGTTCTTTTTAGGTGTGTTCGTAATTATATAAATACGTGGCACCTATAGTTGTCGTTCAGTAGACCGTCTTTCCGTCTGTCTGTCTGTCCGCATATAACAACGCAAAAACTACCCAACCGAATCTTTTGAAATTTAAAATATAAAATTTTTATATAATTTTTCGAGTCATTTCTAATTTTATGAGAATCGGATGGATAGATCAATTACAGGGACGATCAAAAATATTCCGGTACATTACGGTCAATGGGGGAAATGTTTCAAATGCATTTTAATGGTATTACACTCAGTCGAACATAATAATATTGATATGTATCATAAAGTACATATTATAATATATATTTTGCATAATCTGTGGTGCAAAGAACATTTGTTATTGATTTACAAGGCCACACAAAAGTATTCCCTTTCATAATGAGTATAGGGAGAACATTGTTTGGTGCGCATTTTAATTGTAATTAACTATTTACAATTTTATGAGATTGATATATGAGAGTGATATTTTTAAAACTTCATTATCGTAGGAACGCATCTCGTTTGCTACGCTTCACGTGCAATTTCCAACTTGTTTTATATACATTTAGTTAGACTTTGATCCGTAGTGACACAAAATCACACAGTAAATCTACTTTTTTTCGAACATGTAATTAAACACAAAGGCCTTTTCGTATCCGGAATCGGAAAGATAAGAAATTTAGTCAAAATTGTTAGAAGTAATTTTTAAATAAAGTTTGATAAGCACTGAGTCGTAGTGAATTAAAAAAAAACCACAAATAGAATTCTTTCAAACAGCTGTGACCCGCCCCAATGGCCTTCTTGTGTCAGAATACTTTGCACAGGGAATTTGTTCAAAATCGCTTAACTGGTTTTTAAACTGTTATTTAAAACATACTAGGCGCCCTAGTCGAATTTCGTTCGACTAGGGCGCCTAGCTGGTTTTAAATATATGATCTAACCTAGTAATCTTCTCTTGCACAGAAACAATTGAGTGTGGAATGTATTTAAAATATTTTGTGGCATCTTGTAAATAACATTAGTTGGACCTGCAGTGACCCAAAAATTAATCAATTATCGAATTTTCTCAAATATGTGACTTCGCCCAATGGATTTCTCGTATTTAAAACTGCCGAATACAAATTTAATTGAAAATCGTAAAAGCCGTTTATGAGACAAATTTAGCTTGACCCGTAGTAATTGGAATAAGACACACTATTGAAATTTCTCGAACGTATTACATACCCGAATAATCCTTTTAATTCCGAAAACGGTTGAATATAGAATTCAGTCAAAATCAATTGAGAATTTTATAAAAAGGTGCAATATGTTTTCTAGGGCCGACGTTTAGTTTCTCAACCGTTGGTCATAGACATATTGTTCCAATTACAAAAAACGTTTCAGAACGAACTATCGAAATCAGAACTACAAAATTGACAAAGTCATTAAATTTGTAAGTTTGGAATTTTTGCACATTGTGCGATCAGGTAAAAAATGAATTAAAATAATTGGAGATTGAAGTCAGAGTGCAATGTCCTTTCTACGGTGAAACCACCTTTAGTTGGTATCGCCAAATCGGAGTACAACTAAAGAGGGTTATTTCATATAAATATTGCACAAAACTTTCAGGGGCCGTATACAAATCAAAACATACAGTATTGAAATTAAAGAGAAAAAATAAATATCAAAGTTATATCATATCAGAAAATTGTCTACTGTAAAAAATGAAAATATCAAAGCCCAGAATCTACTGGAGATTTTAGGGATTGAACAGTATTCAAGAGCCATAGTTGGTAGTATAGCTACAAGGAAAATAAAACATACTCACTAGGAACTAGATAAATCACAGCGGAATGCAAACGGCCAGTCGAAATAAATAGCAAGACATTTGGGATTATTACACACGGGAACGTCACTCGTTCTGGGTAAAACACTAGACATAAAGCAGTGGACATGCTAATAAGCGCTGATTTCGTGTCCACAAATTACACATATTTGCAATATGACGAAATGGCACTTACTTATGGTGAATGTGAAAGGAATGCCTGAGGATATTTGAGGATTTATTCAGAACGTTTCTCTAGGGATCAACATTCATTAAATTATAACTGATGCATTGCACAATTTTAGAGATACTGGCCCTGTTTCGACTGTCTCTCGACCTAGAACAAGTAGAAGAGCAGGTGTAAGGAGGAAGAGGTATTTGAGTGACACTGGAGGAGGTGTTTGCTTCTGCCCTTTTAAATACACAGCTGAGCAGTACGGAATAAAAGCGAGGAATGTGGGCACACGCGTTAGCATGTCTGGCATTTGTTACATGCACATGGTTTGCATGCATACCATCTGATACTGGAACAAGCATTGATACTGCGCAAATATAAGATTTAATAATTTGAATTTCCTTGTAGTAAAACCGTCGGTATTTAGTAGCATTATGTGGACAGATGTCTCAACGTCTACACGAACTGGCTTTGTGAACGTATACAATGTGCATTAATAGTTTTTAAAGTCCTTCATCCCCCACAAAAAGGACGTGTTTTGCAGTATATGAGAAATCCAGATTGTTGGACACATCTTCTATGATAGGACTTCAAATTCGTTACCCGCACCTGCTGCAAAAGACGGTACGTGACGTAGGAAAGCGTTTCAAAATCTATACTTGACGCAATACTTTTACTTTCTTGTTTGATTTAAAAGACAAAAATGACTAGTTTTCTCAAGAACTACATTTGTTTTGTAAACTATAGTTTATTGCCTTTGTAAAACGTATTGTTGATAAAAAATATTAGCTCATTAGTAAATTGAAAAAAAAGGACATCTACATATTTTTATTATAATATGCTTGTTTTATAGTTTAAAAATATTTCAGAACACACATGAATGATAAAAAAAGGATTATTAATGTATACCTCAAGATAATAATTAATATTTAAAAAATTGCAAATATTTTATTTCGTTAAACTAAATCTTATGTCTGAGCATCATTCACCGAAATTGACAGGTATCACATACTAGTAGCTTATGGAGTTTCATAAATATTTTGTGAGAAAAACCTATCAAAATATCTCAATTCATTTTATCTATAGTTTCCAAGGTTAAACCAAACACCAGGTAAACATTAGCCTTTTCGAAAAATAATCTTTCAAAGACAACAGAAACCTCTAAACATCATTTACTATTACTTCTTGACTTAAGAGTTGGGATGTTCCAAACTTTTCTGCAATTGGATATCATTTTCCGAATCTACTAGTCTGCCCCCCGAAAATAGTGTGGGTGGTTGCTAAGCAACGACTATCCTGATTTCACCACTAATGACTTCCCGAACGTAAGATAAGGTGACCGAAAATTTTGACCTTTGTTGGGAAGAGACGCTTTTCTATCGAAAGAAGCAGATTAATGTAAGGAAGGAACTAAAATAAACTAAAGACGGACTTTTAATGGGCAAATTATTTATTTTGAATAAAGTAAGACTTTTGAGGGAGATTTTTTTTTTAAAGGTCGAAGCAGGCAAGTAGATAGCAATTAATTTTATTACTTTAATTCCAATAAATTTCACTTAATGGTTTTATGAGGTTCTGATTTAGTGAAGAAAATAAGACAAAACTTAGCATTTTATTTAAATATAAGAATGTGTTAAGCGTGTTATTATAGATATAAACATAAATTGTAGAGTGTAAAATTTGGTTTACATGTTTTGCAAGTTAAATACATGATTGTTTGTTATATTGTAACCAAACGGAATTTAAAAGAAAAAGAAATGAATTTATTATGTTAGTTCTTTAAATATCGTGTAGTCAAAAAAGCATAGTATTAACAGTAGAGTCTGTGGTATATGTAATAATGATAAAAGAAAATTTTAAGTCGTTATATTAAATATTTTAATATCATGCAGGTAAAAAAATTTGCGATGTAATTATAAGAGCTCTGGGTTAGAAAATTGTTTGAGTAAATATAATTAGTTACCGTCGATATTTGCCCTGAGATTTTCAGATAATCAGTTATAAATGACATAATCCAGACCTTTCTTGGTAAGAAGTACATTACTATAAAAAAACAATTTAAAGTAAAAGAGGAATTGAAATAAACTAAAAGAAATAACTGAAATAGGTTATTACATTATTTCTATAAGTTTTATTTATATCTTGTTGTTCATAAATGTACATTGTGCATTAGGAAGGTTTTTGTTTAGAAAAAATGCAACGGTGTTGTCTCAGTATCAACAGGTATCTACCTAACGGTTAATGAATGTTATAATACCGCAATTAAAACTTTATTTGTAAAAGAAACTCTAGTATACGAAAACAAAAGATTAGGATATGGAAGAAACTGAAACTAACTTATGAAATACTTTTAATAGACAAAATACTTATTTTGAGTTAAAAAGCAATGTTGGATCGAGAATTTTTCAGATCAAAGCAGGAAAGTATCTAGCAAATATTTTTAGAATTAATATCCAATACATTTGATTTGGTGGTTTAATGAGCTTAGGTTTAATGAAGTGTTTGAAAAGTCAAACATTCTAATCGTGATATTTTTTTTCAAATAGTACATTCTACAATGGTAAGTCTTTGACAGTCTCTTGTAATTCATATATGTTTTTCGCAGCAAGCAGTAACTCCAATAATTTTTAAAAGAAGGTAAATACTTCATTATAATTGTCCTTTAAAAATTTTAAAGGAATTGAGAACAGAGACAATGACATAGTTCTAGTGGTATATAAAGCAATAATAAAGTAAAATTTTACATTGAAATATGAATGCTTTTATGCAGTGCAAATGTCACCAATATAACTACACGTTTTTCTACAGCGTGAAAATGTGCACGATGCCAAAGCAATAATCAACCTCTCATTTTTACGAAGATCGATGGCAAAAGGCAAAAAGTTTTTTGTTTCTCAGAAACGCTTACTAGAAAGAATGTGCTTTATTTAAAAATGTATTCAAATAAATTAAGAGTGTAATAAAAAGGGGAATAAGATTTTTAGTTTTTCAATAGCTTGTAAATATAAAGGTAAATGGAGTACATCTTTAACTGTTGTTGATGTAACATTTTGAATTTGAGTAAATACATGAGCTGCTTCTTCAAATTCTATTAAAAAATATACCACTGGAAAACAAAATTTCTGATGATTATTACTGGCCATGGAAAATTTAAACGCAAAAAAGGTATTCTAATGTACAAATATCAATCATGAAATGCTGAAAAGACTACACTGAAGCATAAAAATAGTTGTGAATTTGAATAAATAAAAGAACTTTTTTGAAAATACTACTAATAATACTATACTGAAAGATAAAATTTAATAATACATGTCAGTGTCAATGCTTAATTCAAAAATTGTATAAATATATCATAAACTTTCCAAGAGACAGGAAACATTTTAATAATGATCTAATTTTCACGACGATGTCTCTTATTAAACGATTAATTCTTTTTGCTATCGGATTGCTTTATGATAAATTATAGGTCGCTTTTATGTAAAAGTGTCATAAATAAACAAATTTATAAACAAAATTAGAATATATAAGTCATCATTATATTTAAGGTGACGTTCATTTTTTAAGTAATTGAAATGATTTATTATTTAAAAGAATTCTTACATATTTAATGTCACTTTTTGTGTACATAACAAGCTTATTACCTAGATAAACTGATAAAACTTCACAACGACAAACTTTATCTGGTTAAAAACATAAACTTTGATATTCACGTAAAATTGACAATAGTGAGTGATAAATAAATAGATCCATTGTAACATTCCCCTGAAATTATATATAGTTAAATTTGATGCAAAAGAACATTAAGTAAATAGATTGGTTGTAACGTTTCCTTACAATTATTTCTCAAAAACATCGCGATGTCGAAATAAATTTATGTTGACATTATCGTAAAACGTATATTTTGACGTTATTTTGCATTTTCGAAAAGCCATGAAATATTGCATTTCCTGCCAGAAAAATGGGTTAGTGTCAAACTTTATCTTAACTTATCTATATAGAAAAGGAAAATAAATGCTGCTTTTTGATATGTTCTTAATTTTTTTTCTTTTATTTAATTTTTTTTAGTTTTAGAAAAGAAAGATGGTAAAATACGTGAACAAATAATATGTGCTTATTTCATTTCGAGTTTTCTGGGTTTTTTCTTTGCTTAACAGAATGTTTATTTTTAATTAATCTGAAAAAGAACGGACGGTATAAAAAAACCGGTAACATAAAAACTGGTAACATATAAAGATGCGATTTCACGAAGAAAAAAAAATCCGTTAAATTTACGGCAAACACTGCTGGCAGCAATGTTGGCAACAGTTCTTTCGGTAAAAATTGCAGTAAAATTAAATGTAATATATAAATGTACATCTAATTTTACTGCAATTTTTACAGCAAAAACTGTGAAGAAATCGCGAAATAATCGCATGCTTGTTCCAGACGCTAAAGAGATAAAAAATCACGTAGAGCTGTTTGTATTGCGTAGCATTTTCCCATTTTCCGTGTGATTTGTGCAAGTTCCATTTTCGATAGGTCTCTGTCTTAGCAAATTAATTGTATGATGTATTTTAAATTGAAATTGTTTTTTCCCTTTTGAGAAAGATTTTGTTGTAGGCCGGCTTTGTTAGATAAGTTTTATTGTAAAAGACCTCTTTTCAAAGCTATATTATAAAGTGGTTGGTTAAACAGTTTTTGAGGATGCTTGTAAAAATCGAAGCTGTCTATACGAGAACCTTGTTAAAAATATTCACATTCAATGTATTGAAATTTTACTTGCGAAGAAGAAAACCTATCTTAAACGAAGTATTCCACTGGTTTTTGATATTTTTGCAAACATGATTCAGTTTACGTTTCTTATTCAAGAAGAAGGCTTAGACCCTCCCGGAACTAACTTATCTTTAGCTACACAACTTCTTTCAAAAAATCATATTCTTCCAAATCCTTCATTCATTCGATGAAACCACATTCTTCTCTGTTCTCTGTTTTCTGGTCTCCGTCTGTCACAGAGTCCGTACAAAAAAGGTACTCTAAGTAGAGTCAGGGACTTCAAAGTTTGTGCACTTACATCAAATAACTCGTGTCATCCGTTTATTGATGAGGATTAAATTTTAAAAGAAAATCTAAAATGGAACGATTTGCGCGTAGACATCATAGCTTTGAGGTAAAGCTTCTTTCTAGTAAAGAGAAGTGTCTTATTTCGAACCGTTATGCTGCAAGCTGAAATTTTCATACAAAGATGGATTTAAAAGTTTCGTATTTCTTGTCAATTTAAGGGTTTATCTTATTAGCGTTACGTTCATCTGATATTCATAAAAATTTTTTTGAATTTAAACAATTTTTTTATTTTAAAAACCATTGTGATTTATTAACAATTCAGTATTTTAACATTCGTTTAAACATTTTTTTTCTTTTTTGAAATTAAATATTGCTCATATTTCCGCCATTTTGTAATTTCAAATTATTTATTTATTTTTTAAATTGATTTTATTTAAATAATTTGGTTTGAACATTTGTATTTTGATTAAAATAAAAAATTGCCTTTCATAATTATTTTTAAATTACATTTGCTGATGCCACCATCTATTTAGGAATTTAATAATTATATATTAACAATTTTGATTTATTAATGAAAAGGCAAGTGGTTTCGGGAGAAATATTAAACGAAATCCGATCTGCAATCACACTTACACTGTTAAAACTAATGTTGACAGATTGCACCTTTTAGGGGCGAAAAGCTTGTCTCACTGGTGACACCCCTTGGAGAGCCAGAATGCCCCCTTTAATTTGGGTGAAAACTGGCACTGTTGGCACTGTTAATCCAGAGCGCCCTATAATAAAAAATTAAAAAATACATAAACCGACTTTTGGCCCTCGAAGGATTCAAACCCAGAACGTCTGATTGAATGTTTAGCGCTGTAACCACTCGACCATCGAGCTCACCTTCATAGTCTCCCTGAAATGTTCAAATGTCTTGAAATTGTGTTCAAAGGTCGCACTATACATAAAAAATATCGCCAAAAGAATTTGAGACTTGCCATGAGAAATTGCTGTAGTTGAAGGGAAGGATACAAGTCACAGAGCATGTGCAAATGGCTAAAGGGTGAAAATCTTCCAACGGTATGCATTGTGCGGCGCCCTAATTAGCACCAATCATCCAGTGAGAGATCAAACGGCCCCCAAACACATTTTTAAGCCCGCGGGTGTCAAATGATAACTCCTCTGGGCGCCACGTGCAATTGGTTTATCACCTTTATTTTTAACAGTGTACCCACTTTACTTACCACTTTACTTACCACTTTACTTACACCATCTCTTTACTCAAGGAAAGAGACCGTATGATAAGTATTTCTATATTTCACTTTCGCTAAAATACGAAAATATCACTATGACTTGTCATTTGTACCTCAAAATATAGAAGTTTCTACAATACAAAGAAAATCTGGATTAAAATCCTGTATTTAAAGATCAAACTTTGCCACGTCACAGAAGTGCTTCAGTAGCTGAGCATTATAAACATAATTTTTACGTATGTCTTTTTCTTTATGAAGCATGAAAAAATTTGCAAACAGAAACACATAATTTCCTAAGATTCTCCATTCTATAGACAAAAATGTCATCAAATAAAACCAAAATCTTTTCGATCAGAAAGGTGTTCTGTAAACTTGCTTATTTCACATTTTACGAATTTTCATACTTTATTTGTGAATGTAATTTTACCAAACTAATTTAAAAGATATGAAAGAAGAAAATTATAACAAATAAATTTATTTAAATATTTCTAAACACATAACTCAGAGTAAAGAAATATATTTTATAAAAAGAAATACATAAAAACTTAGCTTTTGAAAATTCAATGTTGTTAAGATATATTAATCTGAAAAGACTTCAACTCACCTTATCGAAAGAAATTTAAATGAAATTCTATGGTTACTCATCGATTGAACAAATCAAACAATAACTTTAAAAGATAAATGTTTATCTAAATGCTTCCAAATGAAAGAACTCGAACAAAGCCCAGGACGAAATCTTACAAACGATTTTAGTTCTTTTAGGAAAGTCGTTTTAAATAATGTCGCAAGGGTTCTTTTCACAATTTCTAAAATTCATTATTAAACTTTAAGGCATTTTCCCTTTTAACCAATAAAATAATATTTTCAATATTTCTACTTTTAAGATTATAGATAATTCTTCAGAAACCAAAATTAAAAAAAGAATATGCTTGAAATAATTACTACAATATTAACATAAAAGAGAAAATATCACAGAAATAGCAAGTATTTTTGGCTATAGAACATAGAAATTTAAATATGTCGCAAGTCTTTTTACTTTAATAACGAATCTAGATGTCATTTCATTAAAGATGTTATTAAATTAAAAAAATCTAATTTTTTTCTCAGTATATTATTAAACTTTTATAACATTTTTACAACAGTTTTTTTAAAATTAAAGCACTTCATAACGTCTTCTATTTGTTATTTCAAAATATCTATCTTGGAAATTTTAAACTTTGTAAAAAATGTTGTCATGGATACCGTATAAAATTTTCTAGCAAAAGCAACTTCTTTTCAGTCAGATTCTTGTATTTTCATATTTTGTAGGCTTAAATAATTCCTGGAAATAAACTGTAAAACTTTAATCTTCTATTTTCTATAAAAAGCTATGGCAAAAACTGCATTGCGTCAAGTATGGGTTTAATGCAATTTCTATAAAATTAGAATGCGGAAAGCACATTGCGTAATGTACTTAGTTTCGTAAACTACTGCAGAATTCTCGGCGCTCGGCATTCCGCACCATCATCCTATGTCTTTTAACTTTCTTTCCAGCGTTGATCACACTCCACCAGAGCCAGACATGACACCGAGAGATCCTCCTTTAAATACTGGAAGACGGTAGGTTCTACATTCGACAGAATTGCACCAGTATGCACCAATATTGCCTCATTTGACCAGCAAGTCGAAGTTTCTCGTGGTTCTTGTCGACCATGAGATATTCTTGAGTAAATACAGGTTAGGTTCCTTTAGAAAAACCTCAACGGAGGGCACTCCACCTAGGCTTATACTCGCCATGTAGATATTCGACCATTAGTAGCCCAAAGAGTGTACCAGTCAAGTTTTAAAGCAAAATTCATTAAATGAAAGACATTAAAAATCTGATAGGAATAGTCTCAGAGCCTTGAAGCCATTAAGCGATTATTGCGGATTGGAGCTTAATGTTCATCATTATAAATTCGTATGCATAATCTTAAACATTTTCTAATAGTTTCATTTATTTTCAAAAGCACAAATTTGAAATTATCCCAATTATACACATTACCTAGTGACATAAATAGGTTTTCTGTGATATTTTCTTCATAGTGTCCTAGTAATCGTAAAACTCATTGCAGCATTTTTATTCAATTAATTTTTGAAATAAAGAACATGATTTAATTTTTTTTTCAATTTATGACTTAACGATGCATTAAGTCTATACTGTGAAGCGTTATAATTGTTATATCAATAAAAAAATCACTATATGTATTTATAACAATTCTGCATTTTTAATGTTAATAAATGTAACTCGTCCAGTACAATGTTCATAATTATAAATTAATATGTGTTACACTATTATAAATCTTGTCCAAGTTTGAATCAAATTTTGGTGCTCAATATCTGTCATTGTAAGATGGTATAATCTCGAACAATTATTTGGAGCTCCTGTTGAAGCAAATTTCCAATAGTTGGTTCCAGGTTGAAACAAATAGCTCGAAATGTTTGAAAGAGATTTCACCATCGTTTGGTGGCAGCTACTAAGCACTAAAATTTGGTTCCAACTAATGCAGAAATTTTTAACAGTGTGCGGTCAATTTGATTAATCGGTTGTTATTAATAGTAGGGGAGAGTGGTGTACCTTGGACTTATGTGTACCTCAGACCTATGCTAATTCTAGCTTTACTTGTTTAGATCATTAAACAAGAACATTTGTATATTAAATATTTGCCACCAGAGGTCTCATTTAAGTTCTTGGCATTTGTTTAGAAGCTCAACTAATCTTTCAATTTTTAAAAAGGAAATTCACCTTTCAAAAGTAAATTTTCTTAGATATTTCTATGTTATTTTTATACTAAAACATATCTAATTATTTTTATGAGGAATGTGCATAATAAAGCAATGTTCTAACTAGTACACCATGTGTTTTAAATAAAGTTAGGCCTAACATTAATATTATGATTGGTACTTTTGTTTTAAGTGTCAAATTGTGTAAATTGAACCTAATAAAAGTGGTTTACCTTGGACACAGTCCAAGGTATACTAGATACTGTCTAATGGATCTGAAAGGCTGTTCCAGAAGTTAATATTTGGAATTGACTTATCTAATTACAATTTTTGTTGAAAATAAATATGTTTAGTAATATAAATGTTTTAATGTCTTTTGTGATTATAGTAATTGCAAATGTTCTGAAACTTTATGCTTATTTATACTTTCTTATTTTTAAAACCTAAAAACCAATGAAATGTATAAAAAAATTATTTATGAAAGTTCTTGATTAATAAACAGTGATTATATTCGATAAAAACAAGTATTTTTTTCCATATTTAGTAAGGTACCCTGGGGTAATAACGCCACGTTAAGGTTCTACCAATTTTCACGGCTTAGTTTTAGATTGTATTTTTCAAACAAATATAGGATCTGATACAGCAACTCATTGACTATCTATATAAAATAAAATAATTTAACAGATATGTATTCATAAAATGTAATGGCGTTTTTTCTTGACCCATGCTATTTGGCGTTATTACCCACCTATATGGGTAATAACGCCATGCAAACAAAACTATGAAATAAGATGGAATAATTGCATGTAGATAGCCCAATTCTAAAAATACAAACTCTACAAACTTAGAAATTGACAAATTGCATTCTAAGATATTGAAAATGTTCAATTTTTGTGAAAGTGTAAGAAATATAAAGGTGTGGTGTGGGAGGGGGGGATGAGGCAAATGAATATCAGACCGTGAGTTTCTTTTTGCTTAAAAAGGACCGTTTAAACAGAAATATGAGAAACACTGCACATTTTTAAATGTGTTTATTTGAATCAGTATTTAGGATGTAGCTCGGCCACTGTAGGCAGTCAACCGGGGTATTAATGTCAAGGATTGGCGTTATTACCCCGGTATAGTTATTGCGCAGTACATTTTAAATTACAAATTATCTCGAGAAGATATCCAAAATCTGCAACAACATTTTAAAAGTACATGAAATTCACTACAAATTTATGTAATTAACAAAGTATTTCCGGATAAAAAGATAGTCTTCACATATACAAAACGTATCTCGCAAATTTTAGATCAAGCGTTAATTTTAGTTGTTTGTAAAAACAATACGACCTAAAAATGAAACAAATTAACTTGAAGCTATTTTTTGCGATTTATATGACTCAAAACCCTTCTGCGCAGAGCACATGGGTGTCATTTACCTGATTATTTCATAATTATGCAAAATATAAGCACTTGGCGTTATTACCCCGCCTGGCGTTATTACCCCAGGGTACCTTAATAGGACCAAGGTACATCACTAGAGGTGTACCTCGGTCCTATTTTCATTTTATTTTTAATTCAAAATTTTGCATAAAAATTATTTATATAAAAATTTAAGACAAATGCATGTAGTGTATAGCATCATAAAGTTTTATAAAATCTTTTCTTTTTTTTAGTTTTGGCAATTTTCTTTTTACTTAAAACTTAAAAGTCAAAATAGTTTCGAGGCACACTACCTTCCCCGAATCTGTTGTTATTAATAATAACCAAATGATATCCAAATAATCGGTTAGTATGAAAAATTTATTAGAATTTATCAAATCAATCTGTTATTGTTAATAATTAGAAATCGAGGTTGGTAAATATAATAAATTTCAACTCGTTTAGCTTGGGATTTTTATTTTGTATATATTTTTTCTAAATATTCATTGAGAAAAAAATGCATTTCAAAGCTTTATAAATTATTCTTTCAATATTTCAGTACTTGAAATGTTTATCTAAGTCATTCAGTATTTAGAAAAAAACTTTTTTTAAGCTGTTTAGTTTTTTGCGTCGTAGAATTGCGTAATAGATATCACTTTTTTGATTTAGTATTACTGTCTCTTAACAATTATTTTTATTATTAGTTTTAAACAGTTATAAGAGTACATATTTTTTATAAAGTATATATTCATTACTAAGCTTAATTAATCATATTGATCGAACTTTATCAGTAATTATCACCAATAATCGGTAAATTTGATTAATATGCAACATTTATCATATTTGCCAAAAGGCGTGGTTATTAAAAAGTTATTATTAATAATTACCGAATTTATTAAATTAACTGAAACATATGCATATTTTTATACATTTTTAACAGTATCATTTGTTTCCATTACAAAAACACAAATTTGAAATTGTCCCATATATAGGGGAGAGGGGGGGGCACCTTTGAACATTTTTTTCGGAAAATCAATATATTTCTTACTTGAATTATATATATTGAGTTTAAAATATTTCATAACACAAACAACACATTTCTTCATCATATGAACCATAAACTACACATTTTCCAAAGAATATAAATAAGTTGTGAAGATTTAAAAAGTTGAATGATTTTTGTTCAAATATGCCACATGTAGAGATACCGTTGAACAAGCAAGGGGCACCTTAGAACAAATGAATAAAATATGAAAATATTAAGAGTTTTTATAAAATATTGCATATGTTACAGAAATGTAAAGTAATATGAATAAAATTAAATAGCTAGATTTTGTTGAAATTACTAATTTTTTTGTTATTTAACCAAACTTAAATCCATCAAAGTTGATGTCAAAACTGATTGTTGATAAAACACAAAGTGTCTCTCCACTTGTGTTTGATTGTAAAAACTTTTTTACTATGGCCTTGAAATACACCAATGTCGTATCTCATGCTTCTGGAAAAATAAAATCTTTCATTTCTTATTTTTTTAAGAGACCCGATATAAAATTCCCTTTTATCCGTAACGGAATTCAGAAATAATGTGTTGAAACCTGTTAAATCATGAATCATTATTTTGTAACCAGGATTTTTGCAATTATCAAATACATGAATTTATATTTGAAACTACCCATCTCTAGTACATACAGAGGTTGGAACCTATGTGTGCAGTAAGGGGAATTGTTAGCAGTATAAGTCCATGTTCTTCGATATTCTTAATTAACCTCTTTTCACATTAAAAAAAATCAGAAATAATAATATTTAGATACATTAACAACTCTTTACTTCAATGTTTTAAGTGTTCTCTTTAAATTATTTCAATTATTATTTATCACCAGTTTATTCGGGGTTTCTTTGCTGTTCAGTGGTGCCCCATGACATGGAGTTCAATATTACAACGGTTTACTCAATTCGGCCGAATCCTTTGAATAAAAAAACGCTTATAAACTAAAGCTAACATCTTTGTTTAAGCATTGAACAATAAATTAAAATTTTAGGGATATAAGTTTGTAAAGAAATATCTTACAACTTTATTTTCTTAAGTTTAGATTCAAGAGGGAGAAAAATACATATCTTTTTTAGACAGTACTGTTCGTACAAAATAGTACAGCTTTATATAATTATTCCCTTGAAGCAGCAGTAATGTACTACCATATACATTTTTTTAAAATAATTTATTTGAAGGAAAATATTTAGAGAGTTCAAAGGTGCCCCCTTCTCCCCTACGGTTTAGCTGGTAACATAAATAGGTTTTCTGTGAGTTTTCCTTGGTGGTGTCTTTGTTTTCCTATGATATAATCGTAAAACTTACTGCAGCATTTTTGTTATAATAGTTATTAAAATTAAGAACATGATTTAAAGATTTTTTATTTTAAGACATAGCGATACATAAAGTGAAGTTTTATAATATTGTATCAATAAATAAACACAGCTATCAATAAATAAATTATACCATGTATTTATAACAGTTCCGTATTTATAATATAAAGAAAAATAACTCGTCCAGTATAATAATATTGGGCAACAATGGTTCTCTCAGAATTAAATTATTTGGTTTAAGATCAGCTTCTTGCGATGATTATTAATAAGTTTCCCTTTTTTCAGTAGATGATCCAGTTGTTGAAAATTTAGATATTTGAACAAATGTAAATTTTTATCGCCATAAATGAAAATTTTTATGTACAATAAAAATATTGAATTAAGTTTTCTGGATAATAAATGCTGGACTATTTCTTTCTGATAAATGTCGCAACAAAAAAAAAATATTTGTCTGTCAGTCATTAAAAAGCTAATCTGCATAATTTTCAATAATAGGATGTTTACATTACTTTCGACTTTATAGTTAGTTGCCGAAAAATTGATGTTATATTTTTGAGAACTGATTTTTCTGTTCATTTCAAATCTGAAATCCGTTTCCATGTATCATGTCTCGGTTTTGGTGTACATGTAATAAATTTTTTGCAAGAATTTGTAATAAATTTAATTTTATCCACAGTTATAAAATAAAATGCTAAAAATTTGTCTAGTAAATTTAAGCTTTAAGTCAAGACTACCTAACCAGAAATCGCGTAACAAATGATAACCTAGAAATTTGAATTTATTTTACTTGTAATCTAATGCATGTAATGAGTTAAATAAAAATAATCCTGTATTATTATTTCGATGCCATAGATTGCAATTTAATAATGTATAAAAAATTCCATGTTGTATTATTTTCACGCAGATTTTAATGTTTTATTACTTATTATTTTTCATTATTTTTGAAAATCTACTGTAGTAAGTAACCAAAAAATTTCAAATTCTGCAGCTTAAAAACATTTTTAAACTTTACCTTACTGCATTAAGATATGATTGTATTTAAAGTAAATTACATTTCCAAATGTTCCAATAAATAACAATGCATGTAAAAAGTCTTTCATATGCGTATTTGAACTTTTCATGTGTCTGTTATTCTGCAAAGTTATAAAACTATAGAAAAACAAATTTTCTCTGGATTTTTAGTGAATCATTATGTAATACACACATGTATAATTTACCATATTAAAAATGTTTTTCTTTTGCATTTTAATTGCCTATTTCGAAATATAGCCTTTTTCATTGTCATAAACAAAGTATTGTCTGAAAGTTTGGGAGTTTCCAGAATATTTAAAAAAAGGAAACTTTGAAAACAGAATTGATGTTTTTAAAAAGTCAAATGTTTTTTGTTAAACAGACAACTGCTTGTTCATGTGCTAAGATAACCAGCTGTTGCTTTATTCACAACATAGAAAAAAGCGTTAATTATTAATTATCATGTAACGAAATATTTTCTTTTTTCCCTGGTTATGTTCTTACATTTACGTAAAGAGAATCAAAAGACGCATTTTTTGGAAAATTCAAATATGTTAATTTTATAATAATTATTAAAAGTTTTAAACAATGTCGTTTTAGGTTTAAGTTTTAATAACGTTATTTATTTTTTTCTTTGATTATATTTACTGTTAAAATTTTCTTTTTTCTCAATATGATGTTAGTAATGAAACGCATACATTTTAACAGGATGTTAATACAAGCAGTTTTATAACAACAGCAAAACTTGCTGTTGTTAAAAAACTGCTACTTTATTAAAGCAGCATGATATTTATTATGTTATGAAATCTTCTATATTTGTAAATTGAATTTTTCTGTGATTAATGAAAAATAATAATTCGATGATTTAAGAGTATAAATTATAGTATAAATTAAATTAAAATGTAAATTTAAGAGGATCCAGTAAGAGACATAAGAGTCCTATTTGAATCCTATACTAAGAGTCTCTGTCTTTTTTTCAAAATACTTTTATTCGGAAAAGTATTTTAAAGGAAATTCTAAAAAAGGCCGCAATTTCCGAATGCCAGGAAATTTTGAAATCGGGTTGCAACTGTTGTCAAGGTAGATTACTCCTCAAAGTGTGACTAAGAGATTTTCGATCGGCAACCCATAATGAGGGTCGTTCCATCCATAGTGAATATTGTCTACGTCTAAAAAACATAACTTCTTAAAAAACAAACTTTAACTGCTTTTGATTTGTACCTCTGTTTTTCAATGAATATTTTGTTGTGATGATGCCTTGCGGGTAGCTTGACGAAACTTTTACTTTTTTTAATTTTAAAAGTTTTTTAGTATTTTTATTTTTTGTGTATAAGTATTTTAATTTTTTAAAAATGTATTCAAGTCTGTCTTATTTTATTTTATTCAATGTTTTAATATTTTTAAAGAGATTGTACAATTTTGTAGAAACTTATTTAGAAATTGTTGAGATGTATAAGTTATAAATATGAGTTATGGTCAAATATCTTAAGAGCTTTATGATTTATTGCTCACATGTCTTACATATTTCGTTACTTACGATAAAACTCTCAGATATTCTATCATTTTTGTGTCAAAGAGCAAACACATCAAAAGACAAAAAGTATTCCCATATTCCCTTGACATGAAACAAATTTAGATAAACAGATAAAATGTTTTCCAAAGCTAAAAACATAAAACATTATACTTCACCTTATCAGTTATTTGTAGATTTATCCTGTTATAGATATTTTCAAAAGTTACTTTTTCTATATTTATGTATGAATATTTCATTTAATAGAGATTTCTCAGCCTTAAGCTAAAAGAGTTGATTTTGACAATTGGTTTTATTTGACATTTCGTCTTTATATGATGTCATCGATATAATGTCAAACTATCCATTATGAAAACATTGTTGAAATTTCTTTTTTAAAATTCAGATTTGTTGATTGGCATCACTTTTTTTAGATAATAAAGTTAGCCTGATTTAAATTTATTTAATGACTTATTAATTAAGGCGAAAGCAAGGTGAATTTTACCATTTTAGAAAAGTGGTGAAAATCAAGAAATCTGCATTAAAAAAAGTAGCCCGCTGGAAACATTGTTTCAATATTGGATAGATTCATATGGTACCGATGATATCACCGACCATCAATCCCAAAAATACAAATTAAAAAAATATGCGTTTAAAAAAATCTACGCACATAAAATTTAACAAATATTTTAAAGAACTGATAGTAAAAATAATTATACAAACAATAACGAAACCATATAAAAACGTGTCACATTCAATGCTTTTATATGAACTATTCATACGGTGTGCAAGCGCATTTTAAAACTTATTTAACTGAAAATAGCAAAGAAAGTGTTTTTCATTTTTAGGGCGTTCAATCACATGCTTAGAAAAATTTCATAACACATAGTTGTTAAAATATTGTTTATATATATATATATATATATATATATATATATATAAATAAACTAAAGAGACGGCTACATTTATCGAGGTTTAGATAAATTTTCATTTAGTCAAGAATGCCTACAATTACACATACTACCTTTGTGATGTAGAATTACATATAGTTTTCTTAAATTATATATTTTTTCTAAATTTCAGTTAAAACTAATCTTTTATTACTTAGCCATTTATCTTAACGTTTATTTCATTCCCACAATAATTTTCCTGCAAAAGAAAAGAAAGAAAACTTATTTATTATCTGCTTTTAGTATTAAAGCGGGTCTTAGATAAATAGAATTCATTAAGATTATTATTCACTCTCGCTAGAAATAATAAAAAAAAGAATAAAGATCGACTTTGCTTGCGATCAGTAAAATATCATTTTTCTCTCTGCTTAATTTTGAGTCTAACCTCCTCGTTACGTAATATTCTTTTCACGTACATACGGTGTGTTTTGCCGTTCACAATATGTCCTCAAAACATGCTCCTAACGTACGATTTGGCTTCAAATTATTTTTGGCTTAATTTTTTTACAACTACTATTTCTGGGTACCCTGCCGTTAAATTCAAAATCCTCTTAATTGTTTAAGGCGCTACAGAAAATTTTGCGTAGATGATACCATTCATTTTTCATATGCTCTTTGTCGCCAATTATGTGGTGCCAGTTTGGGAATTATAGAATGAGGAATTCAATTGTCTCACCCCCACTCACGATGTCAGTCATGTAGAAGTTCTCTTTAAAAAGCTTTCATGCACCATCCCTATTCATTTCTGTACGAAATGTTTAATTATATTTCTACTCTAAAATAAATTGATTTTTAAAGCATTTATTTTCTTATAATTGATCACAGCCTACAACTTTAGCGAATGCATTTTAAAAGGAAACTGGTCAACAATCGTCAGCAAATATTTAAAGTTTATAACAATATTACAGCCTTTACTTAATCGTTGAAGACTTCATATTCATCTATAAAATACATCAAAAATTAGGATTTTAGTAAAAAAGGGACAGAAATATAAAAATCTTGCGACCTAGATTATGTCATATCCTGCTTGGAGGATTCAGGGCTTTGAGGATTCTTGGCTTCAGGTAATGCATGATTGCGAAATAAAGTATAATTTCATGCTGTTTGGATTATCGCTATTCACAAAAGAAGCAGAAAACGGTAATTGATACGATAATATCCCACCCCTATATTTATTTGATACATTTATTAAAAATCTAAGTGATTTACTAACTACACATTAAAAATGACACAATATTTTCTTTTTTTCAGTAGTAGTCCTCAAAATTGCCAGAGTTATAAATAACTCAAATAGATATACATTTTAATAAGACAACACTGTAATTTCTATGGTGTTTTTACGAATGGTTTTTAAAATTCATAAACAGTTTAAAATAAGTTTATTTCAAGGCTTTTCTCCAAACTGAAGTCAGGTATGTCAATTCGCGAAGTATGTTCTTATGTAAGGGGATGTTATCACATGTGTTACTTCTGGAAAAGTTCTTTTTGTCCCTTTTATAAAATATTTGAACTGACAAATATATTTATATATGTGTTCCATGATGTAGTTCAGTGGATATATTATATGATCAGATAATGTCGTAAATTTAGCACCTGAAATTCAAAAACATCATCGTATGTTTATGTATTGTTAATAATTAATTTATTTATATTTTCTGTTGTTTTTTCCATGCAGAGTGAGTACATTTTAGATCGAACTAAATTTGGATTTATTCTTATGCATAATATATATATATAATAATGATATATATATATAAATAATATATATATATATAATATATGTATAATTAATTCAAATGTTTTCGTGGCATTGTAACTGAACAAAAAATTGACAAATTTGTATAGATTTAAAAATTGACATAATTTTATTATGGTTTTGTGGCACAGCATGAGCAAAGCGTATTGTCTTATGTGAAAAAAAAATCCTATCATTGATCATAGTTAAATAATATTTTGTTACGTGAAACAAGTTAAAAGATTTCTTAAGATAGTGAGTAATTTAAAAACAGTACTAGATACTGGAAAATACCTTTTGTTGCTACTCTGAGAGCAATAAAAAATTAAAATATAAAAGAGTTTCAATCTTCTAAATAATTCATGAATTATCGCGCCTTACCTCGACATGTGAAATAAATTGGTGAGATAAAAATAACTGGTAATATTTAAATAAACATAGAAATTAACGTCGGAATTTAATTTAGTAATTATTAAAGGTAGATATATATTAAGACAGACATAAATAGAACTAATACAATAATCTAACATTTAGTGAAGAATTATCCGGAGGCAGGAGTCGAACCTTGATATATAGCGTATCGCGCTGTTGCTCTACCATCTAAGCTACCCTTGCCGATATCCTAGCTCGGTAATTTCGCACTAATAAACCATGTCGGGGATCGTCATTGGCCAGCAACTGCAATGAACACGATGACCGGAAACAGCTAAATAATTTTAATCAACCATGTTGCGTTATTGTATTAATTGTGTTTATGTCTTTCTTGATACATATGCACATTTAACAACTGATAATATTGCTGTAGAATTACTGCGTACATGAATTAGGAAAAATTGAAAATAGTATAAGATTTTCTGTAGATTATTTGCTGTAACTATCCAGGATTTCTTTTAAATTAAAATTTTTTTGCTTAAATCATTTCAAAAATGGAATATAGAGAAAGAAACGTACGAGAGCTAAACATTCCTAAACACTGTACATACAACATAATCTGACATTTCAATTATCGGACAACTTCATTTCATTTCAATTTTTCATTACCTTTTTTATAATTTTCTGCAGTTGGATAATTAATTTCGTAATTTGGAGTAAAAAAAAGTCGTATGCGTCATTATATATTTATAACAAAGTAAGTTTTTATATTGATCTAACTAAAGAACTCGGCGATGTCGGGAATTTTATGAACGTTTCTTTTGAAAAATGAATTAAAAAATTAAGCGTAAAAATCTTTATTTCACTTTTTCATTAAGAATGAGCTATAGGGTGGGAATTCTAGTTGCACGCTTAAATTACACTCACGTATATATATGGAACATATATTTGAAATTCATGAAAACAAATTCAGAGAACCTCAAAATCTTAAAATATGCCAATATTTCAATAATGTGGTTTTTATCAAGTTTCAATAGGTTTGTTTTTTAAACTCATGTGACGTTATATATGACCTGCTTACGTCCATTACATTTCCAATATGATATAATATTTATTTTTTTAATTAATCAAACTATTTATTTAACTTTAATTTTTCGCTTGGAAATCTTGCAGTAGAAAAGTTATGACGCACTCTTCACAGTTTATTTTAATTCGTCAAACTGTTTCATTTTTATTTTTCGCATGAAAATCATGCAATAGAAAAGTAATTGTTTTGGTGAAAATTTTAGTGTAAATTTTTAACTGTTTGCATCTCCTATGATGAAAAATGTTTAAATTTTATAAGAAACTGATTAATAATTAACTATGCACTATTTCGATTCCGTATTTCTTTAATTGCCTTGGTCGTGTTTTAATACACATGTACATAAAATTTCACAGTTTTGGCTTTAAAACTGTTGATTTTTATAGAATTGCAGACAGACAAACAAATTTTCATTTCTATATATTAGATAACGGTCGCAATTACTACTGTTATGATTTATACAGCAACATATTTAGTTTACCAATTTTCTGGCTTAATAAACCGTCGAACATGTTGTATTATATAACGATACAGATGAAAAATTAGCATTAGGAAATAGTGGAAGCAAAGTGGGGAGACGCTTCCGAAATTAATGTACAGTACTTTAAAAAAGAAATTTTCAAACCATTATTGTTTGTACTTTTTAGTCAGAGCTGCTTTAAGTATTTAGATTTATTTGCTTAATAATCTGAAACTTTTTTATATTAAAATTCTTAACTATTCTGTAAAAATTATTAAAGTAAATCAAACTTTATATACCATGATCGAAATTTCTTTTGTTTCTGAAGAAGAAATTCTAATTTTTTGTCTGTTGTAGCACTCTGGCATGGAGGAAATAAATGTTATTCTATTTTTTGAATCAAGGACAGAGATTATATTCACAAAATTCATTGCACATATTGAGAATTATAATTTTTTTAAAGTTTGCTACAGATATGGTCAGCGATGCATGAGAACATTTTTCGTTATCAAGTGAAGAGAAAAGTGTTAATAACAAGGCTTTTTGGAAAGACTTTTTTTAAACAATAAAATGTAATATTGCTTCATTTTAATTAAAAAAAATAAGAAGCTATTTTTTTGTAGTGTTTTAAATAAAAGATATGTAGAATGTAATCATAAATAGTTAACAAACAACAGGAAAAATAGGATCAAAATCAATTTCAACCCCTTAACTGGTTTACCTGAACGCTTTTCGAACAAGACGAATTTGCTTATTGCATCATTTAAAGCTTTTTGACACCACTATTATTTTTAAACCAATTTAAATTTTCAAATGAAATTTTCATTTTAATGAAAAGCGGAAATGTTTAGACTTAATTTTACGAATATTTTATTATAATAGTAGCGTGAATCCGTTATTTTCAATTTACTGAACGGAAAAGAATTAACCAGTTAAGAGGGTTAAGTAAAATAGATCTAACTTCTAATTTATAATATATTCTCACAAACAAGGATTATTTTTTCATTTTCTAGAAAGAATATAAAAAAGGATTAATGAAGAGTATAAGTTTACACTTTTGAGTAATAAATAGAAGAATATTAATAATGTTATGTTTATGTTTATTTTACGGTATAGCTGAAATTTCTTAAAATATTTTTGTTTCTATTAGTATGATGATAGATGAATTTACAGATGATTGAAAAGAAAGGAAATTTGTTTTTAAATAAGTCAATAACATTTGAAAACATTTAATATTTAAGAAAAGAAAATTTAATAAAAAGAATTAAAAAAAATCGGTTAAAAAATTAATTAGCAATTAATGTACCGCCTCTTTTATTTTATCTATAAAAAACAGATGATTCAACCATGAAGTTCAAGAAAATATTTTTGATTTCGTTAAGTTTTGATTTAAAAACATGAAATATGTATGCCTATTATATGGATTGTTATTTAAATATCGATGTTTATATAGATTTAGTAAAAATTGTGTCACTAAATAAATTTAATCAGTCAGCTTTATTTTGAAAATACAAAGAAAAATCCAAATACGTTAAACTTTTGTAGATTTAGACAAGAAATTTCTTCTTATTAGCTCTTTTCAACAAAGTTGAAAAGTGTTTATGAATTTGGTTTGTCGCTCCGTCTTTCCACTCTAGCCCTCTAAGCGTCTGGAACGTATTATTCCGTATACTAAGCTCCAGTTTTCACTGCAATATAAGCAATATTTAAAATACTATAATTCTATAGATTTAATGAATTTTCAATGCATCGAAGAATGATTCATACTCTGGATGATTGCATTCATGCTTATAATAAAGTTTTTTTTATAATGTTGAAAAAATCACATTTTCTTAACATTTAAAACAAAATGTTGAGAAAACAAAATTACAATTTTACCCTTTTGCAAGACGCTTGGAGGGCTAGACTTCCTGTAAATCTACTCAGATCTTCTTGAAATCTTATTTAGGGTTTCCCTGGCATATCTGGTATCTGAAGTATGTTCCATTAATAATTTATTTATAGAAGCACCCAAACGAATTCCATTACATTATGGTTATCTATATATATCTATAATGGTTATTTATATATATCTATTATTTTATATATATGGAAAATCCGTTTACAGAGTATTTTAATGACATTACGTTATTTTAAATGCATTGAAACTGATGTAAATTACTAATTTTAACTATGAATGCGTTAGAACAGGACAGACATATAAATTTTAATCCATTTACAGGGACACACAAAAGAAATCGGTTACAATATTATTTTGGGGAGATAATTCCTGGAAATGCGTTTTCAATTTTGGCATATGCTTTTTAATTTAACTGTTTTTTAGGTGTGTTCCTATTTATATGAAAAAGTAGTACCTATTGTTGTCTTCTGATCCTCCTGCCTGTCTGTCCGTATATAACAATGTAAAAATTACTCAACCAAATCGCTTAAAATTTTAAATATATATTTGTTGAGTCATTTCAAGTTTTAGTAAAATCGGATATCAAATTCAAACATAGGACAGTAAAAAGTATTACGCTACGTTATGATGGATGGGATAAAATAGTTCAGAATGCTTTTTAATGATGTTAAATCAGTCAAAACATAATGAAATTTATATGCATCTTTAAAGGGCACTAATATATATATTTTACAGAATATAATGCACTAAGATTATTGTTTATTTATTTACCGGATCACACAAAAGAATTCCATTACATAATGATATAGTGAGGGAGGGACTTATTTGTGGCATATTTTAATTATGTTAAACTATTTCACATACAATAAAACTGATATACATATCACAAGACTACTACAAGTTACTTTCTGTATAATATAAAATGCGTTTCCATATTGTTGAATTAGATATAATATTTAAACTTATTAAACTGCTCATCTTTGTTACATTGTTCTTTATGTTTTGGAAATTGTTTCATAATCTATTATTGATGCATGATTTTTTCTTACTTGTTATTAATTGAGTTTATTTAATTTTACAGCTCTAATTAAACTCTTAACACTTAAACATATAAAATGAAAATAAAAACTTGTTTTTGACGAAGTAGATATTTTTTCCGAGTGTGAAATGAAAAGAAAAATAGCAACACTAATTATAAAACACTTTCAAAATAACGTTAAAAAAGAACAAAAAATATTTTTGTTACTTATCTTATAAAATGTATTTAATCAACTAATTTTTACTATTTTTCAAAATTCAATTTAAATCAATTTATCGTAACAATAAATGAAATGTAAGAATCTCATTTAACCTTAATACGATGACAAAAAACAGTAAGTATAAATTAAGAGTTCGATTTAGATTTTTCTATTTTTAACAAATATTTTATCTTATCAGCATATTGAGTATTTTACGTTTTCCCTTTATTTGAAAATGGAGAGACTCACTTTGATTATGAACATAAAAAGATAACGCAGAGTGATAAAAAGTGGAAAAGCTTTCTATTGTGTTACAATTTAAATGAGTTGCTTATTTCAAATTTATTTTTTTTAATAAAATTTATCAAAAATATTTTTCATAAAATACTTCTGCAATGATAATGATATTTTGTAAATTTTGTTAAGGTTTTAAATATTGTTAATTTCAGTCAATGACAAAGAATGAATATTTATGATATTTATTAGTTATGTTTTGATAAAATAAAATATTTATTTACGCTCGGAGCTCATGTAAAATGTGACCAGTGGTATTTATTCTTGGTTTCTGAACATAACGCACAGTATTGACTGAGGAATGATTTAATTATAGACACTAAAGATTGTTAATGAAGGAGAAAAACAATCGCTAAAAAATTCTAGGACATTTATTATTCTTCCAAAACTATTTTAGGTAAATGCTCTTCAACTATCGAATAACTTGATTGGTACGAAGGATCTTAAACATCTGATATAAAACCCTATACGAGGTTCGGATGACAAGTCCCGGGCCCGACACAGAAATATCACAATTAAGTCCATTTATACGATAGTATTGTATAGTACTGTCCCTTACTAGCCTATACCCACAGTAACAGATCATTAGCTTGCTTATTGTTAAATTGGCAGTATTTAAATCAAGACTATTTTAGAATTTTTAAGAAAACGGAAGATTTGCAAAAATGAGTGATAATTAAATGCTACCATTTGAAGGATTTAATTGCTAAAAAAATCAAAAAGTAATTGAACAGCGCACTGAATGGCTTTGCCCTTCATTTTCAGTGATTAAAATGTGAGCTGCAGAGTTTAAAATGGAATGGATGAGCACGAGTTTTGAGCCCCGGCTGGATGTTCTGTGGAAGTGAGAAGTTGTTGAATAAATTTATACAAAGTTCCTGGAACCCCGCAGATTGAAGTTTTTTGAGAAAGTAGTTGCTGTAAATATTTTAAAAGAACTTGCAGATAATATTTAAATTTATATTTTGAGCTTCTACAATGACTGTGTGGTGTGGGTGCTGCATTTGTTGTATCAGAAAACCGTTTCAAGAATGAATTTGGAGCTGTACCGTAAAAAGTTAAAAAATTTTCGAGACGGCTTATAAGTATGGATTCACCACTACACTTCTGATAGCAAATAAAAATCAAAATAGTGTATTGCGTTAGATAAACCAGCTCTAAAAAAGGGCGAAGTCAACTTTCTCAGCTAACAATGTTATGGCAGTTGTTTTCTGGGACGCAAAGGGAATTATTTTAATTAATTACTTCGAAAAGGATGAAAACATCTCTGTTGAGTACAAATCAAGTTTACTGCAACATTTGTACAATGAGGTTAAAAAATCAATTCATTTGACGGAAAATTCTTCTTTCACCACGAGGAATTTCGTCCAGTCATTGCAATGGAAAAAATCCACGAATTAAAGTTCGAATTGTTTAAAAATCCACTTCATTCATCCGATTTATCATCGAGTGACTACCACATATTCCTAACCTCAAAAAAGTCCTTGGAGGACGAAAGTTTTACAGCCGTTAATAACTGTTATAATGATGACGTTACAAACAGTTTTGAACAACTCGATGAATCACATTATACAGATAGTTTAATTACAGTAGAACACCGATATGATACATTTATTAACTTCTGTAAGCTTATGTTGAGAAATTAATAAAAACAATTAGAAAATGCCGTTTTCTTTGTCGGGCCCGGGACTTATCAGCCGACCCTCCTATTTTCAATAATAAATTAGTACATAACAGCACTCGTAGTCCCATGTCTAATTGACGTACAATAAATCTAATCTCATCTCATTTGTCTTACAAACTCTCAGTGTTTTTTAATTTCCTATGGTGTAAGATCACTAATGAAGTCAACTGACCTCTAATCTTCAAACAGCAGTGCTTAAGAGGGATTAATTTACTACATCCAGTGTGTTAATTTTGTCGTGAATGAACTTCTGTAAGGCGCTAAATCTTTTCCTAGAATTTTTCAAATTCTCAACTAAAGTGCAATGACGTGTGAATAAAAAATAATCTCAGGCATCGAAATGGCAGCTGAAAATAGAAGTTTTTTGTCAAAGGATAATTTTATTAAAAGAAAAAATGATTTTAATAAAATGTAATATTTTAATAAAATGCTGGATATTATACTAGATCTTTTAATGAAAGAATGATTTTGAAATACTAACTTTTTTAGAACGGAATAATTTATGAATTGAGGTATTGTGGAAATTAAATAAAAGATTTTAAAAGGGTTTGATAAACGCAGGATAATTACAGTAAATTTTACCCGAGATTTAAATGTTTTATTTAAAAGTTTAAAAAGATTGAAAAGTTTTATTTATAGAATAATTTTATTTAGCACCATTTATTAGAATTAAGAAAATTGGAATAAATATGTTTAGGAAGAATAAGAATTTATATACTTTATGTAAAGAGTAATAGATTAGTTTTATAAATAGATTTTAATAAGCCAAAATAATGCATGGAATATTATTAAAAGTTAATTATTATAATATAATCTTAACTTTGGCGAAAATATAGAAATGTTGTAATAATATATATACACTACATGACCAATGATGACCGTCCACTTGCAATTATAGACATTTTCTTAAATATCTAAAAAAGTAGATGAGGAATTATTCTGAAACTCTAAGTGTATAAACACAATAGTACATGTCATATATTTCCGTAAATCGTTTTCCCGAATCTTTATAAGGGACCGTCAACAAATAAAAAAAATAATGAATATTTTTTGGATAACCCTGTCAAAACTAATGTAACAAAAGCGCTCAAACTGTAGATTATCATTAAAAAGGCTTATTGTAATAAACTGTGTTCATTTTTATGTCGATAGCGTGTATACTCGTAGAAAAATTAAGGTTTTTCTAAAAACAGCTCCAAATTTTTCCAAGATTTTTTCTTATAATTTGCAGAGTTCTTAATATAAAGTAATTCTCTTTTCTGAAAATATGACAAACAACATTGCACATAATACCCTGCAATCATAATTAAAAAATATTAAAAATTCTATGAAAAATGAGTAGGTTTACTAAAAATTTTTCACTGCGCATGCGCCAACAGTATCAAAATTTCATTTGCATATTATGTTAGCTAAATGTATAGAGCAACTTTTATGAAAATCGCAAAACCATAGCTTAAAAATTCTGAAAATAATCGTCAATAGAATAAGTTAAAAATCCGTTATTCCCAAAATTAACCAAAAACAAGAGGGGTTGTACCCATATATTCATTGATAAGTGTCAATATAGAATACATAATATGGGATCATTTATTATTTTTTTACGATTATCATTTTTTAAATTCTGATTACAGGGTATTGTGTGCAATATTGTTTGACATATTTTCAGAAAAGATTGTTATTTTATATTAAGCACTCTGCAAATTATAAACAAAAAACTTGGTAAAATTTGGGACCATTTTTATAAAAACCTTAATTCTTCTATGAGTATACGTGCTATAAAAATGAACACAGTTTATTACAATAAGCAACTTAAACATAATTCTACTGTTTGAGAACTTTTGCTGCATTAGTTTTGACAGTGTTATCCAAAAGATATTCATTCTTTTTAAATGTGTTGACGGTATCCTATGGAGTTTCGGGAAAAAACATTTACGGAAATGTATGATTTGTGCTATTATATTTAAACACTAAAAGTTTCGGGAGAGCTTCTCGAGTATTTTGCTAGTAATTTAACAAAACGTCTAAAATCGCAAGAGGAAGGTCATCAATGGCCATACAGAGTATATATATGCATATATATGTGTATGTTTGTATGTATACATCAATAGATAAATTTATTTTTAGATAGATAGCCAGCCACATGCATAGAGAGATAGATATACAGATAAAAAATAGATCGTGCAGTAAGTGTATGTAGTCTATATATTCAGTGCTTCTCCAATTTTATTTTTAAAATGTTTAAAAAATATTATATAAGTAAAATTTTACACTTGAAATCATGTATATAAACAGTATATAAGAATACAAACCTCCTTTGTATTTAATATTATTTTAGTAACTTTAAAGATCAGTCTCTTTATCGTTATGAATATACAGTCGAGTCTCTGTATAACGAATCCATCATTTAGTCAAAAAATTCGTTATATGGAAAAATTCGTTGAATAGAGAACAATGAAAATTTTTTCATTTAATGGGTAAATTTTGGAAGAAAGTTGTTTTTCATCTCTTTAAGTAAAATTTTGAAATGTTTAACGCTAAATGTTATTTTTATATTTATTTAACAGTTTCGAAACAGAAAATGGACATGTATTTGAAAACATAGATATAAAAAAAAAAGCCTTAGATTGGTTGCTACATCTGAAGAAGGCAAATATTACTAATAAAGTCCTTGAAATGTACAAACCTTGTAACGTAAAACTATTTTATCATTATGATTTTTTTCTTGCTTTAAGTTTTTATTATTTTTTTTTTTTACTTTCACAATCATTGTCTTTTTCACCACCTTTACTGACAACGCTGTTAAAAATGTTACTATCAGAAGGATACTACGCAATAATGACATTGTTATCTACCTTCAAAAAGTGAAAATTCTTCATTTCTCCTTTCAGTTTATTATCGTCATCCTTAGAATCCACAGAATCCTCTAGTTCAGAAAAGTTTTTTAAAACAATTGTAAATCGTTCTGTCAGTGGTATGGAAACTCTAAGCTTTATAACGTACCTCAACACCGTCTGAAAAGTTAATGGGGCCTTGGATAGAATCACTTTTCATCAGTAATTAGGAAACATCTAAAAATTACTTTCTTCTAATGCACCTTTAATTTTTTTTCACGTCCATTTAGCATGTCCAAGGTCCCAAGTCCAGTGTGAAATCGGATGGCAAAAAAAATGACTTGTCCTTTTTCAAGTTCATCTCAACTGTTTTTGAGGGTGAATTAAATTATTATCAATAATCAAAGCATTTCATTTTTATCTTTCTCATTTGTATGCCAGGCACGTTTAACCATCTGTCAAATATTTCAATGGTCATCCAAGCTTTTTACTTTCTTCTATCTTCAATAGAAGAAAGTATTGTAATCGAATTTTTTTTCGACTTCCGGTTTTTGACGGATTTACACGTTTTAGGGGTCAAAGATTCCAAAAAACATGTTTTTAAAAAATGTCTGTCTGTCCGTGTGTATGTGTGTGTGTCTGTGTGTCTGTATGTCACAAAGTGTATGAAGTTATGCATAGAATTGAACCAAATTTTTTGTGAATGTTTTTGGGTGTGGCAAGCAAGTCCTCCTTCAGTTTTGAAATATTCCGCCGGAAGGGGACGCTGCAATAGCGATTTTTGTGCCATTTTCAATATTGTACCGACCAAAAGTATATGAAGTTATGCATCGAATTGAACCAAATTTTTTGTGTATGTGTATGACTATGGCTAGTGGTCTTTCCTGAATTTGAAAAAAATCCGCCGGAAGGGGGCGCTGAAATCGCGATTTATGCGCCATTTTCAATATTGTACCGACCAAAAGTATATGAAGTTATGTATCGAATTGAACCAATTTTTTTTATATCTGTATGACTATGGCTAGTTGGTCCTCCCTGAATTAAAAAAAAATCCGTCGGAAGGGGGCGCTGCAATCGCAAATTTTTGTGCCATTTTCAATATTGTACCGACCAAAAGTACATGAAGTTATGCATCGAATTGAACGAAATTTTTTGTGTAAGTGTATGGCTATGGCTAGTTGGATCGCCCTGAATCTGAAAAAAAATCCGCCGGAAGGGGGCGCTGCAATACCAAATTTTATGCCATTTTCAATATTGCACCACATAAAAGAGTATGAAGTTAGGTCTAGAACTGAACTAAACATTTTGTATATTATTTTTTTTTTTTTGGTAAGGCAGGTAAGTCCTCCCTGAATTTGAAAAAAAAATCTGCTTATTATTCTAATGACCATCGGCTCGTGCAGAGACGGAAATTCGTTTTTACTCCGATTAATTGATTGAAGCAGAAATTTAAGATGAAAATCAAAGTTGGTGAGGTATTGAATTAAAATTATTAAAGCATTAAAATGAGTAACTATTTTTTTTAAATAT
Source organism: Maratus speculifer (assembly GCA_964019185.1). NCBI lineage: Eukaryota > Metazoa > Arthropoda > Arachnida > Araneae > Salticidae > Maratus > Maratus speculifer. The sequence goes on from OZ025291.1 coordinate 205,274,436, forward strand.
TAAAACGTATGTATGAGATAGAAGAAAGTTTTGGGATTGGCACATCCAACTAGTTTTTTATTAAACTCATAGCAGATTTTCTAAAGCGTTCATGCTTTTAAAACACCAAGAAAATTTACTTTTACTAGTGATCAGCATCTTTAAGTTTAAAATACTGGAGTTTTGTTTGGAAAGCGCCTGTAAAAAAGCCAAGCTTCGCCAGTGTTAAAAGAAGAAAATTCTTTCAGAATTTCCGGTTTCTTAAGGTTTTCTAATTCTCACAGACTGTCACTAGACTCCGACTTTCACTACAGGCAGTTATCTGTAATAATCCATGTATCTTCTTGAATTTTTCCATCTAACCAATTCTGACTAAGAATGCAGAATTCACAAGAAATGAGGCATATTCTAGAGTTTTTCTAAAACTATTGATATTGAAATCTTTTACTCTTAATCTATTTAAACATTGCTTCATCTAACTAGGGAAGTTATTTAACTGCTAGATCGGAATTTTATCGAGAGTACTGTCGTTTGAAAACTACTACCATAGGAATCAGGGAAATGTACACAACTACCCGCTTGAGTGCAACTGTTGAAAACTTTTTCACTGAGTATAAACTGTCTTCTTTGTAATCTCTCTATTCTGTACTCTCTTTTTTATAAAACACACGGTATCTTTCATGCATAGCTAACAGTCTGGTAAAATTAATAAATTACAGAAATGCGTCGGCCTACAACTCTTCACCAATTGTATTCAGACAGGTAGTTGTACACATTACCTTGGGATTCCCATAGTCAGAGCTTTCCAGAAACACCAGACTCAACAAGATCCCTATCTACCAGTTGGGCTTTTCCCTAGTAAGCGATCGTACTATTATGTCTTTTATTCTTTTTCGATCTAGACTAAGGTATATATTTTTTTCAGTGATTGCCTCCGAGTTTTTTTATGATTGTCGACAGAGTGCTTTGATTCGACAAAGTGCTCAAACATTTTTGCCTTATGATTTTTTTGCAGTCCCTTATTTATTAATTTAAAAAACCTTAATTTTATAAGAGAGAATTGTGCTTATTCTAGGATTCATTTAATGCAGACACAGTAGAAGATCGCACCACTATAAATGGTGTTTGGTAAGCATTCTTCATTCAAATTTACCTCTAACACTAAAGAATGTTTCGAGCTGCCACAAACAACAAATATCCACTCTAAACTGTAACGGTAAAGCGAGTTAGTTCAGATCGCAGACTTCTCATGTAGTTTTCTACTCTTATCCTTCCTCTGAGGTTTTGGTAGATGAAAACGTGTTCAAAATGACGATCCTTTCATCAATTGACCCCCCCCTCTCCCCCTAATCCAGTTATTATCTTGCTTTATTATCCAAAACAAGAAACAAAAATCTTTTTCCAGGTGAACACAAAATGATTTTATTTTTAAGAACGCTTTCTCATAGTTGCAAACAACACCAACTAATAGCAAGCAAATGTTTCAATATTTTCCAAGAACATATGCTCATCTTTGCTGAAAATAGTCAAGCGTGACCGTGCAAGAATTCTATAAACACTGTGTCAAGAAAAACTTTTTTAAAGAGGAGGGGGTGTAGTGAATGCCTCTTTTGAATATAAAGAATAAGGAAGAAGAACCCAATCATGAAATATAAACCTGAAATCACAGAAGAAAAAATACTTTCAGAAACAATTTCAATTTGAAGCATTTTCTGAACAAATGAAGGAACATCTCTGAAAAAAAATTCATTGTATGGAGATATGTATATTGTTATATGGAGACTATTTTTAATGTAATCATGGAAAAATTTACCGTTCCTGCAAAAAATTCGTTGAATAGAGAAATTCGCTGGATGGAGTTTCGTTGTAGAGAGATTTTGTTGTACATTGGAAATAAAGGCGCTTTTAAAAATGATATTGATTGTTTGTAGCATTTTATTGCAGGTATTATTTTATTCATTTAGATCGATTCCCTTTTTAAATGCACTATATAGCCATTAATCACCAGACTTTTTCAATTTTAAACATTTTGTTGAATATTTAAAGATGTATTTGTCGTATTTTCCAGGAGCTGGTTTATGATTAACATGTCTAACTTCATATTTCTCAACCTCGATTTGATCGGCGGGAGAATTTGTAAGCTAGCAATAAAAAAAAGCATATATATTTAGGGTCACCGTGTAAATCGAAATAAGTGATATAGCTATCGAAAATGTCAATATTATGAGTATGTGGATATTATACAATATTTCTATTTATTTGTGTAAGACTGAGATGAATGCTCATGGAAATATATCGATTAATCTTTTTAAAAAACGTTCGATGTTTTTCGTTTATATATCTTTCTAATAAATTTCTAATAATTTAATCCCAGTTTATGAAAATTTCAAAATACATATTAGAAATGATACTAATACAATTAGAATGTAAATACTTTAAACACTTGATAAAATATGAGCAATTATACGATTCATTATTATTATTATTATTATTTTGCGTATGTGCGCACGATAATATTATTTCATGAACTCATAGACATTGAGCAACTGATAAAAAATCCAATCAAATATCATAAAAATTCGGAAAGTTATGGGCGACTGAATGAGATTATTTTTAATTATTCCTTACCTAATTAATAAGTGTATTTTGATAAATTGTCCTGTATAAATTTAATTTTTTTTTCATTTTTACTTTCTTCTATGGTTACAAGTAAGTATTATATGCGTGATATTTTTCGAATTCCAATTTTTGATGGATTTACACGTTTTAGAGGTCAGAGGGGAAAAAACATGTTTTTAGAAAATGTCTGATTACAAAATGATTTTGAGTGTTTGTGACTCTCTCTGTCTGTATGTGACATAAACTTTGTCGGCGCTCTATGTCAAGAAAAAAATTGCGGAATTTCATGAAAATTTATATTCAGGAAGTCACTATTATAAGCTGATGGTGATTAGTTTTTGGTGTAAATCTCTCAATAGATGACACTGCTATGATACATTTTCTCAATTTTTGGAATAGCTTTATCTCAAGAGCTAATGCACGGAATTTAATAAAACTTTAAACTTAGGTAGTTCCTGATATATGTTGATGTTGATTAACTGCTAAATATTATTGCTGTATATGTTTTGGTATAAAATACCCAACAGGTAATATCGGTAATTATGGACATCACAAAAACTTTAAAAATAATAATGTAATTTCTATTGATTTATTGTGTGGTTGTGATAGGGCCATTGTTACACTGTAAAACAAATCGTTAAATTTACGGAAAAAACTGCAAGCAGCAATGCAGCCAGCAGTTTTTGCCGTAAAAATTGCAGTAAATGTAGATGTAATAAACAAATTTACGACTAATTTTACCACAATTTTCAGGGAAAAATTGCTGGCAACATTGCTGATAGCAGTTTTTGCCGTAAATTTAACAGATATTTTTTTACAGTCTAATGAAAACAGCATGTTTATGTTACCAACTTGAGTGGAAAAGAGAAGAGGACGTGTTTCTGAGAAATGAAAAGAATTAAAAAGCATAGCCAAGCGGTACATGAAAGAAAAAGAGTTTAGGAAGTGTTCTCATACATGATAAAATAAATTACTGTAATGTTCTTTCAATGATTAAAATGAGATAAAATATATATTTGGAGTCTCTACACTGAGAAAAAAAATATTGATTGGGCATCTAGAATCTAAGTTATGGCTCTAGAAAAAATAGTTCCATGCCATCCTTATAGATTCTAGTTTCCTTTGCTAGAGAGTTTTAGAGTCTCTTACTAGAATAGTGTTTTCCTATATTCTCGTGGTCGAACTTATATAAAAATCTCTGTAAATAAATGCGAACATAAAAGGTATGTTTTAGTAACTATAAGTCTATTTTATGAAATCACCCACTAGATCAAGCGATAATTTCTCGCTACTTAAACGATTCTATATCGTAACGTCACCTAGTAAGCAAAAGATTAGAAATTTTAGATCATTTCATCCATTCAACTTTGTTGTTTATCCTATTCGCAACGTTCAATCACCTATATTTCTCGTTTAAGTATTCAGAAAATGACTTACTGTTAATTATACATAAATGTTGCAATTGTTTTTCTCAGTGCAGTTTCATTAATGCTATTTCAAAACAATTATTTACCCATGATACATATCTATTCAAAAAGTTCTAGCTGAACAACCGAAGCTTTAGCTGTTTTTGTCGCTGTAACTTTCTGTAATCAGCTATAGAAAATAAACTTTTTAATAATGATGATCTATAATAGTGATGTTTTACAAAATTTCGAAAAAAAATTAAATTAAATTAAATTAAACCAATTCTGTAGAGATTATCGTTTTGAAATTGTGGAAGTCGAAAAGAAATTACTTTTTGAAGCCATAGAATATTTAGTTAATTTATGACAAAAGAAACCATAATTTTTTAAAAGATACTCTTTAAAAACATACTATATTTTAATTAAATTGTATTCATGTAATATTCAATTATTTAAGACCACGAATAGTATAGATAAATAACCGATTTAAAGTTAATGTTTAGGAAAGCAGCATAAAACTTTCTCCACTTATACGTTTTCCAAATTTATTAAAAAGTAACTTGTTTCATTTTGTGACATGACTAATTATATTTTCAGTTTTACATTTATCGCTAATCAAATCGATACCGGCTAATTATCCAATAATTAAAACGCGACATAAAGGTTTATTATTAACGATCGAAATACCTTGAAATTAATTAATGCTCCTGTTGAAACATTTAATTTCTCAAAGTCAAATATCATGTCTCTTCTAAGATTCGTTTATTAGACAAATTCATACTAAGTCATACACTAATGTCATACAAATGATGTTTTCAAAAAATTCTCAAAAAATACAATATTATACAAATCTTAAAATTACTTAAACTCTTATTTATACCGAAATATTTTCATAAATAAATTAACTCTTTATAATTTAAAGATTGTTTTTATTATTGTAACAATTTGTAACCAGATTTTATACAGAAATTAAATATTTTATATAAATTTGAAACATGTATCTGAACTATCTTTTGAAATTTTCGATTGCGTAGTAAGTGGAAAGATAAGTTATGACTTTTGATATTGAATGTTATTACTCTGAATACGTTATATGGGAATTTATCTTATAAATAAAACTATATATTCATATACGGAATATATTTTTCACTGATTTAAATACTTAACATTTAGTAAATTATGACATGCTTGATTGGAAGGAAAAGCATTACTATTTAAATTGCCAGTGTTAGTTTCTTGACAATATATATATATATATATATTTCTTAAATTGTATTTTGTTTGCGTTTTTTTACATAATATGCAGTCTATTATTTCTAACTTTACCTACCACAAGTTACAGCTAGATAGTTCATACTGAGCTGGTATATTTTGAGGAAAAGAAAATTAGAAAAATTGTTTAACTTTCTAGTAATAAATCAATTATAGATGTTAAAAAAATCTTTTTAGCTGTAGTGTTAATGTGTAATCCAAATATATTTACTTAAATGTCTTTAAATATATAGTAAACATACATATATACATATACTTGAAAACATTAATTGCTTAACTAACAACTTGCAGAAATGAGGATGAATGGATTGTTAAATGAATAACAAAATTTGATGAGTAAGACAATATGTTTTAAAACTCCTTTGGAAAAACATGATTGACAAATATGATTTATTGTTTTGTATTAAAAAAAAAAACAGATATTCATCATTGATGTTTTTTTCTTATTTTTCTAAATATTTGTATTTTTTTTTCTTTTGTATTTGTTATTGAATTATTTATGTGCACAAAGAACAGTAAAAAACACCTCTCATATTTATATTTATATATACACATATTGTTTGCGCAGTAAGTTTTTTTACAATGGCTTATACTAAAATAATTTAATTTCAAAGTACGTCGGATGGTGTTTTTTAGCACGAAGTCGACAAAATCGTAGTCGTAGTACCCGTTTCGCATGGTACTTTTCCTAGCCATTTCTACTCCTTTCAAAATTTTATATTGAAGTTCCCCTAAAACTTGAATCTTCACTTGTCTTGAGAACTTTGAAAATCGAGCCGAATGTTCAAATTTTAATTTTTCATCTTTCTAGATCAGAAGTTCTGAGGCAATACTAAGAATAATCTATCTCTCTTATTAAACCTGACATCTTCATTCACAAATCACTCCTAGTGTTAAATCCTTAAAAAAGTTTATTTAATGATTCAGGAATTATGTAGCAGAGGTAAGTTATTACACCTTACTGCAGTATGGTATTGGATGGGATTAGCTGATTAAGGCGGATTGTTAAAGCAAATGACATAAATCTAAAACAGATATGTCTGGAATGGAATTTTTTTTCTTTAAAGGTAGGTTATATCTAGATATAATGTATTATTTTATGTTTTTAAAATATTTATTGTGTCCTGTATAGTTATTTTACAAGGTCGTGTCAAATTTTATTATTAGATTCCGAAATTTAAAGTCGGGGAAACTTTTCTGTACCGGTATTTTCTCATAGAAAATCGCTCATTTTAATAAAGTTCATTTGAAATAAATTTCCATTTTTATTGAAAAAATGTTGGTACAGTGGGTGGCCAAATTATTAGTTACTTGCCCAAAATTTACTTTACGAAGAACGTAAATCTTTCCTGTTTTATTATTTATTGGTGAATTATTAAACTACTTTTAGAATACATAGACTGAATACTTATAGGTTTATAATTAAAAACAAACTTTAGTTCACAAAGTAGAAATTTATTGTGAAAAAAATCAACACAAGTGTTCCAAGTGAAATTCTCCACTACTTCGTCGAACCTTACCTTTATGTATTGTTCTCCTCTTTACCTGCTATGTATACATTTTTTACGTTTTACTTTTAATTACTCATTATGATGCCAGACCATAATAAGGCGTCTATCAAATTTCTTTGGTTTGTCGTGTATCGTTTCGATACATTTATATGCGAATAGTACTCACCATAAAGAGTTGAAAACATTTAAATCCCCATAAGTTCCCATAACATCCCTGTTGCACGTTATGCACTAAGAGTACCATACAGGTTGACAACTAATGTCAAATGTCACCTGTCAGTGTTGTCAACACAAAAATATTAAGCCGAAATTGGCAATAACAAAAGCTGTAGTGTAAATAATAATTTTAACATGCACCTGGAAAATAGCGCTGCTCGTCAAATGCACGTCACTTTTGATTCATACCGACTATAATATTGTTTATATTGAATGTGAATAAAAAAAAATATCATAAACTTTTTTTTTTTTTTACGTTTGAAATTTGTTTGTTACCTTTCGAGTAGAAAAGTTTTCTATTCATTCATTCTAGAGTAAAATCCCTTAAATTTTTTGTATGGATTCAGTAAATTCAAAATCAATACTTTTGAGTTCAATTTTGCTCAATTAATTAATTAAAAAAAAAACTGCGAAAACTCTTGAAGGAAATCATGAGAGTCAACTATGCTACGATAAAATACTCTTTCTCTTAAATTCTAAAAATGCAAGTGAACGGAGATAATTTAATTTTTCTATATATAGTTAGTTAAATACAGTGAAAACTTTTTTTATATTTCATTAAATTATTAACAGAGAGATAAAATCATAGAATTTAATTTCACTTTTAATAGCACCTTCTTGTATATTGTCTATTTTAATTAACTTTGAATTTTAAAAATTGTTTTTAAGCAAAGTAAATAACATTCCTTAGCTATCATAGTAAATAATGCATCAATAAATTTTAAAGTGAGAGCATACTTTTCCCAGTACTGAATAAAAAGTAAAATATGAAAATTAAATATATGCTTTAATGGATTGAAAATGGCAGATATTTTAATGTAATTTGCAACTAACAAAAATAAATTGGTATGGATTAGATATTCACCTCACTATATTGCACCTCGTTATATCACTTATTCTAATATATTTATTTTTTATCGCCCCTTTTTAAAAATACTCTTTCAGGATATTGTGCATTTGATAATTTTTTTCTTATCTGTCTACGGTCGCATTATAACGAAGGTCTACTGTACATTGTGTTGTGTGACAGTTTCATGTTTTGCATCTTGAAGGACAAAATTACCCTCAGCTATTTTAATTTCAACATTTGCACCTTATATTACAGTCAGGATGGAAATATGAAAGAAAAGTTTGATAAATTTATTTACCAGATTTTACACTTTTCAAACTTTGTGCTGAAAGATTGTACGTAATTGAAACTATATAGTAATAGCTGTAAATTTTATCGTTGCTTATGCCACATAAAAATCTTTATTTGTTTATTTTATAGAGTGGTTTAAATAAAGAAAATAATTCAGAAAAATTATACTCATGAGAAGCTAAATTCTTGTTTTATGATGTATTTTTCACTCTGAAACATTTTATAAAAGTTAATCGTCAATAAAGAAAACATTGTTCTTATGCTACGACTGTCTTAATACGTTCTCCACCACCGCCGGAACAATTCTCAGTATAAAGGAAATAAATAGCAACTGAATTACAGACTCAGTAGTTGCCATTGTTTCAAACCTTAATAACCTTGTTACCATTCATTTCTGATCATTTGGGGGATTGATTCGTTATTGATATCTTATTTATTTTCGCAACAACTATCAGCTGTTTTCTTGGTTGATTAATTTTAAGATGATTTATATATTTCTATGTGTACTTGTGTAAAATAGTTCAGTAAAATATGCCACTTGCTTTAAGACTATGTTTCCCATCACATACTATTAACCCATTGCACTCGTACATGGTTTGTGTGTTTACCGTTACGAGGGACAGTCCGAAAATATTTTTCCTTTTTGAAACTGTGGATGAAAGAGAAAACATATATTGGAACATAAAGATAAGACGCAGCTTTACTTTACTACGTAAGTGGCAAGTGAATTGAGACATTTGACATACCTCTTTATATGCTTCAAAAGACTTCCAAGAAAAAAAAAATCGGGGCTTTGCATACGAAAGAAGTGTTGAACCGCTTGTGTGATTTAGCATTGCTTCATAGCTGTAGTCAAGTATTGCTTTAGTCTATAGTGGTCATACAGGCGCGTCCAAGTATCGATCTATTTAACACTTGTTGATGCCTATGTGGAAGTCTATGGCCCAGATATGATGTTGGAACAAAAGGTGCGGATTTAGTGCCGCCAATTCAGTGAGGCGCATAATCAAGTGCTGGACAAACCGAGACCTGGATGGAAAGACCAGGGGGTCATTTTGAAGCTTATAAAGTGGTATGGAAAATGTCTCAACTAACTTGCCACTTATGTATAAAAGTAAAGTTATATCTAATCTTTAACGTTTCATTCATACACACCTCTATCCACAGTCGCCAGGGGAATCTTATTTTCGGACTCTCCCTCGTATTTTCCTGGTGGATCATCCTCCTTTTTATAGAAAAATAAATCTAGGTCTGACGCACAAAATGTTACCTTGTTGAAGGAGAGATCTTCTGTAAGAAAATACTAAAGTTTCCTGATCTGGAAATTACAGGACCCGTACAAACTCTGTCACATGTTCAGTCTCGATGGACATAATCTTTCTTTACAATATTTGTTTTTGGAACCAGTAATAAAATAAAATATCTCACCCGTTAGAGAGTTTAACAGTAGAACACCCTGATATTATACCCAGGGATGTAGTGGAGAGTATACGGGGGTATACACCGTATACCTTCTGGATTATTTTAAGGAGCATCGTATGTCCTCTGTTTCTCAAGATAACTATAGTATAGTGCACTCTGTTTAGAACGCATACCCTTTGCTTATTTTACGACTTGAACACTGATTATGCCCAGGTATTCTAAAAATATTACACACCAGAATTTTTATTTTCAGTTTTTTTAGCTTATTTATTTAATTTATTTCGATGTGGTATATATGGAACTTATTTTAGAAAGACATTCCTGGCTCATATCGAATATTTTTATTTGGTAGCATTCAAAATGACAGAGAGCTACGGCGCACAGTATGCGATTTTGCAAATCTAGCGTGAAAAAAAAGCCCAAAAATCGATTTTCAGTAATCAAACTTTTAAGCATTTCAAATAACACCTAACACATTGGAGGAAAAAAAAAATAAAGTGATAACAGCCTAACTTGGCAACAAAATTATCGAAAATTGGCTAAAAATCAAATTTTCTTTTAGTGTTTCTAGAATTGTGATCGATGTAGTTGTAATTGCCATCGATATTTTTGGCTGAATGTTTGTAAATATTTTTTTATGATAGCATGGAATCTTTAGAACAATGTAGATGCTTTGTCTTTTATAGGTTCAATAGTTGCAACAAACATTCGGCAACAACAACCGGCAACAACAAACATTCATGTGGTTGATATACCTTTGCACTACAAATAAACAATCTGGAGGCCATTAAGAATTTTTTTTTTGGAAACAGGGACGTATGAACCATTTTATGTAACTACAATCCGGCCGAATTTATTGTAATTTTAGAATACCCATTTGGAAAAGAAAAATAGTTTTAAAACAGCTTGCAAAAACTAATTTTGCAATTTTTTTTTTTTTTTTTTTTTTTTTTTTTTTTTTTTTTTTTTTTGTACAGCGTAGAAATAAAATTTTAGTTAGCATACAGATTTTTGTGTACATATTTTTTCAGTGTATCATATGATGCCTTTATATTGACGCATTGTTTGTCAACAACAAAAATGAAAATATGTTTGTTGTTCACAATGCACAACGTGGATGGCACGTTTATCAGTGTGTGAAGGGCCTCAGCAGTGCAACATATGAATCTGTCTTCGATTACATTTCTCATTAATTTTTTGCTTAAGGGGGTCCGATGCACAACAATACTCAAATTTTCTGAAATAATTTTATTGCATTGAAACTTCAGTTCTTTTTCTGTTTAAATTGACGTTTAAATCATGTTGCTGTGTAATTAGGAAAAGAAAATATATTGTTTTACTTTTGATTTATTATCAGAATCAAGCATTCAAGCAATGTTTATCATAATAACGTCTTCTTGTAAAAATGCGTTTTTCTTCATAATGGATTTTTTCACCAATTTTCGTATTTAAGTTTTTATAACTTAAGTACAGTTGAAGATAAATAATTCTAACTTGGTGCATGCATTTTTAAATTGATTTACTTTAATTTTGATTCAGTAAATTAACAAAAATATTTATTTCTGAAAGTAGAATTTTTTTTATTACAGTAATTTTAAAAGATTTTTATTTTAAATATTTTTAATTTTTAAGTAAATTACTATTTTTAAAAATTCTTAATCAAAATTTAAATTTACTTATTTTTTGTTTATTTATTTAAAAAAATTAAATTCTATGAATAATATTTCGGGTTAAACGTATTTAAATCAGTCTGCATTTGAAATACATTTTAATTTTTTTTTTAATTTTGTAAGGAATCTATGGAAAGATTTTTCATGAGATTTTTTTTTAAGAAAAAATGTGGTTAACCACCGCAAAAAAGAAAAAAATCAAAATGTTATTTAAAAATATAAAAGCTATTTTAAAATGTGTCCAGCACCCCCTTAATAAAAAAAATAATGAGACGACTTATTTTAACGAAATGTGAGTGTCTTTCTCTAAAAGCCACTCACATTTCGTTTTCGTTAATAAATTAAATCATATGTCATCGTTTTGCGTTTGTATGTGCATAGAAAAAGAGATCTTGACATCAGGAATACTATACACAATATATAACACGAAATTTTCAGGTTTACTTAAAAGGCGATTAAAATAATCAAATGCAGATGTTAATAGTTAATTTTATTTAAAACATCTTAGTACTGTCAAACCTTTAATCAGGCTCTTCCTTAGAGAATATTTTCTTTATTTATACAAATACATGATTCCGTTTTGAAAATGCACGGGACTCGTGGCTTGAAGATTGAATTAGTGGTATTACTTATTATTAGTAGTAGTTTTATTAGTAGCAAATACTACTAATTTAATGTTTAAGCCACGGGTATAGTTCATTTTGAAAACGGAATCTTGTATTTGTATAAACGAAAAAAATATTCTCTGAGGAAGATCCTGAGTAAAGGTTTGAAAGTACTAAGGTGTTTTAAATAAAACAGACTATTACCATCTATAGCTGATTATTTTAATCAATTTTTAAGTAAACCTGAACATTTTAAAGTTCATTTTATAAATTTTGTGTTAAGAGCAGGGTGAAAATTTAATTCCGTTATGAATTTTACTTTTATAGGAATACTATATCTGATAAATTTGACTGTTAAAATATATATATATATACTTATTGAAATCTCGCTGTTGATAAAAAATTGTTTGTTGATGAAAGTTACGGTGAAAATAAAACAAAAAGAAAATAATGATAAGAAATAATTTATTAAAATTTTCTAATAAAGTTTAATAAAAATTAGGGGATGTAAAATTTTCTCTTTGTTTCTTTATATCATTAGATATTTTCCCCTGTGCTGAGGTTACTTTCCAGACTATTTATTTCGAGGCATGATATGCATATGTAATACGATATTGAAACATCTTAATTTAATGTGTATTAGAACTATTTTAATCTTTACATATAAGTGTATTACACGAATTAATAATAGAATAAAGCGTGTTTAATTTGCATGACTGAACTAATTATCTCTGAGCTTCAATGTTATATTTACTAACAAATCAAACAATTGAATCTAACACCAAATATTCGCTAATTAAAATTTTACAAAAGGTTTTAATGTTAAATATAGAAATATTTTGAATTTGATCCAGTTGTTAAGGAGATTTCTCGAAAACTGATTAAGTTGTTAAACATCTGTACATACATTTTTATATTTGATTATGTTTTATTTCATATGAGTGGCAATTAAAATTGGAGAAAGTTTTATCTGAAATAAATTCATGTAAATCCCTGTTTTTAAATATATTTTTAAGTGTTTAAATAATTATTATAATTTATCGGTATAATTGAAACAAGTTATGTTACGGATAACAAATAATTCTTTTTATAAAGAAATAGGCATTTGAGGTGTTCTCTATAAAAAATTCTGTCCAATATCGCGATAATTTGGATAAACGCATGAATTTTATTAAATTTTAAACATTATTGATGCTAAAAATCAAAGAATATTTATTTATTTTTTTCTGTTAGTTTGGATTTCATTTAAGCTTTAAATTATTGTTATTAATAATGCAATTATGTTACTTTTATATCTACTGCCTCTTTTCTTTCCATAAAATACTTAAATTCTTAACTATATACAAATTACCCGGTGGATTTTAGGAGCAAATAAATAAATAAATAATATATATATATACAGGGTGATTCCAAATTTTTTTTACAATAAAAGAGGGGTGATAGTACACACCAAGACAAACAATATTAAATAGGAGACCAAGGGTCCAAAACGTTTTCCTATGGAAATAGCCGCCATTAAAGTTTAGTGACCAAAATCTCAAATAAACATAAAAAACGGAAAAATCGGTCGATTGATTTGCGGTTTTCACTAAAATTATTCTTTATGTCAGCATTTTCTTGAAATTAAATTATAAAGATAAATTTCAAAAAATGCCGATAGAGGGCGCTTTAGACTTTGGAGTAACGAACAACTATTTTTTGCCGGTATGTTTTGCATCTCATTAAATGTTTTCGTAAGCTTAGACTCAAACTTAAATTTTGAGCTCAAAATCTGTAGTTGGGAGTGGTTAAGTAACACAAACTGAGCTGTGTTCAGAGGGTTCAAATTTCAAATGATTATAAAAAACGGAAAAATTGGTTGATTGATTTGCGGTTTTCACTATAACTATTCTTTATTTAGGTATTTTCGTGAAAATAAATTATAAAGATAAATTACAAAAAATGCCGATAGAGGGCGCTTTAGACTTTGGAGTAACGAAACACTCTTTTTTGGCGTTATTTTTTGCATCTTATTAAATGCTTTCGTAAGCTTAGACTTGAACTTAAATTTTGAGCTTAAAATCTGAATAGCTGGGAGTCGTTAAGTAGACAAACTTAGCTGTGTTCAGAGGGTTCAAATTTCAAATAATTCTAAAAAACGGAAAAAATTGGTCGATTCGTTTGCGGTTTTTGAAGAAACTAATTTTTAAATCAGCAGTTTTCTTGATCAATCAGTGTTTTCTTGAAAATAATTTTTAAAGATAAATTTCAAAAAATGCCGATAGAAGGCGCTTTAGGCATTGGAGTAGCGTACAACTATTTTTAACTGTTATTTTTTAAATCTCATTAAATGCTTTCAAATGCATAGACTTAAATTTTGGGCTGAAATTCTGAATCGTTGAGAGTGTTTAAGTAGCGAAAAATTGAATTGTGTTCGAGGAGGAAAGAGGGTTAAATTTCAACTCCTGAACACACTTCAGTTTGCGCTTCTTAACTCCTCATAACGATTCAGGATTTGAGCTCAAAATTTAAGTTTCAATCTAAGCTTCCGAGAACATTTAAAATGCTTTTGCAAACATTTAATTAGAACCAAAAAATAATGGTTAAAATGAATTGTTGGTTACTCTGAAGTTTAAGGCGCCCTCTGACGGAATTTTTTGGAGATTTATCTTTAAAAATTATTTTCAAGAAGATACTGACTTAATAGTTTTATTTTAAATCGCAAACGAATCGACGAATTTTTCCATTTGCTATAATTACTTTAAATTTGAACCTCCTTCTCCCCCTCGAACACAGTTCAGTTTGTGCTACTTAATCACCCCCTACTATTCAGATTTCGAGCTCAAAATTTAAGTTTAAGTTTAAGCTTCCGAAATTATTTAATTAGATACAAACAATACGGCAAAAAATAGTTGTTCGTTACTCCAAAGTCTAAAGCGCCCTCTATCGGCATTTTTTGAAATTTATCTTTATAATTTTTTTTCACGAAAATACTTAAATAAAGAATAGTTTTAGTGAAAACCGCAAATCAATCGACCAATTTCTCCGTTTTTTTTAATCATTTGAAATTTGAACCCTCTGAACACAGCTCAGTTCGTGTTACTTAACCACTCCCAACTACAGATTTTGAGTTCAAAATTTAAGTTTGAGTGTAAACTTACGAAAACATTTAATGAGATGCAAAACATACCGGCAAAAAATAGTTGTTCGTTACTCCAAAGTCTAAAGCGCCCTCTATCGGCATTTCTTGAAATTTATCTTTATAATTTAATTTCAAGAAAATGCCGACATAAAGAATAATTTTAGTGAAAACCGCAAATGAATCGCCCGATTTTTCCGTTTTTTATGTTTCTTTGAAATTTTGGTCCCTAAACTTTAATGGCGGCTATCTCCTTAAGAAAACGTTTTGGACCCTTGGTCTCCTATTTAATATTGTTTGTCTTGATGTGTACTATCACCCTTCTTTTATTGTAAAAAAAATTTGGAATCACCCTGTATATATATACACACTATCAAGTGTGGGTATTATTTGCACTCAGTGGGTATCCTACAAGGTTTTGAAGTAACGCCTATTACATCTAATGTTTACATAGTTTTAATTTCTGTAGATTTGGAAACAGATGGAGGGGCCATAATTTTTTACTGCATTTTCGTACGATATCTCTGATAAAATAATACCTAAAATTAAAAGAAAATGTATTTTCGGGCTCAGCGTTATGAAAGCCTCGACACGATACCCTATACAAAGAAAATATCATTTTCCAAGTAACATAATTAGTCCCTCTACATTTCCCTAAATATATCTGTGGAAGTTTAATTACCTGTAAATATGTACCCCATTTGTTTTTATTAAGTTCTTAATATGAACAATCCACTTTACATAGTTTACGTATAAAAATGCTGTAACAGACAGACAGATCACATGAATCATCTTATAATGGTTCCAATTATACATTTTAAGTACGGAACACTAATAAAATGGGTTTTATATATAAATATTTATATGTATGATAGTTTAAATATGGTGTATCCATCATATTTCTCTACATAGAAATAGACCCGTCAATTAATAAATAGAGAAGACATCTTACGGATTTAGGAATGAAAGTTTATAGTTTATAAGGACTAAATCCATAATAAACAGAATAAAATGGTAACTACAGCACACAACCAATAAGCGAAACTTTATGTCCTCTATAAAGATTTCTTGGTATTATTCTTATCATATGATATGTGTCTTTTATAACACAAGCAGCACAATTATTTTCGGACTAGAATTTAAAAAAAAATAGATCCAAATCACCATCTGTTTAAAGAATCATAATTATTTTTTAAACTGCTGACATTTTAAATTTTAGCTAAAGTCATTGACAACAATTATATTACAAACATTCCTGAATTACGAAGTGACGATAACATGGTTTTGTAAAAATGTGATTTTGAAGTTAATGTGACTGAGAAGAAATACAGGTACTTACTTATTAAAGCCACCGCAGCAGAAGTTGAGCCAATGCGCCAATAAAGAGCGATCTTATTGTTCGCACGCGCAAGCAGTTATCTTTTAGACTACTTGTTGCCTTGCTGTATGCTGATTTATAATCCATTTTTTGTGCTTTTTTTATTGTTGTTGTTGGTTTTTTGACGCTATTTTTTGGGGCGAGTCCGAATAAGAAGACTGCTTTTTATTGGTGCATTAGCGAAACTTCTGCTACAATGGAGTTAATACGTAAGTACCGAAATACAATTTAAACTTTTATTATATTTAATTTGATATTACTTTGGCAGTTAAAAACTTTTTCACACTGAAACAGTGGTATAAATAAATGGTAATATTTAAATATTTCTAACATAACAATGCTATTTTTTTTAAATATGTATAATTCATTCTCAATTTAATTACTCTATACTATATAAGACCGAATGGGAATTTAATGATTTACAATTCCTATCGGTTAGTAGATGCATACAATTAAAGTAATTGCAAGATTGAAAAAAATCATTCATTTGCAGTATGATTTACAAATAGTATACCTGATTTAAAATTGCTATTTATATAATAATGTATTCATCGTTTGACCAATAATAATTTAAATGATAAGGTGGTTTTTATTGTATTACATTCATTGTTGAAGGTATTTATAATACATTATTATATAATATATTTATTTTCGTTTTATTTTTGAAACGTAAATGAAAACTCATTGATTTAAATGCATGAATCTTGAAAGTAAAAGCAGATTTAAGTTATTTTTAAAAATGAATCTCATATTTCTCTAATCAGTTAGGATAATAGTCTTT
The DNA here is from genome assembly GCA_964019185.1 of Maratus speculifer. Lineage (NCBI taxonomy): Eukaryota > Metazoa > Arthropoda > Arachnida > Araneae > Salticidae > Maratus > Maratus speculifer. The sequence continues at coordinate 205,291,554 of OZ025291.1, forward strand.
AGACGTAGTATTTCTTTCACTGATACTAAAACAGCATTCAGTAAGTCATATAGACTTCTAAATAGATAAATTAGCTCAGCCATAATAAAATAATTAATTTATTACAAATTGTGATTGTATTTTATTTAACATTTTTCAAATCGTAAACAGATTTCTTTGAAAAATTAACCCCAATGCTAATTCTTAAATTCAAATTTTTAATAGAATTTTAATTATTTAATTTCATAACAAAAACATTTATATTATAATTATTAGATTATTTGTATAATTGCTTCATTATAAATATTTTCATATAGAACTTAGCTTTCAAGAAATATTTGTTAAGATTATTATATTTTAATGAATTAAATAACTTTCAAGTTCAAAATAATAGGATTTCTCAATATTTTTATCGATAATGTAAATTATTTTCTAATCAATATCACATACTTTGAACATTTTACGCTATCAGAAAATCACTTAAGTGCATTAATCTTTATTTGTTCAAATTCCCTATCTTGTTTTAATCTTTCATTTGATCAATATAAAAGTTCAAGAATTTCTTTTTAGGAACAGAAAACCTTTTAATTCCGTTCAATTTCCATTAACATTTACATAAGACAATCTTAATACAAAGAGATTACATTTCCACTAGTTTAAAGATTACTTTTTGCTTTTTTATTTTTCTAACCAAATCCAAAATCAATAGTTTTCAATTCTCCTTTACTTAATTAATAATAAAAATTAGATTGAGAGACTTTTAACTTTAGTTTACGGGAGTAAAGATAAAAATGCGTTGAATGAAGACTTTTCTTTTTTTATTTATTTAATTCAAGAACAACAATAATAATGTATATTGCAATATGTAGTTTAATTATGTATACAGTTAAAATATTGAATACATTTTAACTATATAGTTAAAATGTATCATGTACATGCATAGTTAAACATGCATCAAAGATCGTTGCATGTTTTAAAGACTTAAGATTACTACAGTAAAGATATAAATGTATTATATGTAGGCTTTGCTTTTTATTTATTTATTTTATTAAAAAGCAACAATAGCAAAATATTGTAATATGTAGTTTAATGATATACTATATAGTTAAAAATCGAATAACTATATAGTTAAAATATTGAATACATTTCATCAATTATTGTTACTTGTTTTAAGTGAGAAATTAAAAAAATAATTTTATTACTAAAGGCTTTTCTTTGAATGAAGACTTTGCACTCCAAATGTCTTTTTTTCGCTTCATGTTTTAAGATTAAGGGGAACTGGGGCACATTGATACACGTCCTCTACTGCTCACAAGATCATTACAGGAAGTTTCACAACAGCTGCAAAAGATGGTGCTAGTGTAGACAACGACATAAAGAAAGTTTAAGATGATTCAATCGTTTGATGAAATTTGACGGATGATTTATTTTTTATAGGTCAAAAGTAAATTGGAGTTGTACAATTGTAATGGTATTATACAACTATTCCAGTACTTTCAACCGAAAAGAATACTCTTCCTGTTAAGTAAAGTTACTGTTTACCAGTTCCTGATTCTTTATTATTAAGTAAATTATGAAGCATTGGATTTGAGAGTCATGTCATTCAAAATGGCTGCATGGGGCACATTGATACAGTCTTTGTCGGGGCACATTGATACGCATCACTGTGATTCGTGATAGCTACCGATAACCTAAATATTTTTCCTGATTAATTTTTTACTATCTTTTATTATTTTTTTTTACCATACACTCCTTAATCTAACCATTTCCAGCCAAAAATCTCTAATATTAGTTTTTATTGAAGTGAAACAGCACCAGTTTTTAATATTAGGAAATTTTATAGTATTTTTGCAAACAGAAGACATACGAACTTACATAACAGTTAGTGGTAGTAGAACTAATAAAAGAAAAGAACGGCAGCCTGGAAAATCTCGAATTTCTATCGATTCTCCATTCAAAAAGGTATTTTCGACATGACAAACAAGCTGCAGCACAACAAACGATAATTTTATTATAAACAGAATTTTTAATATAATTAAGCTTTATTTTCTGTTTATAAACCTATTTATAAAGAGAAAACCTGGTAATATTTTCATCTTTTCAAAGAAAGAAGATAACGCAGGGGTTGAAATGCCAGATATGACAGAATTACCACTGCTAACAATCAGACAAGGAACAACCAGAACATCAGGTCATTATACATTTAAGTTTGATTGTTTTAATATTGCTTACAAATAATTTGTGAGTGATTTGAATTTCTATAAATAAATATAAAACGGTTTGCTAACTCATTTTCTATGAAAAATATGCATTGGTGTTATTTTGTCTCCATTTTTTCCAAGCGTATCAAAGTGCCCCATGAGGTGTATCAATCTGCCCCGGAGATGGGGTATATTGATAAAAATGACTATTTTACATTTTTTTAAAATTACATGTAACAATACTTTATAAAACAACGATTTTACATTTTAATAACACACTACACAAGTTTTGATGACACCACGTGGAAAAATAATTCTAATTTCTATTTTCTGGAAGCCAAAAAATACTTAGAAAAAACCCGTACCAATCTGCTCCAGGTCAAATTCCCAAAATGAAATTAAATTGTTGAGCATTTAAAGTTTTATTCATTTTTTAGATCATCTGTTATTTAAAGAAGTCAATAGAATGCAAATATATATTTTATACCTTATAGTTTATTTACTTAAAGTAATGTTTCTGTCACTTATAACATTTATCGTCTGAGCTTTTTCATTATAATTTTCATGTTCTTGTGATGCAACGATTGCTGTCGATTTCTGTGTAGAAAAATAAATGAGCCTAGGTAATAATTTAAGGAAATAAAAATTTCGAAGTTAACTCTGTCAAGTCTGAATTTTTATTTATTTTAAGAACAAATTAATTTTATTTTAATAGCGTTATCCGTAGCTATCCGAAAAGACTTACTGAAGTTTAATGATTATTCCATTGCCTAAAATCTAATGAATATAGTTATTTTGTGAACTATTCATAGTTATATGATTGTAGGCCAAATAAGAGTTTTCGGAGATGCTTGAAAAATGCTGTATTATAACAGGATTTGAGATAGCATTATAATTTTTAAGGTTTTTTGCGTTTTATCTTATTTGATTGGCTCAGAAAGGTAACTTATATTTTAAATTAAAAGAGTGAAATACATGTATAAAATAAAGAAATGGCCAAAAGGGCAAAGAGAATTAAGTAAACTATTATTATTATTATTATTATTATTATTATTAAAGGAAGAACTATTGTTTCTATATATCGAAAGTAGCTAAGTAATATTTAAGACAAAATGACACTTAAAGAAAATACATGTACTATTAAAAGTACACCAGACCCGATATAGTTAAAAGGAGTTACAACCGGGACTTCACGCTCATCCACGTTGTTTTATTGTAATTTTTTATTCACATTTATTATGTGTAACTAAATTTCATCCAAGAGTGAAATATATTTTATATTCATGTGTTTTATAAAACTGTTCAAGAATTTCTGAAAAGTTAGAAATGTTTATAATATAATTCATAATTTGATTTGCAATATTTTTTATTCATTAAATTAATTTTCAGTGTAATTGTTCACACAATTAGAGTGATTATTCTTTAAAATTTTTGCTGCAACTATTGGAAGTTTAAGAAAAATCTTACCGTATTTTCATATAACTTTAAAATATTAACATCTTTATTTAAAAAATTCAATCCTTTCCCCAAAATATGTATATATATATATATATATATATATATATATATATATATTAATGAAAGAATAATAAACTTCAGCTGGAAATACGTCAAACGTTACCAGAAACATTTTCAGTCCCTTGCTAGTATAGTTTGTTCCATAAATGTCGGAAAAATAAGTCTCGTTGAAATAACAGATGATAGGCATTTAATTTTTTTTTATTTTCTATTATTATTATTATTATTATTTTTTTTTTTTACGTACAGTTCAAAATCGACTTCATAAACCGTTCAGTGTTTTATAATTTTACTCATGTCTATTATATTTTTTACTAGGCAGAAAATTTTCTTTAACTGAAACCAGCCTTTTATTTTAAACTACTTTTTTCACACTAAATGTATGTATACATATATATTTAAATAAGCTTTTAATTTTTTTTTAATCTGTAAAGTTTTTGCTATGTTTAGCGGCGTATTTATCTTAAAATTGACACATTATTTAAATTGACAAAAGATTCAGATCATATGTCGTAACGTTGGTTCTACTTTCTTTCGAATTTTTTCCACTAGTATTTAGAAAAAATAGTAATAAGTGGAGCATTCCAACCAGTGAGAAATCACCACAAAATTATAAATATTTATGAAAATTGGGGAATGTAAGACTCATGCAGATATGTACTATTCAATTATTTTAGACCCAAAATTCATTTAAGTTTCGTTAGTAAGTATACGCCCTGAAAGTCCTATTCACTAAAAATCTGAAATCATTTCGTTAATTAAAAATATTTCGTTTCTAAAATATTCTTTAAAAATATTTTATTCAAACTTTAATTTAAAATTTATTAAGGGTAATTGATAGCGACAATGTTTTAGGATAAAAGGGACTTATTTATATTAGGTTTGTGGGATACTTACGAAACATGAAATATTAACAATAATTCAAATATTTTTCTTAACTCTAATAAATACATTATATTTGCATTCTATTTAAATACTAGAAGATTTTAAATGTATTTTTGGAACGAATACGATTTTTATTGTAGTTTTAGATTATATTTATTGGCTTTTGAAAAATATGTATATAACGTGATGTACAATAAAATAGGCTTATGAAGTAACAAAAGCCTGCATTAAACTCCTGTTTTATACAGTGTTCTGTAACTGGCTGCTCATTATCTTGCTATAAATATACTGCGCCATTTTTTTCTGGATCATAAACATTTACCGTTTTAGCAAATAATCCGTTATAGGCAAGTTCTTTTTAGGTAATTGTTATTAATAGTTTAAATGAATTTCAACCATAGTTCTAAAATATAACCATAGCTCTAAATTCTATAAAGAGCAACTCACAGCCGGAAGATTAATGATCTATTTCCGATCAACAAAAACTTATTGAAATCTGCACCCTGACAAGTGTTTGTTTCCTTGTTTATTCATTTTAAGCAGTATGAACAAACGCAAATCATCTTCAAACGCCTATTTTTTGATAATAGTAAAAGTAAAATAGACCAAAAATTGATGGGAATTCATGAAAATTTGGAAGGAGTTACGTTTTGGCACAATAAATGGTAACCGGATGACGAAATCTAAATAAAGTTGTTGTACTGTTTTTTTTTATGTGGAGGTGGGGGGGGGGATAATGGTTATTGAGACTTTCACAAAAGATGCTCTATAGATTTAACTAACATAATATGCAAATAAATTTTTAATATCTTTGCCGCGTGCGCAGTGAAAAATTATTGAGTAAAATCACTCATTTTTCATACAATTTTTATTATTTTTTAATTCTGATTTGTGTGTTAGAAGTGTACAATTTATTTGTCATATTTTCAGAAAAGAATACTATTTTATATTAATACCTCTGCAAATTATAAACAAAAATCTTGGAAAAATTTGGGATTTTTTTAAAAATAAAAACCTTAATTTCTCTACGAGTAATACACGCCATTGACATAAAAATAAACACAGTTTATTACAATAAGCCACTTAATCATAATCTACAGTTTGAACGCTTTTGCTACTTTAGTTTTGACAGGGTAATCCAAAAGATATTCATTCTTTTTTTAATTTGTTGCCGGTCCACTCTGGAGTTTCGGGAAAAAATATTCACGGAAATTTATGATTTTTACTATTATATTTACACATTTAGAGTTTCAAGATAATTCTTCATGTATTATTCTAGATATTGAACAAAATGTCTAAAATCACAAGTGGACGGTCATTTTTAGCCATGTAATTTATATTCGAGACACTGCTTTTAAATTTAAAATATTCTGTTTTTTAAATTCTACACTCATTTTTAAATGTGCATTCTTTTATCACGAAATAACAATAAGTTTTATCGGAAAATGTGTCAGACATTTCAAACAATATCCAAAGTCCCTAGTTAGAAAAGTTTATTCGAAAAAATTGTTACAAAAAAGAGGCATTAAAGTACCAGTTTAATCGAAGCAATCCCCGTTTCATGAAACGTTTTATGTTTTCTATCATTATTCAACTCATGTTCATAGTATCTTTTTACTAGGCTAAAATTTTATTCCTCAGTAAAAATAATTTGTTTTCAAAAACATAGTTTGAATGTATAGTTAGATATGTTACTATTTCTTTTATTCAAAACTTGTTTCTTAAGGAAAGTTTTTAAATTTTCTTTTAGTTGTAAAATTCTTACCATATTTTTTCATATTAATACAACAAAACTGACATGTTATTTGAGTCAAAACTACTTATAAAAATGCCAATTATTGACGTCACGGGAAATCGGCCATTGGCTGATAATTTATTGAACTTCTTGTGACGAAAGAACAGGATCCAATAGATGATCTACTCATGGCCAATAAGCCGTGACATCGAAATCAAGCTTTAAAAGCTCTAATCAAACTCTCCACATATAGACATTGTCTATATGTGGCGTAGCTTAAAATCAAAGTTAGACGAATGAAAAATTCAATCATGAAGCAAATAAAATAAAAACACTCAGGTATGCGGTGATTCATTAACAGTAGATTATCCTGATTTCACCTGATGAAGAATGATTAATTCTTTCGAAATGTATTGTACTCAATTCTATTTATGTTTTCCTTAAAATATTCCTTTCAATAGAATTGTTTTTATAGTAGTTATTGAAAGGCTTTAAAGATGCATTAAATGTACTTCTATATTACTTTTAGAAGAATCTAATATTAACATAATGGAATATTACTTACATTTAAAAATTATTAATATAATTACTTTTAACTCCGTAAACTTAAAATAATATATAAATTATATAGTACTTATTAAATGAAAAGGGAAATTAAAATTAAAATTAGAATTAAAACTAAAATAACGTAAATGTATCTAAATCTCAGTATAGTGAGAAATTCAATTAATACCGATTGGTGCATTCTGAGCTTAAATCTGGATATGCATTAATCAGAAAATTCAGTTTAAAAGGAAATATTACACGAACTAAAAAAATTCGGAAATCACTGTGTTTAGTAAAAAAAATACCTAATTTTTGTACTTACAGGTTTTTAGTAAGTATAAATTTTACTGCAAGATTATTTATTATAAGAAATAGCATTTATAAAAATACAGTGCATGCGCATACACTATCTACCAATAAGTATTTGGACAATTTCAAAATTTTGTCAAATATTTAAAATTATACTTATAGGATTTTTCTGGAATTTCAGGATTATGAATATTATGTTTGATCTCATATTTATCAACATTCGTTTGATAAGCAGGGCAATTAAGTAGCTTACAAAAAAAAATCAAACAATAATAGAAATATTTGGGATTATACAGTGCGTTAAAATGCACGAAACAATTTATCGCTGCAGAATACAAACATGTGGATACTGTACAACAAGAACACTGAGTTTTGTAAGAATACCGTGTATATTCATAGGAAATGAGTGATTTATTTGAAAAATTCAAAAAATTCTGGTTTTTGTTTATATCATGCGGTTTTTTTAAACCAAATTTAAAGCGATTTTCAGAAAAATTGGCAAAATGTAGTAGTAAAATATAGCGCAAGTGGAATGTAGCTATATTATACATTTTATGAAATATGAGTACCCTAATTTCCTGCCTATAATCCGCCGATCAAACAATTCTTTTTCGACCCAGAAATTTTATTTCGTAAATGAAGGCAAATATTTACGGCGATCTGAAAAGTTATTTTTTATTTAATAAAATTTCTGGGTCGAAAAATGATTGTTTGATCCGCGGATTATACGCAGGAAATAAGGGTAGTTGTACGAAATAATTTTTATCTCAGCATGCGCGAACGATAAAAACTATTTTTTTACATCATTTAATAGGCAATTTTCTGAACTAACTCATAAAAAATCCAATCAAATATCATGAAAACTCATTATTATAGAAAGCTGTTTTTAGTATGCTCCCTAAAAACAACTGAATTATAATGAGGATTCTCCACAAATTAACATTTTTTTTAAACTGACTTTTAGGAAAAAATTAGTATTTAATGAAAACAATATCTAATACAATATGATAATAATAAGTATCTTGACACTCGTGATAAAAAAGAAAAAGAGCTTTTATTCACATTCAGGGCCAAAACTAAGAGACGGAGGAAAGAAGGGCATATGTGCCCCGAGCTAGGGCGAAAGGTTGTCAAATGTAAGACTTTTGTTGGAGATTTTTTCGATGTCTATGTTTAGCATGATATTGTTAAAATCATCCTGTCTGAGGTATGCTAAAGCATAGAAGACTGTAATGATGATGGCATAAAGATCCTGTATAAAGCAGATTTTTTTTTTCGATTCGATTTCACGATTTTAAGGTATTAATTTTTAACAAAGCAGATTTAGTTGTTCAGTATTATATATTGTAAGTTTTAAAATAAATCGGCTATTAATAAATTAGAGAAATTATCATTGTAACTATACTTTGCGAGGGAGGGGGGGGGGGAGGTCGCCAAAATCCACGTTTGTCTTGAAAAAAAAATGATGCCATATGGATTATTCAAGCGAAATTTTTTCCGATTCTGCTTCACGACTTTAATGAATCTATATGTGACAAAGTTGATTACGCAGTTTTTTAGTATTGCACTACCTACCATTGATAATTTGGACACTTTAGACATTTTGTCGAATATTTAAAAATATACCTGCCGGATTCTTTTGAAATTACAAGATTATAAAGATTATGTTTGACCTGATATTTATCAACGTTTATTTGGTAAAGGGGAAAATTCAAAGGCCTGCAAAAATCAGACAATAATAGCAATATTTGAGAACACCTTGTACATTGAAATGCATGAAGAGATCTATTGGTACAGAATAGAAATACATGTGGATACTGTAAAATATGGCTGTCAGTTTTTATAAAAATAGCACTTATATTCATGGAAATATAGCGATTTTTTTAAATGTTCAAAAAATTCTAGTATGTTTTTTATTGTATTATGCAGGGTTTATAATCAAATTTAATGCCAGCTTCAGAAAAATTTGCAAATTGTAGTAGAAACAATAAAGTACAATTGAAATATGAATATATTAAATATTTTTTTAAAATATCAGTAGTTCTATGAAATATTTTTTAAGCTGCGTATGCTTGAACGATAACACTTATCCTTTTACATAATTTAATATTCAAATCTATGCAGCTACTCATAAAAAATGCAATCAAATTTCGTGAAAATTCAGAAAAATATCCTGGATAGGAGTGAACATATTTTCAATTGGTTTCTGAAGGCATTTTAATGATAATAGATTTTACGCAAATTGTCAAATCGATTTTTTCGTTTTTTATTGATCATTAACTTCTTATTGGATAATTACAGAACAAACCTATTACAGGATAAAAATAATTATAAAAATCGAAGCATTTGTTCCAAATATATCCAATAAGTATTTAGACTCTTATGCAAATGCCGATATCTGTGATCGTGATGTATGTCACGCTCTGCACTGTTAAAAATGTTATCCGAAACAACTCTGACATCAATCGCATGCAAGATGCCACAAAGCACAGAGCTGTCATCATCGGGGGCCACAGAAATGCCCGATCTTTAATAGACATATCTAGAAAGCTTAATTACGCCAAATGGCCTACGTTATTCGAAAATGGAAGCTGAGCGGTGATTATCAGAATGTGTCAAGGGTCGACAGACCCCTGAAACTGGTAGATAGAGACCGACGGTTTCTGTCCGAAGAAATTCAGAAGAACCGCAAGTAACCAATGTTGCACATACGCCAAGAGTTTCAGCAAGATTCAGGATGTACTGTCTCTATGAATACCATCCGAAAGGAAGCTCACCTGCTTAATTTTTATGGTCGTGCTGCCGCCCATGAGCCTTTAATCACTAAATCCAACCGCGCACCTCGGTTAAGTTGGTGCAAAGCACGCCATCAACGGATCGCATAATAGAGAAAAAAAGGTTCTCTGGAGTGATGAGTGATGAATAAAGGTTCACTCGCTACCGTTATGATGGTAGGGTCTGGGTCTCTCGTCTGACTAGAGAACGCCTCCTACCAGAATACATTGTGCACACAGTTAAGTTCGGTAGTGAGGCTATTATTTCTGAGAAAGTTTTCATGATTTGGACTAGGACCCTTGGTCCGAATTCATAGTAAGCTCAATTCTGATGCCTACTACAATATATTGGACAACAGTGTACTTCCGCTGTTGTGGATATACTACGATTCGGACCCATGTTACTTACATGATGACAACGCCAGCTATCATGTAGCGAGGTCCAGCATTGAATAGTATGCTGACAATGGAATGAATCGACTCGACTAGCCTGCACAGATCCCAGACTTTAACCCAATAGAGAACTTTCGGGATGCGCTGGATCGTCGAATTAAGGCACGTGACATCCGTCCAAAATCAGTGAAAGGCCTTACCTGTCTTGTACAAACCGAATGGAATAAAATATTATTACATGTATTACAAGGACTAGTAGAAAGCATGCCCAGGGGGATCGCAGCTGTAATTGCCTCCCGTAAAGGATCCACAAACTGTTAAAAGTGAACCGGGCCGAAACCAGCCTTTTTTTTCTCAGCAAACGTGGATTTTGGTGAACCTACATTCTCTCCTTTCAAAATACATTTACAAAGAAAATTTCTTCAATTTATTAATAGCCTACTTATTTTATATCTTAAAATATGTAACATTGAACAATGTAATCTGCTTTGTTAAAAATTGATAACTTAAAATCGTGAAATCGAATCGAAAAAAGATCTTCTTTAAAGAGGATCTTTATGCCATTGTCATTAGATTTTTTTATGCTCTGGCATACCTCAGATAATACGATTTTAACAATTTCATGCTAAACGCAGGCATGAAAAAATAGCCAAATAAAATCTACATCTGGCGGGGCCCGGAGTCTTCTTCGCCACCTCTCTTAGTTTTGGCACTGAATGTGAATAAAAGTTATTTTTCTTTTCTACTATATGTATCAAGAGTAGCAGCAATATTGTATTAGAGATCGTATTCATTGAATACTAATTTGTTCCTAAAAGCCAGCATTCAGCTGTTTTTAGTAAGCAAAGTAAAAGCAGCTTACTATAATATTGATATCTTTTTGAATTTTCATGATACTTGATTGGATTTCGTATACAGGATAATCCCAAATATTTGTATTTTTTTTTCTTTGTCGGCTTCCTAATTACCCTGCTGATCAAATGAATGATGATAAATATGAGGTCGTACATAACTTTAATAATCCTGAAGTTCCAGAAGAATCCGATAAGTATATTTTTAAATATTTAACAAAATGTCAAAAATTGAAAGCATCCTCCAAATACTTATTGGTAGATACTGTATTAGATACATTGACTGAGCATATGTTTGTCCAAAAAAGGCAATTATTTTCCCAGTTGTTTCTTAGTTGTGATTCGCAATTACGGACTTTTATTTATCCAATTATCGATAAAAAAAATTCAAATTAAGAATACCGTTATCCAAAAGTAAAGCAACAAAATACAAAATACGAAAACAGTAAAATAAATTGTGAATATTGAAGGGACAATGATATAAATATCTGATAAAAAGTAACTAGCAAAAGTTATGCTATACATTTTCCTGTTTTAACTTTATCTCTAAACAAATTTCTTAGTAATGTACATTAATTATAATTTGTACCCTGTTTGCAACTCAAAAAAAAATTGCATTAATACAGTTGAGAATTACGCATAAATTAAAAATAATTTGGAAATTTGCAAAATTACTTACGCAAAAGTTATCTGACAATTCAGTTTTTGTAAACATATACTGAAATTAGTAGTCTTAATGTAAAGAAATACAGCAAAAATTGCTGCAAAAATGCGTTTGTTTTGAGAATTGTAGCACATCTTTTGGTCATGAAATTAACAAGGTTTTTTAAGAAGGACTTAGTGACTTTCACTGATTTCAAATGAGTATCCTGAAAATGTTCTGTCTTTGAAGAAATTTTTTGTGGTCCGAATTTTCAAACAAGGTGTTTCGAGAGACGTTCAATTGAATGAAGTCAGGTGACTGAATCGGTCACTTCCAAATCTAATTTTTGTAGCTGTAAACCAATTTGTCATCATTTTGGAAGTGTTTTTGTGATCAGTATCCTGCGGAATTATCCACCCACCAGACATTTCTTTCTGCGAGTATAATAGGACATGTGATCTTCTAAACTGTTTAAAAATTATCCATAATTCCATTGAATTGCACGAAGGGAACTACATCATCACAATAGAAAATTCTCCAGTCTGTTTCAGATATATTGAAGGTGATAGACGGGGATCTTTTTCGATATCTTTTAAATGGCAAGCATAATAACAAATGTAACACCAATTTCAAACAAATTGTATTTCGATTCAACGCTAGTCATTCAGTTCTGTGCACTTTATATTAAACATAAAATAACTTATATTAAACCTCAATGATTTATATCAATTTCTTTATATAGGAACTAGTTTAATATAGTTAAAATACACCGCAGACAACTCATTTGCCTCTATACAATTATGCGGTGGAATTCTTTTGCGCGGCCTTATAAATGAGTAATAACTATTCTTTGAACCACATGCTCTGCGAAATATATACTTTAGTGACTATCAATAGTGCGTAAATGCTTATAAATTTTATTATGTTTGAAAGCATGTCCTATCTTTAAAATTCATTTGAAACATTTGTTTATTGTTTTACCATTGGCCGTAATATAACCCGAAAGGAGTACTTCTAACTGTTCGGTAAATAAACTAAACATGCTGGAAACTTCATTTCAAATAGGATTCATGCTAGGGTAAACATCAAAGACGTCAAAACGTCAGGATAATCCGAGTATATTTACGAGAGTTAGAACATGGATACACGAACATATAAATCGATGTCATAAATATTTTTTCAAAATTATTGTGTTAAAAATCGTTGAATTCAATGAAATTTCTAGTAAAAAAATAAGATGCAAAATAATCCTTTGTATGTTTTCTCTTTTTCTTTCTTTTTTTCGTGACTCAGCAAAGTAAATGTGACAAACAGTCTTATATTTTAATACAACTACATTAAGTAGTTACATATTTTGGAGATATGACATTTTTAAAATGAAACTTTTATTGACATTTTAAATATGAAAAGTTAACGTACATTTATTTACACAATAAATTATTTTTCAATACATATATTTTATACTAATCCATAATGTTAGAAGTCAACAACCTCAATCTATATAAATCATTATTACATAAATAAGAGAAAATAAGACATTTATACTGCAATAAATACTTTAAACAACCGGAAAATAGGTAAGGTTGCTGATTCATTGAAACGACATGAAGCAAAAGAGATACAACCTCATTTCCTTTTGTAAAGCGGCTATTCAGATAAAACAAGAAATGTGGACAAATGTATTTCTCTTCTTTTTTTTATTACAAGATTTATTATACCAATCCTGGAGTCATTTATCTTTCCTTCTCTTTTCAGGATAGTTTTTTTTTTTTTTAACATGGGAAAAAATTCTTTAGATCCCGTCATACAATCATTGATATTTATTCCATTATAAGATATTAGCAATGGAAATCACGTGGTTCTTTTTCTATATAATTTTTGTTTTATTTCTATTTATTTTATTTAAAAACGTTTAATCATTTTTTAATAAATATATTTTATTTCTTGAAGGAATAAATAAAATATGTTTCTTATATTTCGTTTCCAGTGAATATTGAGATTAATTTGGAATTGATTATTTTAAAATAAAGGAATATATATATGGAAGTAAAATCGAGAAAACGTAAACACTATAGTACAAGTGCTGACAGCACAGAAATCTAAAGTATCGAGTACAAGAAAAATAACATTTATTTTATATAAAAGTAGTAACTGGGTAATCCAATGATCCATGTCTGCCGGAAATGAAACGGTGCATAAAGCAAAAATTAATACCACTAGGTGGTTTTCTCTTAGGCTTATCATTGTGTTTGTGGTACAACCATATCTTACCTTTGATTTTATGGCAAACATAGATTTTTTTTAATCTATTAGTCGTAGTTCAGTTAGTTTTGAATATAAAATTCTTCCAAAGAATTTTTTTATAAGATTTTTTTCCCTTTAAGACGGGAGGACCAATTATCAAAAATTATTTACCCGCATAGATGTGTAATTATGCTAAATAGAATTGATCAAAAAATTACGCCATTACATTTTAGAAATCATATATCTGCTGAAATATTATGTATTGCATCTGTAGTTAAAACATCGCTGTATCAAATAATATATTTATTTGGAAAAAATCTAAAGCTAAGCGAGTAAAAATGGTAGAGGATTAACGTTTCGCTATTACCAAAGGGTATCTTATATGAACGATTAGGAATTAACATAAGATTTTACTACTTTCGCTAATAATTGTTTAACAAAATGTTTACAAAAGTCAACATTGCTAAGATTCTTATCTAATGCACATAAACCCTTTTAAAACATAAATTTATTTTCAATAATTCCATCGTAATAATGCATAATTTTTATTCTAGAAATCCAAAAATATTACCGTATAAAAAAAACCTAATATTATTGTTTTAATATTTAAAAGGCTACAATTTGATGATTGTTAAAAACAAAAAGAAATACCGCTATACTTAAAAAAATTAAACTAATATTGGTGTAAATCTAAAAAACGGCAAAAAAGTCACAAACAACAACAGAAAAATATCAAACGGTTGCTATAGAAAAGCATTAAATTTGAAAAGAATGTAACGTGATATACCGCTTATAAAGGTATATACCTTATGTGCTTAAGAAAAAGTTTTTCCTGTCACTTAAAATAAAATAAATAAATAAATAAATTCAAATACAAATTCTTTCTCAAATTCTAGTTAAAATGTCTATTAAAATTGAAAATTTTTTCTTAACCTTCACTTAAAATAAATAAATAAATAAATAAATAAATGCTTAGAAGGGTAATCTTTCTTAATTTAGAGCAATTTTTTACAGAATATGTCTTTTTTAAGAGCAGTTTTCTATTAAAATAAAGTCACTGAATTGTTGCATCGATGTAAAACCTTAAAATTTACATAAAAAAGTAGGAAAACAAAAACCTCTTATAAGAATAGAGAAATTAAATTTGTTAAACAATTTCAATGCAGTTTACTCTATGATTTTTTACTGCTGTTAAAATTTATTTTTATCTAAGAAATGTAGTTTAATTTGCATCAGTTGTAATACTTCAATGTTTATTTTATTATCTTTTAACTGTGATCTAATTTTCTAATTAATGGTTAATAAAAAGTTTTTAGTATACATAATTTACCTTTAAAAATGATACAATAACTGATTAGAGTTTAGTTTTCGATTATTGTATGTAATTTCGTTCATATAATACTCCTTCATATTAGTAATAGTACCTTCATATTAGTAGTAGTAATAATACATTAGTACCCTGGGGTAATAACGCCAGACGGGGTAATAACGCCAAGTGCTAATATTTTGCATAATTCTGAAATAATTTGGTAAATGACACCCATGTGTTCTGTGCAGAAGGGTTTTGAGTCATATAAATCGCAAAAAACCGCTTCAAGTTAATTTGTTTCATTTTTAGGTCTTATTGTTTTTACAAGCAGCTAAAATTAACGCTTGATCTAAAATTTGCGAGATACGTTTTGTGATGTGAAGACAATTTTTTTTATCCGGAAATATTTTGTTAATTACATAAATTTGTAGTACATTTTATGGCCTTTCAAAATGTTGTTGAAGATTTTGGATATCTTCTCGAGATAATTTGTAATTTAAAATGTACAGCGCAATAACTATAACGGGGTAATAACGCCAATCCTTGCAATTTTTACCCCAGTTGATTCCCTACAGTGGCCGAGCTACATCCTAAATACTGATTCAAATAAACACAGTTAAAACTGTGCAATGTTTCTAATAATTCTATTTAAGCGGTTTTTTAAGCAAAAAGAAGCTCACGGTCTGATATTCTTTTGCCTCATCCCCCCCCCTCCCCACACCACACCTTTATTTTTCTTACACTTTCACAAAAAAATGAACATTTTCAATAGCTTAGGATGCAATTTGTAAATTTCTAGAGTTGAGAGTTTGTATTTTTAGAATTGGGCAATCTACATGCAATTATTCCAACTTATTTCATAGTTTTGTTTGCATGGCGTTATTACCCATATAGGTGGGTAATAACGCCAAATAGCATTGGTCAAGAAATCACGCCATTACAGTTTATGTACTCATATCTGTTAAATTATTTTTTTTATATAGATAGTCAAAGAGTTGCTGTATCAAATCATATATTTGTTTGAAAAATACAAACTAAAACTGAGCCGTGAAAATTGCTAGAACCTTAACGTGGCGTTATTACCCCAGGGTACCTTATGTAAAAAAAAAAAAAAAAAAAAAAAAAAAAAAAAAACTTCACTTCAGTTTTTATTTTGTTTGCTGAAATTTACGAATTAGTTGGTCACTTTTCACTGTAGACGCTTCACTATTCCAAAAACGATCAATCAGTTTATATATATGATCTCCTTTAATTTAGTCTATTTTGCACTAAAGAGAAAAATGTCACTTTTGATTTTCTGCTTTATTATCTTATTTGTTCCAATTAAAAATGTTTCCATCAGACTGTTTTTGAATCTCGGATGGAGGCGATAGCTGGGACAATCACCTCATCGAGTTCATGGATGAAAATTTAGGATTAGTTTAATCTCGATTGTCATATTAACACGCAATCGGTCTGCCAAGTCATATCTTGGTGGAAATCACCTAAAAATCCGATTTGAACGGTTGACTCGAAGGTGTACCATTGTTCTTTCCTGCCCTAAAACGTATGTAAACATTGGGAGCAGGATGCTGCTAAATGTAAACATTAGAGGATTGGGAGCAGGAAAAACCTAATGACAAACCTATGAGTTAACAACTAAACTTGGGCTTTAAAATGTTTTTCACTAAGAAATGATTTGAGGAACCAAATGCGTTTCACTATGTAAATAGATATTTAATTAATTCTAGATTTTTATCCGTTAAAAAAATGAGTTGATTTTCTACACAGTAAAAAATGAAGACCCAAATTGGGTTGAAAGATTTTTGGGTACAGAATTGTTCCAATTTGGAAAGTTCAGTTTGTAGTACAAAATCGTTTTAAATAAGTCTGATTTTTAATGACATTAAAACAATTAAAATATCTTAGATAGTATATACATTATACCTCCGAAAGTTTGATTAATTTAATGTTAATAAAGATTTGCTCTGATTTGAACCATTTTGGGTTATCTATTTTGGGAACAACGCTCTACCATTTTGGAATCCTTACTGTACCATTTCAGGAAAATTACTATATCCAGAAATCTTTCAACCCAATTTGGTTCTTCATTTTTTACTGTGTACGCTGCCGTTTCCCGGTCTATGAAGGTAATCTGAATTCTGTTATCTGCATTTAAAACGTTCTTCTAGAGCTATAGCTTTCATATCAATACATACCCAAAAATATCTGCATAAATAAACATTTATAACATTTTTAAATTATTACAATTATAAATTTATTACCTATATTGATAAACTTCCTATTCATTACAGTTTCAAAAGTACGCTGCGAGTTACAATAGGATAGTTCCATGGGTTTTTGTAATGTAAGTCAAACAGCGAATAATGACTATGCTTCTCTGCCTCCGTTATTTTTTAAAAGTTTCTTTGGTCTTTTTCAATTACAGCGAAACACCGTTTATACGAGGCTTTACGGTTGTCCCAATTTATTCCAATTCATTTGGTTGTAAAAATACATCCTTTATCCAACGCACAAAATCGTTGATGCGTCCGGTTTTCGATTTTGTTCAGATTTATTTTTGTATATTTTTTGTGTATTTTAAGAATGACTGTAATTTTTCAGATACGGATGAAAAGCAATGGAGTTATCAATGCACTAACAGTGCAGATCTTTTTTTTTCGTTCTTGACTCTTTGTACTGTTTGGACCACAGTTCTTTAAAGACATGTCTCGAAAACATCTTTCCATCGTAGTAAAAGAAAGGAAATAAAATTTTGAAAGAATCCTATAGTAAAACTCTGCGTTAGTAAAAAATAACGTGAGTTGCATTGAAACATTAACAATTTATTTTATTTGACAGAATACAAACGAAAAAAAAAATCAGGCCCTTGACTCACTACACAATCCATTAATTACAACTCAACGTCAGTCATCACGTCAAATAATCAAACCAATTATTTTTCGTAATACTAGTTAAAATGATCTAAAGAAAAAAATAATCACGTCATTTAAATTGTTTACTGTATTTTTTCCCTTTCTTTTGTTTAATAGATAGTTTTGTTTTTTTATTCGTAAATTTATGTATACTAATACATTAAACATTAAAATAAAACGAAAACAAAATTAGTTCAAATTTTAGAAGTTAAAATCGATTATACGACGTTATCGTATTTACGACGCGTTTCGTTTTCGGTCCTTTCGGCGTCGTATAAAATATGCTCCCCAGTAATAAAATAGCTCTAATAATATTACTCAAAATTTTCCGTCTTAAAATACTGGTATTCAAAATTCGTATCTGTGACATACACTATAAGTATTCATAGAACAAACCGATAATGATAAAAAACAATGAACAAAGTTTCTGGTGAATATTAATATTCAATATGCATTAATATGTACTATTTCAAATAATTAACCAATTAATTGCTTAAACATTGTTATATCTTTATTCAATAAATATTCACGTCATGTTTAAATATTGTTCAGCTTTTCTCAACTTTATCTATTTAGTTAAAACTTAAACTGAAACACGGAGCTTTTAATTGTACAGTTAAGAAAGTTAAGTATTAAATTATTGCAGCAATGTTTAAGATTTCAGATACACTGTATTAAGCGAAGATTTTAATGATCTCTTTAAAATATTTGGACCTAAAATTTATGTAAATCTACGTCATTTCAAAGGAATACTTATTACTATGTATATCCTTGTTTAAACCTGGAGTTTTGCGAAATTGTAATTTTTACAAGTGATTTTTGCAACGGACGACATCCTTATTGTACTGGGAAAACGGTTTGTTTCTTAGAATGAGCTTAATTTGCATCAAAGTCGCTTTAGAGTAGTTTCTGCGTAGTTTATTCCAAAGAGGTATGTAAATAGATCCTCTGTGAATATGAATGTGCGTATTGAAAACAATTCTTACTGTATTTTTAGATTCACAATGCAAAAGAAACGTATGTACGGGGGGTTAATGACTGTTATTTCTATTTGTATTCGAATAGAAATAACAGTCTTATTTTTATCTATTTATTTAAATCTTAAAACTGAAACTTAGAGAGTTTAACTGTATAATTAAGACTGTTAAGTATCAAAACGTTTCATTATTTAAGATTCAATGTATTGTGACGTATTGATGGATAAATCCAGGATGACTTTTGGCAAAGCTTTTATTTACAGCAACACACAACACAGCAAACAGAAGAAAATTAGAATTGGAAAAAAATATAGAAGTAAAATTCAAATAAGAGCACAATATGTACTCTCTCCGCAGATGTTACCACAGTTGCGCGTGGGTTTTGGGCCTTTTCACAGTTATAACAATCAGATGATGGCCGTTACGGACTTCACTTTCTTACGGGACAGTCTGCGACCCGGCGGACGATCTATGTCCTCTCACTTCAGAGTCGAAACCAAAAATCCTCTCTAAAACCTCTTTGAAATTGCATATATATATAAAGCAGTTTTCTTTGATAATCGCCGATCATTAAGAGGGTAAATCAGACAGCTCAAGTAGTGTAGATTTATTATTTTCAAGCTGTCTAACGTTAAGTTATTGGCCTGAAATACGATTTTTATAACGTCAGTTGGAGAGGTTTCTAGTGAAATTTATTGCTTAGATAATTGGAAAGTTGAAGTTTTATTTATACACAAATGTATCGTACTTGTCAGAGGGTATTTACAAGGGCTAACATCTGCCTTTATTGACAGTGTGCTAATGAGGAAATTCAGAACGTTACAGTATGCTATTTCTATTAGTATTCGAATGAGTAGTTTGGGAGGATTAAAGGTGTGTTTACAAAATATAGGTAATTGTGATATGATAAAATAATTTGTAATATTTATTATAGTTTTCATGAAACCCACGTGATTTTTCACATTTCGGGAATTTTCGTATTCTGATTTTTCAATGGAATGCGCTAAATTAATATTCTATTATGATTGTGTTTTTAGAGAATATTTTCATTACATAAAAAAAGGAAATAAATCTAATTTGAAATCTATCTAAAACTAGTTTTTCGCCAAGAAAAATAATTATAAAGTTAGCGTATCTCGATGTGTTACGGTGTAAGATTTTAAAAATTCTTGTTTTCAAATTTCTATCAAATGATTGTTTTTTTTTTTTTTTTTTTTTTTTTTTTTTTTTTTTTTTTTACGCAAAATTTTTCACATTCGAAATGAAAAATAAAATATTTTTAAGTGGAAAAATTCCAGTGTTATTTTTTTATATTTTCTCAGTTCCTTAACTTTTGCGATATCATTGTTTAATAAATATTTACGTCTTGTTTATATATTACTTTGCATTTCTCAACTTTATCTACTTATTTAGAACTGAAATTGAAACATAGAGCTTTTAATTGTACAGTTAAGACTTTTAAGTATTAAAACATTACACTGTTTAAAATTTCAAATACACAGTTTTAAACAAAGTAATAGAAGTTTTAATGATCGCTTTGAAATATTTGACCCTTAAACTTATGTGACTCCATGACGTTTCAAAGGAATACTTATTACTAAGTATGTCCTTATTTAAACCTAGAATTTTGCGCAATTGTAATTTTTGCAGTTGATTTTCGCAAAGGACGATATCCTAACTCTACTGGGAAAATGATTCGTTTCTTACAACGAGCTTAATTTGCATCAAAGGCGCTTTAGAGTAGTATTATACAGCGTAGTTTATTCCCAAGAGGTATGTAAATAGATCCTATGTGAATAAGTGTATGCGTATTGAAAACAATTCTTACTCTATTTTTAGATTCACAGTGCAAAATAGTCTTATGCATGGGAGTTCAATGAATGCTATTTCTATTTCAATTTGAATGGTTAGCTTGTTGATGATTATTGCTATTATTCCAAATATATGTAGTTGAGGTATGAGAAAACAATTGATAATATTATATATAGTTTTCGTGAATCGCAGATGATTTTTAAAATTTTTGGGACTTCTATATTATGAGTATTAAATTAAATTTATTAACCTTTTACTGACCAAATTCTGATCCAGGTATATTTTAAATTATTTTTTGCGCATTATGCCTTCTAATGCTTAAGTTACGGGATATTAATCATAATATGACGGAATTATATGTATATTATTTTCATAATGTTCCCAATCGTGGATGTAACTTCTATTTCAAAAAATCAAACCATCTTTTTACTATTTCTGTCAATTTTGATGAAATTTAATTTTTAATGTATGTTTAATTTTTTTTTCCCAATCGGTAACATTCGCCTCTAAAAGGTCAAATTAACATTATTTTTTTATAGATTTTCAGAAGATATTTTCGTGACAAAGAAAAGAGAAAATTAAAAAAAAAATGAAAAAAGAAAGAAATGAATCATTCAGAACAAGTTTTCTGCCATAAGAAAAAATATAGAAGTAGGGTATCTCGATGTGACGGAGTAGATTTTTAAAAAGTTTTGTTTGCAAATCTGATACAAAAAAGATTAGCACAAGATTTTCCACTTTGGAAATAAAAAAATAAATATTTTTATGTATCAAATTTTAATATTAATTTTTAATATTAAGACTAGAAAGTTGTGAGAAGTGATAAAGGGGATGAGCAGAATAAATAGATATTATGAATTATCATTGATGTAAAATACGAATTACCGATATAATAGAATTAAACTTTTTTCGAATCCACATTTAAAAAAAAAATCGTATATAACGATTAAGAAAACCGAAAAGGTCCCATTTCGTTCTTTTAATCTAATAATCAAAAAACGTCTTTTAAATTTTTTAAAAAGAATTTTACTTTGATATTTCTGTTTTAGTAAGTAGATGAGTTATCGAAATTGTCCATCATTACCAGCAATCGTCATTCATTGATTGAATAATCCTTCATCTTATCTGAATTTACATATTTATAAATTTATCAGTCACATTAATTCTAGTTATTTTTCTTATTCTTCCTGTTTCGTACACTTTTTTGTATTTAATTAAATAATATGTATTTGAAATAGGTTTTCTCACTTAAAAGAAAGACTTTCACAATACGATAAACTGTAATTTTGCAGACGAAGCTTTTGTAGCATGTCTTTAACTTCAAATTGGCTTTGTATGACTTCTCTCACGTAATAAATTAGAAAAATGAGACTGTTACATTATTTTTTGATGGAATATTCATGATTAAATAAACTTTTTTATTGAAATATAGACACACTAAAAAAATGAAGTACTCAAAAATGAGCAATTTACTCATTCTTAAGAATTTAGATATCTGGATCAAAAGTGAACCTATGTCTTTCTCAATTTTGATACATCACAATTTATCAATACAGACAAAACGATAATTTTGTACCTTGTAATGGTTTATTTCACTTATGGCGTCATAAAAGATATTTATTAATGTAAATATTAAATTATGTACAGTATTTTAAAATAGCTTAACAGCCCTTACAAATCAGCTCTTGTCAGAAAGATATTCAGTTTGAACATCTTATTAATGATTTTGCAATATCTCTTCACAAATAGTCAATTAAAAACTACTTGTTATTACTTGTGAGAGAGAATTAAATGTTCAATCATTAAATTTTTACTTTCATTTGTAGGTTCAGGGTCCGTGTAGTTAACGATTCATGCCTGAATGCAGTCATGGGATGTAAATTGAGCTTGCGTATTTCTTAATTTTGAGTACATTTGGATCGGAGCTCTTTTGAGCATGTGATGAATTTAAAACTGAGAACTTTTTACTCATTTTTTTAGTGCATTTTGTACATTTATGTATTATCAGTTTTCTTTTAAATGAACGATAGCCTTAATTTTTGTGTCCCACTAATTATTTTCTTCTTATTAATAAGCTATTTAAGTTAAGGCTCAATTTTTATTAATCATACACTATTTTTGTAGGTAGCTGTGTTTTTTCGTAAAATTATCTCCTGTCAAATGTTTATATCGTTTCATCATTGCAAACAAAGATATGGAGAGAAAATATAGGGGAATAAGTGAATGGTTAAGATTATTTTCACAATCTCAAATGGCATTTTGACTTTAGCTTAAAAGTCTCACCAACTTACGCAGACATTGGAAATACTAAAGATATTTGACTATTTGTAATATATACTAAACTGTTGAAATGCATCGTCAATTTCTAAATATGAGATAGATTGCTAGAGATTGCTGTTTCTAGTGATGCAAAATAGAAAGTCTATGTTTTTAAAAAGAGATTTTGATGAAGTGTTATGAACAATTTTTTTAATAAAATTGCTTGTAGAAACAATTTGTTTAGGTAATAATGAATTCATAAACATGAGCACAAGCTTTTTTAAGTATCGAGAGTTCTATCTACTACGCATTTTTCTGTATTAAATAGACGTTAAAAAGAGAAAAAAACATATAATAAAGATATATAACTTCATATTCATTATTTTAAAAGAAAGATTAAATTATACCACAATTGATTATTTAGACGCTATATTTTAGCGCAAATCTAAACCACAATAACAATATAAAAAGAAATGTTCAGTAGGATATCTGTTTCCTGTCAATAATGCAACAAACAAAACATGCATTTTTCTTTTGTATACGGACTATCTATCCCTAGATTATTTTTGTTATATGTTGACATAATAAAAAGTACTGCCAATTAGCGTCTGCGATGCACATGTTGTTTATCAAGTAACATTTACCGTAGCTATGCATCTGTCACATATTCCAGGTATATTCCTAGAATCCTTTATTTTCTTACAAATCTGCAGATGAGAGTTCAATATTTTGAATTACATCTAAATAACAAAAAATAATAATAATCAAACTACCTAACATAAAAATGATTTTTGTGTACAAACTATCTAAATGCAATTTTTTACGATCAAATTAGAACAACTTTTAAATAATGTAAATTAAGAAACAGATAATACAATTAAGCTTCTTTACAAATTAGCTAAACTTTGATAGCTCAAATTATGTTCATTAACGGAATATCAGAACATGGGGAAATAAAATTATCATTTCTGATTAGTGAAATTTATATTAGTACACACGAAAACAATGTATTTCATATTATTTGAAATTTAAAAAAAAGCCGGGCTTTTTTTGTTGTTGTTGTTAAATTTCTATTATACTATGTAGTTCTAAGTACTTTACTTTTTTTCCTTTCTTCCATCTTTACAAAAAGAAAATATTCCCTGCGTGAAATTTTTCGTCTTCTGGTTTTCAAAGGATTTTTACATTTTAAGAGTTGGAGATAATAAAAAACCTGTTTTTATAAAATGTCTATTCATAAGTCTGTGACTCATCATGTCTATTTATTTGCATGCACACATAAGTTTTGTGGACACTCTATCTGAAAAACAAATGCACGAAATTTCATTAAAAACCATATTTAGATAGTCCCTGACATAGATTGTAGCTGAATTGTTTTTGGTGCAAATCACTTAAAAGATGGCGCTGCTATGCAACAGTTTTTCCTATTTTCAGAATAGTTCAATTTTCAAGCCAAAAGCACGGATTTTTGTCAATCTTCAGATTCAGTTGGTCCTTGACTGAGATGATATTTTCTGCATTTGGTGTAAATCGATCAAGAGATGGCGTTGTTATGCTGCATTTTTCGCAATAATTCGCAATAATTCAAAATCTTCAGAAATAATGCATGGATTTTTATCAAACTTCAGATTCGGTTAATTCTTAATATGACATGGTATTCCTTACACTTTCCTGTAAATCTCTCGATAGTTGGCACTGCTATGATTCATTTATTGTAACTTGTGCAATGGTTTTATTTGAAAAATTAATAAACGGTTTTTCAATAAATATTCTGTTATATTTTGACATAAATTGTTGCGGATTACGTTTCAGTACAAATTACACAACAAATGGCGGTGCTATGCTGCATTTCACATAATTTGCGTAATTTTAGCCATAGCCCTATCTCAAGAACTAATGCACGGAATTTCATATCATTAGATCGCCCATGATGGTCACAGATCGCTGTTTAATTTTGGTACTGTTATACCAAATTTGGAAGCATTAACATACATCCGATAGATAAATGTTTTGGGGTTGCAATATTTGACTAGTTCGCTTTCTCTACATTTGATTCACAAAGACACCAGTGATTGTCCTAAGAGCGTTTCGAGTAATCTAAAGAACACAAGTAAACTTATTATATAAAATAATTTAAAATATACTCCTAAAAAAATTAATAATCATAAAATGACTGAGGCAAATTTCCCAGAATGGAATAATCAATATAAACAGAGAAAACAACTCTTTGAATACTGGGACTTTTTAATTAAACGCAAAACATAGCTTCAGCAGAATTCAGCATTCGTCAATAATGCAAAAGATTGTATATAAATTTGTTTCAACAACTTCAAAATTTTTTTTTATAAACGATTTACTCACGTAACATTTTAAATATTTAATCGCATTTAAATAATGTAACATACAAAGATTCAACAGAAAAATATCTAAATAGAATTTCAATACGTGACTGTTTACAATAGAAGAAATTTTGTTTTCTTGTTTGATAAATTTGTCTTTCCATATTTTCTAATACTATTAAGTTTGACAAAATGAATATATTTCTTTTTACTATAGTATCTGCTGATGGGGAAAAGTGTTTTCATTCATTTTTCTGATATTCAATTAAATTTATTTTTCTTTTTTGGAAAATTTTTCCCAATTTTATTATTTTTATTCATTTGAATCATTTGGTTTCTTTTAAATTTAAATAAATGTATGAACCTTTGTTGAATATTTTAAACTGAATTTTTATTTTTTTTAAAGAAGAGAGAATTAAATTTCTAATTTTTACTTTCTTCAATCTTTATTTGTACAAAAAGAAAGTGTCGGAATCGTAAAAATTTTTGACTTCTGGTTTTCGACGGATTTACAGGTATTAGGTTCAGAGGTACGAAAAAACATGTTTTTACAAAATCTCTATTTTTGAGTCTGTGAGTCTGTCTGTCAGTCAGTCTGTGACACAAATTTTGTGGGAGCTGTATCTCAAGAACTAATGCACGGATTTTCTTCAAACTTCAAACGCAGTTAATCCTTGACATGATGATGTTTTCAACATTTTTGTGTAAATCGTTCAAAAGTGGCACCGCTATGTTGCATTTTTTTCGATTTTGTTAATAATTGTATCTCAAGAAATAATGTACGGGTTTTCTTGAAACTACAGATTCAGTTAGATGTTGACATAACATGTTGCAAATGACATTTCGTTATAAAAAAAACCCAACAAGGAGAGCTTCTATGTTGTATTTTTTACGATTTACATTATTTTATGAATAATGATATCTTAAGAAATAATGCACAGATTTTCATATCATTAGAATTTTCATGGTGTGAATAGATAGCTATTTAAATTTGACACGGTGGTATCGAATTTGAAATATTAACATAGATGACGCAAAAGAAAGTTTTGAGATTACAACACCCGACAAGTTTTATTTATACATTAAATAGCTTTGATATAATTCAAAATAATGTGGAAGAAAAATAACCAAATGCATCTATAAGAAAAATAAAAAGTATTTGGTATTCATAGCTCGTATAATATAATTTATTTATATTGTATTTATTTATTTTTTCTTACGTATCTAAATTTAGATTTGAATGTTTCAACAAGAATACAAATTATAACCAAGGTTTGCACACTCCTTGGAATTTCCAAGGACTCTGGCACCACTATTAAAAATAAGAAAATTTACATTTAATTTTTAAATCACAACATTCGTAATTTCCCCCTTCATTCACAGATTTTACGATATTTTTCTGCAGTGAAACACTTCAGAAAATTCTTAAAATTTAGTGGTAGAACTGTGCGAACTCTGATTATAACAAGTATAATATATTCAAGCATACATATATATAATGTATTCACTATTGTTTATAAACTTCATTTATTGTATATTAGGGAGTATTTTGTATAATTATATATATATATATATATATATATATATATATATATATATATATATAAGTCATCAAATAAGTTATTCAATTCTTAATAGATATTTTGAAAGCTTTCCTATTTTCTTTTGATTAAAATTATTTAATTTACCATTTTCTAAAAACTACTTACACAGTTAATAACTTGTTTAGAATTACTTATACAATTGCTACAGGTAAGAAATTTTAGCCTATTTTTCTGATGTACATGTGTATTCGTGGAAGAATAGGAAATTTAATATAAATTTATCCCTTTTGAAAAAAGTACGATGATGCTTAAGTCTGTATCAATTTAGATTAGTTTTATTTGAATATGGGGTTAAAAAAACGTTAGTTGCGAACGTTTATAGCATATTTCAAAATGTTAAAATTCCATGTAGAGAGTCTGTGTCATTTCGGTTAAAAATGTACACAAATTAAGAAAAAGGCAAAATATTAATTTAGCATTTAGCTATACAGGCAGAAATAGAATTGTTCATATTTATCTAGATAGTTAATATTAAATTTTATTTTTCTAGGAAAGTTTTTTGAAAAGGGAAATCTTTATTTTTTGTAATACCAGTAATTAAGGGGGAAATTCGCATCTGTAGATAGTTTGCAAATTTCTTTAAAACTTTACAAACACATCTAAATTTTAAAATGTAATACCATTTATCCATCATATATAAATATTTTTTTTCAATAAAAGGAACGAAAACAAAAACAAATTTTACATGTTAATTTTTTTAAAGTACTATTTTTCTGATTCGGAAATTTAACCTCTTAGTAATCACGAGCTGATCTTTTTAGCTGTTAGTTTCGATTTTCGCCCTCTAAGTCACATTAAATAAAATGATAAAATTTCATGTAGGTTAACTTAAATGTTTTTTTTTAATATCATGTTAAAACTTATCTGTTTTACTATGATAACGAATCTTCTGCATTTTTAAAGTATATATTAACAAAAAAATTGTCCAAGAAAAAAATATCTAATTATTAATTGCAGTTAATTTTTTATCATTCTTAAGGGTATCCTTCTTTTCTATCCCTATTTTTATTTCTTAGCGCATGATATAACTCACTAATTTCAATGAATGAAAAATTTATAATTTCACTGAAAAGTAATTTTTGAATTATTAATAAAACAATTTGTTATTTTCCGTGTTTTCATTGCAATAATCAGCGGCAATGAAACTGAAAGCGACCTGTAAAGTCCTAAAAAAAATGTTCTAATTTCGGGTTTCAACCAATTACAAAAAAAATTACATAGAAACAATCTCTATTGAAATCTCCGATCTTGAATTATGTTCCAAACGCCCAAATCTGTTGTTAAAGTGCTCCAAATTTGTTGTTAAAGTGCTGCAAACATGAATTTTTCATATTTTTTTATTCCAATTTTACACAAAATATTTCAATTTATTGAAGACACAATAGTTTTTTTTTAAAAAATGAGAAGTTTTTTTTAAGTATAACTAGTTTTAAAAAAAAGGAAAATTATATTTTTTTTAAATGGAAACGGGAAACCGCTCAAAATATCTATTGCAAACTGAAAACTATTTTTTGTGACTTTCGGGAATTTTTTAAATCATGATTGTAACTCAAATTCCTGAGTGCAAAGGGAAAATATTTGAACAATTGTTTCTTACTGAAAATAATCCTCTGTTCGGTTACTATATATTAATTATTACATGTAAAAACAAATCAACACTTTTTCTTCTTGAAAAAAAAAATAATTATTTCTTTTGTTTTTAGTTAATAACAGTCTGGAGAATTATTAAGTGTTCTTGGGGCAATGAAATATTTTTGCGATTTTACTTAAATAATTTTTTTTATTTTGAATGAACGCAAAAATATTTAATTAAATGTGCATTTGAACTTTATTAGAAGTCAAATAAAAAGTAGTTTTTATAATTGAATGCAAGGTTTTAAAAATAACTCGAAATACTTGTAAGAATTAATGTGTTTACATTAAAAAGGAATATAAAAGTTTTACATTTTTTATGAATTGTATATTATGACCTCAAGTGCATTTTTTACATTTAGATCAAGATATTTTAATGTAAGTATCTAGTTTAAACTTAATAACTGTTTTACTTTACTGTCTTGAATTGCAACAAATATATTTATGGATGATGTATAAAAGGAAAAAGAAGTATGTATAACATAATGCACAGGTGAATATGTCTATTATATGTAATCATGTGCTGCCCAATACTTGTATATTTTCTCAGATTTCTTTTGGAGTCTATAGATTCCAAGTCTATGTATTGAGTTTTTTTCAGAGTTTTGAAAAGCATTTTATTCATTATTTTTTTTTCAAACGGACCTACTAGTATTGTGTATTATTAAATCTTTCCACCACAGTTAAAATTTTTATGCGAATTAGCATTGTCCTTCCATAGGTACATAATACATCTCTCGATTGGACAGTATAGGGCTGTAACTGGCGTATAGGGCAGACTAACCTCTGCCAGGGAGGACTGGCCCATTTTTTAGATTTTATTATTATTTTTTAAATATTGAACATAAAATAAAGCTTCATATATAATTTTATTCGTTATACAATTAATTTTCAAAATAAACTTGCGACACAAGTTTAACATATGGAAAACTTGAAAAATGTTCGATTTAAATTCTAAGAAAACAATGGTTTATCCGTTTATCTACCGACGGTACTTATAAGTACCATTAAAATAACTTATTGTAAAATTCTTTTAATACGTCAATTAGTTGTAACACTGTTTAGACTGAGTTACAGATACATTACTTTATTTTGCTTCAAAAGCATTATTGGTTATACAAAACAAAAATATTTTTAAAAGAATGATTTCTTTTGCCTTTGTATCTTTTCAGCTTTCACGGCACTGAAGGAGGCGGATGGGGATTTTTTAATTCAAAATTATTTCTATATTTATATTGTAAGAACATAGTATTTGTGCGTTTTATAATTCTACAAAACAATAAGAAAATAATTTCAAATAAATGATTTGAGTGGAGTTATAAATACTGAACAAAATCCTTGTAAATTGGAATTTAATTAATCCTTCTAAATCTTTCAATCCTTCTAAAATCCTTCAAAAATTTATTAAATGATTATGTAAATCTTTTAATTCAATTTAAATAATTCACGCAAAATGCTTTAGAATGTAAACTTTTCATGAATTCATAATGCGTAAGATAAAGGGTTAAGGCTTTCCACATACGGGAGGATCGAGCCACTTTTTTTATATTGTAATATTTATTAAAGGAAATAAAATTATTTTTTAAAAAAGGCAGAAAAACTCTTTGCTACAAAGTTTAATTATTATTAAAATTTATTTTGGTGAAAGTGATATGTAAAGAAAACTGCTTAGACAGAATTCAAATACAGGAGATATATTCCGTTTTAAACAATCAATTTTTATGACACCTCTGATAACAATCTATTTTCCAGATTGTTTGGCTTCATCTCATTTGGTTCAACTTGATGAAATTTGTCTACATACCATGCAAAAGTATTGTTATCAGTGTTATTTTCTATTGCAGAAACATGAACACTTTACATTTCTTAAGGGTGATGCTTTAGTCCTTTCTAGTCTTTTCTATTCTTTCTATTTATATACTATGGATACTACTTAAATGAAATAAAAGTTCCTATTAACTTTTCAATGCATAAATTATTATTATTATTATTATTATTATTATTTGCTGCTCTAGGAATTTTTTACATCTTCCTTTAATGAATATTAAAGATATCCATTTCTACCACTCCACCTTATTATAGACTTACAAAATAAATTTACATTATTTTAGAAACATTACTATTAACCTTTAGTTATGTACGCTGTATAATAAAATGATTTCCAAAAACACTTACAAAAGAGCTTTGAACATCTGATCATCCCTCCATCATATTCATTGAAATAAACCTCCTCAAATAACCATTTTTTAAAGTATAGCACATTGTTATGTTTAGTCAAACTTAATATACATTCTTCATGACTGGAATAAAAACTTAATATTTATGAATTATTAAAAAACCTCATTACTGAATTTTTATAGTATAACTCAAGAATATCTTAGAAAATATTTCTAAAAATGCACTTTTTAAGCTGAAAACATCTGTTCAAATTATCTGCATGAAACAGACTATTGCTTCAGCACTGGTTGCCACCTAATGGCAAATTTCTGGAATCCTTTTGAATATGAAAACCGAAGGGTTGGTTAAATCTCCCTTACGGTCAACCATCACCAGTATTCCCTATGAACTCCGACTACCATTTAATTGATATACGTTATTAAGGTTTACCATGGCATGTTCGTTATAAAAAAGTATGTAGCATTTACAGCTTTTTACTATGGCGCCAAAAGAATCATTTTGTATTTTACTCATCTGGAAAAATTCTTTAAAGAGAGTTTTAATGATGCTATATTGTTATAAGCATAATGAAGTTTACATTAATTTCTAAGGGGCACTAAAATAAAATTTTTGTAGAATATCTAGTGTAAAACATTTATCATTCTTTTACATGGTCATACAAAATCAAGATGCTTGCTCTAGAATATGATGTGCCTAGTATTTACTTTTCCCTTACGCAGAGTTACAAAACAATTCTGATACAATACTTATATCAAAAATATCATCAATTATTGATAATTCTTAGAAGTGCCTATTCAGCGCGCATGTGTTTATAAATTTATTGAAATTTTTATATATTGCATGATATGTATAAATTCTGTTCATCATATACAATACGACAGAAAAAATTCATAAGCATTTTAAAGGATTCGTAATCATTAAAAATGGATAGTAATTGAGTTATGCATTTTGAGACTGATCAGAATTTATAAAACTAAGATATGTCAGTGAAATATACATGAAATTGTATACAGGGCAAAGCAAAGAACTGGATACATCTTCGCCAATAGATGATTATTCCTGGAAGTGTAATTTCAATAGTTTTAAGAATATTTTATCTGCATTAATTTTAAGCTTAATGTGTATAAAAAACAGCAGGTAACATCTAGGGCTGTACAAAAAACGTATGTTTGGATTTTTAAGTAAAAAGTTTTGAAAGAGCTTTTCAATTGCATCATATGCTTTCTTACAAAATAAATATTAGCATACCGCGGAAATGTATATAAATCCATAGATGATATATAAAACTGCACAAAATAATTGCAGTATGTTATTCTTCATGGAGAGTAGTTCACAAAATCCTTGAAATGTATCATGCATTTTTAACATGCTTACATAAATGTGTCACCCTTACCGTAATGAATGAAAAAGTTTAGTTATGGTACTTAGGGAGTACTGAAAAGTGTTCCATGATCTATAGTTTTCACATGATTTTACTTTCTTGTTTTTGTCATTTGTTTACTATATAACCTCTCTGAAAAAAAATGAAAATATTTACCAAAATTAGAAAAGACTTTTGGACAAATCGCGTTGCTACGTGCTTGATCGAAAAGAATAATTTTTTAAAGCCCGTTGATGCCTCTAATTAAAGACTCATTTTATTTAAATGCGTTAATGCTCCTAACGTAAAAAATCGTTTTATAAAGTTATAATATCTCATATTTTACATAATATATTACTGAAAAAACAAAAACATAACATAATGTGGCAATGAGTAATAAACAAAGAAAAATATTCACATTTAACTTAGAAGCTTCCACACAATGTTTGACACATAACAATAAAATATTATTACTTCTAAGTTATTCATTTTATTTCTAAAATTTAAAAACTCAATGACATTCAATCAGCATTTTTTAAAACATCTCTTTCTAAGTGTTACTCGCTTCGGGGACTTTTAATTTCTTACATAATCTTTTCACTTGCAGTCTTGTTATTTGATTGAGAAAATTATTTTTTTGCAAACTGAACAAAAAAAGTCAGTTTAAGTAAGTTATTTTTTGAAATCTCGCAGGATTCATTTAAAATCTTCATGTTCATTAAACAAATAGACCTTAAACAGAATGAATTTTTTAACATAATTTAAAATATTATCTTTATTTTTAGTTCAGGAAAGGGTTTTTATGTATTTCTGTTATCATTATATGAATGAAATATTTAATGTTATTAATTATTATAAATATTTCAGTAAAAGAACTACTGAAAAAGTGTTTTTTAGGTGTGAAAATATTCATATGCTAACATTTTATAAATTTTATATCCAGAATTTAAAAACTCAATGAATTTAAATATGCTTTTTTAAAAAACAGCTATTTCTAAAAGTTACTCGCTTCTGTGACTTTTATTCCTTACATGGTTTTTTTCACGTGCAGTCTTGTTCTTTGATTGGGTACTTCAATTTGATGAGAAAATTATTCTTATGCAAACTGAACAAAAAAAATGTCAGTTAAGTTTAAGTCAGTGTAAGTTATGTTTTTTTAATTTCACAGGATTCATTTAAAATCTTTATATTCATTAAACAAATAGACGTTAAATGGAATGAATTTCTGATCATAATTTAAAAATACAGTAATAATTACAAATTCTTTATATCCTTATTTTCAGTTCAAGAGAGAGTTTTTGTGTATTTCTGTTATTATTTTATGAAATAAAAAATATTGCAATTCATTGTAATAAAAAATTACAGTAAAAGAAACTACTGAAACATTGTTTTAAAGGGTAAAAGTATTCGTAAATAAAATTTTTAAATGTTTAGATTTTCGAATTTTTTGTTTATTAATGATTTTAAATAGGGGAACTATAAGTTAAATGGCTATAATTTTTAAAGATGGAGATTAAAAATCTTAGAATGAAGTTATAAGAAATATTTATGCATATTTAAAATTATTACACACTGTAGAAAAATGAAAAGAAAAATATATTTCTACAAATCAAAAATTACGGATTGTATGCCAACTAAAATTTTATCTGTATATTGTACAAGAAAAGAAGTAAATCTATAAAACTAGTTTTTGTAAGGCTACAAAAAAATCTGTAGCTTTACAAAAGATTCTACTAAAAGTGCAGTTATCTTACTAAAACTTCATGTATAAGCCGTGTTGTAATTACATACAAAGCTATAAGCATCCCAGTTTCCTAAGAAATTCTTAGTAACCTTACACATTTTTCAATTACAGTGCAAATGTGCAAATGTTAGATGGATTTTTATTGTTGTCGCTACATAAAAAGTCCATCCCAAACTTTTAGAAAAGTTTAACAAAGAAACAGAATTTGACGTAGACTTTCAACCATTCACTTTTAATAAAATTTTACCGCATTTTTGGAAATAGATTTTTGGAAAAGATCGTGACACCAGTTGTACATTTTGAAGTAAATTAAAAAAAAGTCTGGGCCAGGTTTCGAACCAGAGAAGTGTCGCCTTAAGTCGCCGATTGCCTTTCAATTGAGCCGTTCTGAACAAATACTTATATCATAATTTACATAACTAACCTTAAAAGGTCACAGAATATAATCTGATATCCGAATCAGCTCCATACAAAAAAACTAAGTTTATTACTTGGAAATGCAGTAAATGTTGCATATGTAATTATATTAGATATTTGTTTTTAGCACAATTATTCAATAGCTGATTAAATCATAACAGCTGTAAATTTCCAAGCTTATTAAAAAATACTTGCCCAGGAATTGCTTCGGGAATTACCCGGAATTTCCAAAAAAAAAATATATAAATTAAAAAGTTATTGTAAAATAAAAGTGTATACAAAATTACTACTTATCCATTAATAGCACTCAAGTAATGAAAAAAAAGCAAAACCAAATGCTGAAGATCCCCAAAACCACACTGAAGCATTTGCTTCCAAAAACGGCTAGCCTAAAAAATTAGATAAGGATATAAAACTCTCTCCATCTGTATTTAAGTTGAAGCACATTATTTTCTTTACTATAAGAATACCAACCTATTGCGTAATCTAAATTATTCATGATCATGTCAAATGACAAACGGTATATTTTAGAAAGCGTGAATTGCAAAATAGACTTCTTTTGTACTAGTTTTTTAATGGACATGCTTGTTGAACTGTATCGTGTCGACATACGAGGTAAAAGGTACTACCTTCGAATTATTTCCCACCTATTAGATATGTGTGTTGTTCATGCATGGCTTTTCTATAGAAGTCATGTGCAACAACTGTTTGGTATGAAAGCAAACTACATGACATTATATGTCTTTAAGTCAAACATTTCTAAAGCTCACTTGTTAGCAAATAAAATTCAGCGAAGTCCTCCAATTGTTCAGAGAGTTTCCCAAAAATCTCTAGGAAAACAGTGGTTGTAAAACCCATTTCCGATGTTAGATATGATAATATTGGTCCCATTCCGGTTCATACTGATGCGAAAAATAGATGTAAATTATGCATTAAATCCTGTTCCAGAATAATATGTGAAAAATTCAATGTTTTCTTATGTCTAAACAAAAATAATAATTGCTTTAAAACATTTCACGTAAAGTAACACTGAAAATATCAATTAATATTCTGGGTTACTTCACATGAAATGTGACTACTATTTAATAGTAATAATGTAATAAGTAATATAATGTGTAAGTTTTAAGTAATAATGTAATAAATATAATATTCTGGGTTACTTCACATGAAATGTGAGTATTATTTAATAGTAATAATCTAATAAGTAATTTGTAATAAGTAATCTAATGTGTAAGTTTTAAGTAATAATGTAACAAGTATAATATTTTGGTGTGTTAAACTATATTATTTAAATTGATCTTCAAGTTGTTATTAAATAATTTAAGAACTTTTTGTTATTAGAAAACATTTCCATAATGTTGTATTAACAATAAAAATGTTTAAAGATATAGATAAACTACTCTGATTCGCAATATAAATTTCCTTATATAAATTTTATTATACGTCACGTCCCAATGATGCCAAAATTTTGTTTTATTATTTCTTATATTGAGCATAAAAATAATCTATTTTATGAATTTCATAATTTTAGCATAAACAGGTAATATATGGGACTGAAAGGGTTAATAATATCAAAAAATTTTAAACTATAATGTCGCTAACATGGATTTTAAACTTGTTCATTAAATCGATTTTGGATAATTAGCTGTTTCACATTTTATGTAAGAAATTTTCAAATTTTTCGTAATCTGGAATGAATAAAATGATTAACAATTTTCTTTTTCTGACACCATTTGAAATGGATTCATTAAGCAATTAATGATTTTGTCTAAAAATATTCATACTGTTTATTGAAGAAAAGTTTTAAAATTTGAAAGTTAAGATTTTTAACATATTTCGAACACATGTACAAAATTCAACCAAACAATACACAGCTAATTAAAAATATTTTCCATATGAAATCACAAAAGTTCAAAATAATTGCTAGATTTAAAAGCCTCATTTGGAAATTTCAGCTTTATAAACTTTTAAAAGAAATCTCATCGAAGTATGTTTAAAACCATGTATGTCTCAAAAATGAGTATTTATTTGTGACAATAATGTTATTTACACAATAAAGTTATTGCCATAAATTTAATTTAAGATGAATAAGCTCCTGATAAATTTGACACATTGCACATGCATACACTAAAAATATTCTTTAATACAAAAGTAAAATATGTAAAATAACACTTTTCATTTATATTTATTAGAAATATTCATATTATCCCTTTTTGTTTCACAATAAATACATTATCGTATTGAAAAGTATCACTAACATGAATATTCACATTCTAACCTAACTTTTAATAACAGTAAAATGCAAATTGCTGACTTATTTTAAAATGATCCTCACTTACAACTCAATAAATTTTATCCGAAGAATTGTGTATATCAAAGTAAAAAAAAAAAAAAAAGTCAAATTTTTTCACATTCCATTCATAGTTCTTACACATTTTTGAAACTTTGGAAGAAAATATTTTTGCTTCCAAGTGATTCATTTTGTTTTTTTATAGAATTTTAAAATTCATCCCTTTGAAAGAAGTACTTTTAAAATAACATGTTCTGGGTATTATTCACTTCAATAACGTTTAACGTTTTTTTAGAAAAGAGCATTTTTTAACAGGTAAAAAAGAATTGGAGGATCTTTTTAAAGAAGTTTAAAAAATCTTTGAGAATATATATTTTTTTATTTTAGAATGCAAAAATTCAAGGTTAAATAAATATTAGTTAAAATATAAACATTAAAAAATCATGTTTCAAGCATAGATTAAGAAACACTTCCCAACAAATTTACAATAATGTTACAAAACTAAAGATTTTATTAAGTTACATTATAATGTCCATTTCAACTATATGGAAGCGTATAAAACATCAGAAAACCCAATTTTTACTGTTCCTATTGACAAATCTTTGATCAGCCCAGTAAATGATATTTGTTTCTATTAACATAATGCTTGCCAAAATTTAGTTAAGAAGTACATATAGACATTATTTGAAAACTGCCCTTCAATAATTTACGCTATTAAGGAGTCTGGCGTATTAATTTATAAATATTAGCTTTTGCTAGATTGTAATAAAATGTCATTATATTTATTGATTATAAAAAAAATTGCTGCAATGTAAAATATATGAGAATGTGAGTTTTAAAACTTTTCTTATCCGAAATTTTAAAAATAGTGTTTATTTTTATTTATTGTAAACTGCATAAAAACTTTTCAAATATGTTGGAAAGAGTTTAAAAGTTTTAAAATTTACATCAACCTTAAATACTTATTCATTGGTTTTTTCAAACAAAATAACATTATAAATGACAGAAAAAGCATCTTTTCTGAAACTGATCCTTTAGGCACTTAGTAGTTTAGGCTTTAAAATGTGGATCTAAAACTACAACCCTCCTTAAAACACCAATTTAATAACCATTGACCTAAATTAACGCAATCCCAAATTTTAGTGTTTTAAACAAGTAAATAATCCACAAATCCGCAAACAAAATATATTGAAAAAGATTTAACTCAAATATTTATGAAAATTTATGCTTTTTCTTGGTGGCACTGCCTTTTGGACATTTTTAGGTATTTTGAAAACTTAGATGAATATAACATTTATAGCTATTATATTCTCTTTTTCTATTATATTTAACATCTAAGCATCTAAGCAAAAAATAAGGGATTTTATCCAAATGTTGTAGTACGTCCCATATTGTGCATTCTATATTGACACTAATTAATAAACATATATGGATACAAACCCTCTCGTTTTTGCTTCATTTTGGGAATAACGGATTTTCAATATATTCTATTGACGATTACTTTCAGAAATTTCAAGCTATGAATTTGATACTCTTACAAAAATTGCTCTATACATTTTGCTAACACAATATGCAAATGAAATTTTGATATATTTGACGCATGCGCAGTGAAAAATTATTGAGTAAACCTACTCATTTTGCATACAATTTTTATTATTTTTTAATTCTGATTACAGGGTATTATGTGCAATGTTGTTTGTCATATTTTCAGAAAAGAATATTATTTTATATTAAGAACTCTGCAAATTATATTAAAAAATCTGGGGAAAATTTGGGATTTGTTTTTATAAGAACCTTAATTTTTCTACAAGTATACATGCTATCGACATAAAAATAAACACAGTTTATTACAATAAGCTACTTAATCATAATCTACAGTTTTGGCTCTTTTGCTACATTAGTCTTGACAGGGTTATCCAAAAGATATTCATTTTTTTAATTTGTTGACGGTTGACCCTATAAAGTTTCGGGAAAAAATCTTCACTGAAATATATGACATGTACTATTATTTTTATACACTTAGATTTTCAGGATAATTCCTCATGTATTTTTCTAGATATTGAGCAAAATGTCTGAAAACGCAAGTGGACGGTCATCAATGGCCATGTAGTATATATATATATATATATGTTGATAACGAAATGATTACATAACTGTATGATATAAAGATGAATATTATATATATCTTAAAATATAAAATACCAGAAAAAATGTATTTACATAATATTGCATAAAAAGAAAAATATGGTTTAAAAAATTCGGAAAATATAAATGAAAAAATATTATAAAAGAACCTGTATATAAAATTACCACTTATTCACAAGTAATATTCAAGTATTAAAAAAGCAACTCTGAATGCTGCAGATCGCAAAAACCACATCGAAATATTTATCGCAAAAATAAAAGCTATCCAAAAGACACAAATAGGATACGGAAATCTTTTTATTTGCATTTTAGTTGCAACACATTCATTTCTGCTGCATTCATATTACACTTATAATACACTATATTGCCATTGATTATGGGACACTTGCGATTTTAGACATTTTACTAAATATCTAGAAAAATACATGAGGAATCATCTCGAAACTCTTAGTGTATAAATAAAATAGTATACGTCATACGTCACCGTGAAGATTTTTTACTGAAACTCCATAGGGGACCGTCAACAAATTAAAAAAGAATGAATATCTTTTGAATAACCCTGTCAAAACTAATGTAGCAAAAGCGCTCAAACTCTAGATTATGATTAAATGCCTTATTGTAATACACTGTGTTCATTTTTATGCAAATAGCATGCATACTCGCAGAGTAATTAAGGTTTTTATAAAAATGGTCCTAAATTTTTCCACGTTTTTTCCTTATAATTTTCAGAGTTCTTAATATAAAATAATATTTTTTTCAGAAAATATGACAAACAACATTGCACACAGTACCCTGTAATCAGAATTAAAAAATAATGAAAATTGTATACAAAATGAGTTGGTTTACTAAATAATTTTTTACTGCGCATGCGTCAACGATATCAAAATTTCATTTGCATATTATGTTAGCTAAATGTATAGAGCAACTTCTGTGAAAGTCGCAAAATCATAACTTGAAAATTCTGAAAATAATCGTCAATTGAATAAGGTGAAAATCCGTTATTCTCAAAATGAAGCAAAAACAAGAGGGGTTGTATCCATATATTCATTGATTAGTGTCAATGTAGAATACACAATACGGGAAGTTACGACTGCTTTTGGATAAAATCCCTCATTTTTTTGCTTCATTTTGGAAACAACGGATTTTGTCCTTTTTCTATAGACGATTACTTTCAGAATTTTCAAGCTATAATTTTGAGACTTTTACAAAAGTTGCTCTATACATTTAGCTAACATAATATGCAAATGAAATTTTGATATCTTTGACGCATGCGCAGTAAAAAATTATTTAGTAAACCTACTCATTTTTCATACAATTTTTATTATTTTTTAATTCTGATTACAGGGTACTGTGTGCAATTTTGTTTGTCATATTTTCTGAAAAAAATATTATTTTATATTAAGAACTCTGAAAATTATAAGGAAAAAACTTAGAAAAATTTGGGGCCATTTTTATAAAAACCTTAATTACTCTGCGCGTATGCATGCTATTTGCATAAAAATGAACACAGTGTATTACAATAAGGCATTCAATCATAATCTAGAGTTTGAGCGCTTTTGCTACATTAGTTTTGACAGGGTTATTCAAAAGATATTCATTCTTTTTTAATTTGTTGACGGTCCCCTATGGAGTTTCGGTAAAAAATCTTCACGGAGATGTATGACGCATACTATTATATTTATACACTAAGAGTTTCGAGATGATTTCTTATGTATTTTTCTAGATATTTAGTAAAATGTCTAAAATCGCAAGTGTCCCATAATCAATGGCAATATAGTGTATAAAGGGAAAGCTTTGTTCCCTGGTTGGTTATTCCCTGAATTCCCGGGTCTGTCAAGCAGTTCATCCCTGCATTCCTTTCAGAAGAATTTCAAGTTATTGAGTAATCAACTATGGTCATGTCTACTGTCAAATCTTGTGTTTTAGTAAATGTGATTTACTGAATTTGTGTGATCAAAATGGAATGTTTTTTTTTTGTAGCTGTTTAATAGTATTACATATGTTTTAAACTACTCTCTTGTTAATATCGATCACTTTGATGCTAAATGCATTCTTGATTCGATTACAGATGATTTAGCCGTTTCATATTTTATTTAAAAAAGTCAAAAAATTTATAATCAATAAAATCAAGGTAAATGAAGTATTTCCATATGCTCAAACTTTTTTAAAAGGTGACAAAAATATTAAAAATATATTAAATTACTTTAATTTTTAGTACTTTTAACTGTAAACACAATTTTTATAAAAAAATGTTATTAACGTTTTATATTTTAAATATCACGCAGCTCTGAGTGAAATGAGTTGAAGTGAGATTCAATTTTTAGGTCCGGAAAACATTGGGAAAATTAAATATGGATACTGAGGAAAGTGGAATATTCTTGTTTTGAGGTTCTTTAAGCAAAATACAAATTCTAGATACATTGTAGGATAAAATATCTTTACAAATAATATTTTCTTTAGTAAAAATTTCTTTTAATTCTCGAATGATGAATTCATGATAATTCTAAAATGGGCATATATTTTTGTATCTTCTGCTGATATATTCTGTTTCTCGTTAAACCTTGATAGAGCTTTTCTTGATCAGTTGTATTTAACATCTCTCAAATGTTCTTAATATGATCTTGAGAGATTTGAAATAAAACCGGCCAAAATCAGCCCTGTCAAGAATTAACGAGAAGCAGAATATTAAAGTTAATTTCCATCATTCAAAAATAAAATGCCCCTTAAAGAATTATCACGAATAAATCAGCCGAGAATCAATAGAAATTTTTACTAAAGAAAATAGTGTTTGTAATGATATTTTATCCTAAATCATACTCAGAATTTGGACAAGTTTGCTTAAAAAATCATAAAACAAGGAACATTCCAATTTTCTCTATATCAATGTTATTTTTCCCCAATGTTTTCGAGACC
Source organism: Maratus speculifer (assembly GCA_964019185.1). Classification (NCBI taxonomy): domain Eukaryota; kingdom Metazoa; phylum Arthropoda; class Arachnida; order Araneae; family Salticidae; genus Maratus; species Maratus speculifer. The sequence continues at coordinate 205,333,526 of OZ025291.1, forward strand.
TAAAAACTGATTTCCATTTTCACTCTTTTTCACACCATCTACGTGACATTTGACAAATAAAAAGTTAATAACATAGTTTTTTCTGACGAAGGTTGTGTTTACAGTTAAAAGTACTAAGAGTAACAGTCATTTACATCTTTTAAAATATTTTTGTCATCTTTTAAGTAATTTGCACGTAGCATAATTTTAAGTTGACCTTTTAAAGATAAATTTAGCATTCTATTTATTTATTTGCTGGCGATTTTCTTTTTCTGACAATTTATGAAATAACGTTATTAAGCAAATATTGATTTAATAGAAAAGAAAAAAAATACACTTTTGATTAACAAAATATGTAAAATAGTAAAGTTAAGAAGAAAATGTATTTTTTCAAGCTTATGTACAAAATTCCATTAAAAAAACATTCAGCCAATTTAAAATGTCTCCACGTGTATTAATAGAATCAATCAGATATTATTATCAGATATTATCTCTCTTTTCATAATTTTGGCATCAAAAAGTTAATCAAATTATCCAAATGCACCATTTTATTTTTAAAAAATCGTAAATATTAAATCGTTTTAATTTACAATATACATACATTTAATTCGAAACATCTGAATTGAAAATTAAAAAAAATAAAAAAATAAATAAACTAAGAAGGACTTAAATATATATTAACATCATAAAAATAAATAAACAAGTACAATATTAAAAATTAAGATTATGTTTCACCAAACAACTAGAAAGCCTCATCAGGACAAATTAATTTTTGCAAAATCACGTATAGTTAGAGTTTAAGGAGGTCCGGGACACAAAAATCTTCACATATTCTAAAATATTTTATTACATTAAAATTTTTCTCAGTTTTTTCTTATGCTTAAATTATTACATTAAAATTTTTCTCTGTTTTTTCTTATGCTTAAATAAACGTTTAAATTAATGTGTCTATCTTAACTACAAAAGGAAATATCAATTTTTTCGCTTTGTTTTGTTTTCAAAATCTAGCTTTCAAGTAATGGTTGTCACGGAAATAACTTTTTGAGAAAATGCGTTTTCCTCCTTTTTTTTTTTTTTTTTTTTTTTTTTTTTTTTTAATTTTTCAAATTAAAATTTTTTTTACCTCAAAAATCGTTGGTTGATTCATCAAATTAAAAAATATATATATTTACTTTTGAAAATATAATTTTATAATAAAAGTTACACGATTTCGCTTGAGGTTATTCTATCGAGGCATTTTGAGTTTTTTCTAAATTTTAGTACGTTTGTTACTTATAATCTTCAGATTTAATAAAATAAAAGAATGTTCTTTTTAGAAATCATGATAAATAAAATAGCGCACAATATCTTCCAATTAGAATAAAAAAATAATAAATTCTAGCAAAAAAATAAGCATGTTTACTGAATAATGGCAAGTCATGGAATAACAGGGTCAATTAATTTTCTTCAAGAATTACGCATATAACCAGTACTGAAACTAACTGTCCGCAGCTCTCCATAGAATAATAATTAATTTTGGTCAGTATCTATCAGTGAGAAAAGATTCTCTACAGAGAAAAATGAAGAATAACTTTATGTTCATACTTTTCAAATTCGTATTATTTAACCTTATCTTCTTATATTCCACTTGTTTGGAATATTGTTTTAGCAAATTCATCGGAGCTGAAATCTTGCTTCTGACAGACGTAGGAATTACCACAGTTGCTCTTAACTCCTTGGGGACGAGCGACACGTATACGTGCCGCAAAAAAGGCTTAAGAATCCTCGTTTATTCCCACCGGTAAAATTATACTGTAAAATTTGCCTTATTCAATCGAAGCATTTTTCCGATTTAAGAAGAAACAATTTTCTGTTTTTTATGACTGGTGACAAAACATTAAAAATTTCATAAAAGTCTCCCGTCGCGAAGGGGTTAAGAATCAAGGGATTGGGAAACTCTCTTATTCTGTTATCATTTCACTCACTTATTCTCATTTTAAGAAAAGAAACTGAAAGCGTGTTAAACTCAGAGAAGCAGTTGTTTAATAGCTTATTTTATTTAATTTAATTTAAAAAAACACCTGATTTGGAACGGAAAAGACATTGATGTCATCATATGGTCTCAAAGCCTCATCTCAATGTCATCATATGGTCTCATCTACAGCTCATATTCAAAATATTAGAATAATTACCTTTTTTTTAGAAATTGAAAATATCGTTTGGTAATTTAATGTCTTTTAATGAAAATATGCAAACGATATTTTTATTAAGAACTTATTGTTGATTAAACTTACTTGTTATCTAAAATTTAATATCATTTTTCAAAAGATTAATTGCAAAAAAATTATTTTGAAAAGTCAAAATATTAGAATATTTATTCAAGTGGTTCAAAATATTAGAATATATGACATTAATTCTCCTTTAATTATTACCAATTCTTAACTGGTGGCATCATTGATTAAATTCAGACTATTTTATTTAAAATCAGTATTCTTTTTTGCAGTTTGTTTCTTTTTCGTCTTAAAATGGGCCGTGTGAGTGATATTCCTGAATCTACTAAACTTCGTATGGTTGATTTGTATCGGCACGGTAAAAATCAATGTTTTATAGCGAATTATTTACATTGTTCGCAATCGAGCGTTAGTAAAATACTAACACAATATTCAAAAATTGGAAGATTTCAAAATAATCGCCGAAATGGTGGCCGAAAACCAAAAACATCTGCTAGAGATGACAAGAAACTGAAACGTATAGTTAAGAAAAACCGTTTTAAAAGTGTGCGATTCTTGCACCGAAAATGGAAAGAAGAAGGAGTTGAAGTTTCTAGATCTACAACATTAAGACGTCTCCATAAATTTAAATTTGAATCTCGTGTACCGAAAACAAAACCTCTCATGACTGCGAGACAAAAGCGTATAAGATTGAATTTGTGTAAATCAAGACGTTTATGGAGCAATGAAGATTGGAAAAATATATTATTTAGTGATGAAAGTATGTTTTGTGTTTCATATGGTAATCAAGGTATTCGAGTTTGGAGAATGAAGCAAGAAGCATTTGATAAAGAATGCCTTAAACGTTCCGTAAAATTTGCTGCTAGTGTCATGGTTTGGGGTTGTATGAATGCAGAAGGACCTGGAAAGTTATGCATCGTCTACAAAAAGGTTAACTCTCTGATATATCAAGAAATTTTAGAATATTACATGATTCCATCATCAGAAGATTTATTTGAAGATGATTTCATCTTTCAACAAGATTTAGCGTCCCCGCATACCTCGGTGTCAACTAAGAATTGGTTCCGCCAACGCAACATTAAGGTACTTCCTTGGCCACCAAATTCACCAGATCTTAATCCCATCGAAAACTTATGGTGTATAATGAAGAAAAAACTTCAAGAAAATCCTCCTTCAAGTAAAACTGAGTTAATGGCACGTATAAAGTCTATTTGGGCTAATATTGATAGAAATGTTTGTAAACACCTTGTATATAGTATGCAAGATCGATTATACGCTGTTATGAAAGCTAAAGGGGATGCTACAAAATATTAACTATCATTTACTTCATATTCATAAGGTAATATTGTTGCGTAAAATAAAATATTCTAATATTTTGAACCAATCTAAATTTTATTCTAATATTCTGGTGTGTTTAAGGAAGCTGTATACATAATTTATTGTGCTGTATTTTATATTTTATAAATGTTAAAATCTTATCTAAACATTCCAGATTTAATTTATAAGAAATTTAATTGCATTTACTTAGTATAAAAATAAATAAATGACAAATAATTTTTTTTATTACTTTTTCTCAATTATTCTAATATTTTGAATATCAGCTGTATGTTGTTTGTTTTTGATTAAGGAAACTGTAGATATATATGTACATATTATGTGTATGTAGTGTAAAGAATTTTGGTTACAGTACTATCTGATCCGCCCGGCGTTGCCCGGGTCCGTATTAACAATATTAAACGAACTTGAAATTTGTATGATTTTATCATTAACTCGTTACATGCAGAAATGCATTGTCTGAAATACGTAACCACTGACTGTGTGAAAAATCTGTTTTAAAAACAACAACTAATATTAAGCTCTAAAAATACTCAAAATGAGCAATGAAAAACGCGGGAGGGAATATGTATCTAACGATTGCATGGTTTTCGTGTTAAAAAGTTGATATTTACCCGTAAAAATCACTCTTAAGTCACGTAACTAATTATTATTTTCACATACAAATCCCAAGTGAAATATTTGGAATTTCAAACTAATTATATCACTCTTAAATCCAACTATACCATGAATGAAATCGATACACGATGGTATCTAAAAGATTGGTATATAATATTATAATTACAGAGCTATTTAATAAAAGTAAGTGCTATTTTTAATCAAATCTTGTGTAATGTTCACTCTGTGTATAAATTCCTAACCTTAAACTTTTGTACCGTAACCAGAACCTGTCTGTAACCTAACAGCGACTTAACAGTACCCTACCGTAAATTAAATATAACAGAAATGTAACCTAGCATTCACTTTATTGTAACATATTCTTATTCTAACCATAACATAAATGCAACTTAACTTTAATCTAACTTTAACCTAAATATTTTAATAGAAAAAAATCATTTTAAAAAATTACTATTTCTTCGTAAAATATGTTTCAGCTGTAATTCATTTCTTTCAATTCGTTTTATTAATACAAAATTCCTACCTCGTGCTTTCGTTTGAGACATTAAAATTTCAGCGATAAATGGTTAATATTGCAAACCTTTTTTTCGATTTACTTCGCCTCCACCTATCTTTTTCTCCATGGTGTACAGCAGCTGTGATTTAAAAAAAATCCTCATTTAAACTGACAGTTTTCCAGTCTATGAATTTTAAAGGTCTGTCCAAGCTTTTTTAATTATTTCTCCGAAAATTGTATGCAACCAATCAACCATAAGAAAATGAAAGGGAAAAAAAGCGAAAAAAGGCAATTTTTTATGAGAGTGAGTTTTGGAATTTAATTAATTACTCAGTTAATAAATAGAATTTTGAAATTCTGAGCTTCAGGTGCATCAGGAAAGACATTGGGCTACTCTCAAAAAAATTTTGAGCTTCGTACGTGCTGTAGATTTTGCTAGCCATTGCAGACACACAGACACACACACAGACACACAGAGACAGACAGAGCGTTTTGTTCTTTCATTAGTATAGATAATTGTTGTTTATGTAAATTTCACGCTGCTAATCATCATAGCCTGCATTAGAAAGTAGTGGGTGAGGCTCAGTGCAACAATAAGAGTAAAACTTTGTAGTTGGCAAACAAAATAATTTCTTCTAAAAAATTATTATAGATTTTTAATTTAAATATTTTTTTTTAACTAAAAGCATTGAATATTCTGAAATTTTCAATGGAGTTGTTAAAAAGATAATTTTTACATATTTTGCCCCATTTTAAATTCTATTTTTTTTCATTCTTCAATGCAAATAAAGCAAAAGAATGTGTCTTTTTCATTTTCATAGGCGTTTTTACGTACTTTTATTTGTTACTTCCCTGTTAGAGACATTATTGGATAACTCACTCAGTTTCACAAGAATTATTATTAGAATTCACGAAAGTGAAAAGTGACCAATGTATATACCTTTGATCAACTATTGTTTATCTATTTTACATATTTTTCTTAAAAAAATATATGTATTGTTTATGTGAAGATTTAAAAAATTTTCTTAATTTATATGTTAAACGCAGAAATATAAACCAAATTTCTGTGCATTTGATCTGATAAGAGTTATTTTAGGAGGATAAAATAATCTGAAGACGTTTCTAAAAGTAAAAAATAAATAAAAGTTATCAGAATGTATTTTTGGATTTTTTAAATTCAATTTTGCTGTTTTTTCTATAATTGTGTCGAGCTCCCTGTAATGAGAAAGTGTGTTTTGTTATATGAGTATAAACATTTGCAGAATATTAAATGAAAATTCACAATAAAAATTCAGTGCACATTAAAAGAAATATCAATTTATACTAAATCATCTTTATTAGAACTATATAGCATTTTTAGTAAATTTTAATTTTATATCGTTAATTAATAACTATGATATTCTATAAAATTTTCATGAAAGAATCATAGCGACATTTTAAGCAACAACATTACACGTTATCGACACAAGTTTATAAATTGCTAATTCAATCATGATGGAAGTAGCTTCTGGGATCCTAATTATAATTCAACCAGTGTGAAAAAAATTATACATATATAGTAAAAATAAATACAAAACAAGTGATTAAAAATAAATAAATAATATTATAGATTCTTACGTATCTGCAGCATGATTTATACGTATTCAGCGATTTCAATGCTTTTTTATTATTATTGTTCAGTCATATTATGCTAATTTAGTAATTTCAATGACTAAAAAACATAAATTAAAACTTTAAAAATAATAGTAAACGATTTATTAAATTATTTGCATGTTTGGACTCTATCTGAGTCTTTATTTAAAAAAAAATAAAAATGTTCTGAAATTGCACGATATATTATTGTACGATCTGAAACACCATCATTCAGATTACCACGTGTTTTTTTTTCAATATTTATTTATATATTTTTATCATTAAGTAACTTGATCCATAGTTTTGATAAATTAAATGATGCTGCATCTTTACATATCGAATTTTGCGTGTTAAAATGTCTAAGGTTTCCCTTATAGTTAAAGGATTGTACAGACTGGAGGAAAAATTAACTTACTTTCACCGAAATTTTTTTGGATGATTTCATCTTGATATAAGATTGAGAGTGTTAATGTTTTTCCGTTATATTTATTATCAGTTTCTTGCTCATTGAACAAAGTTTTTATTTTTGTGAATCAAATTTCTGTTCCTGCTTCTTATTATTGGCATCTTATTTTCCAGAATTAATTTATTAATAAATTAAGATTTAAAATCGTTATTATAAAAGATTCTGTGAGTATTATAAATTTCATTACCCACATTATTTTCAGTAAATAATAGAAAAGCGCATCTCGTAAAAAATCTGTAAGTTAAAATTTTGTACGTAATTGGAGAACACGCAATATTCGGCGTGGTATCTTGTTTAGACAGCGTTTTATGGAAAACAGATCTGTTGATATATTGATTTGTTCTTCTTAATTCTATATTAAGAATTGGAAGATTTTTATTATATTCAACTTCAATAGTAATTTTAAGGTTATTCTCTATAAATTTAGAGATTTTATAAGTACTCTAAATTCTTCCCTGCTATACTGCAAATTTATAAAAATATAACCAATATATAAAAGGGCAATAAATTATATTATTTCACATAAAAAAAATTCGTTAGAAACTAAATAAGCTGCTAAATTGGTTTAATTATGTAATGTATTTTTGTGTATCCCTTGAGACATAAACTAAAGCTATCTCTAAAGATGTGTATATGGTATAAAAAACCTTCATACAAAATATTTACAGCATATTTATGAATCTGTTTTAAAATATTTTGTATCAACGGAATTATATTATAGGAGTCCTATTTCAGAAATATAAAGATAAATTAATAAGTTATTTTAATTTTATTCATACGAATACTGTTTTAAATTATAATTATTAATTATTGTGCATTTAATACACAGATGAGAAAATAAATGTGAATATAATAAATAACGAATTATTTTATTCATAAAAAGCAAGAATATCACAATCTAATTTTTCGTACAGTTAATTCTTTTGTTTAAATTCATATATAGTTTATTTTACTTCAACTGTTAGGGATGAAAATAAATTTGCTTTTTTGCTGCATCCGTATTAACACAACTCTGCAGATATTCCGAATAAAAAATGACATAAGTTGCTATAAGAATAGTTAACGTCTGAAACTTTTCTCCCACTGGTCTGATTCTAGAATAGTTAAATGTCAAATGATGCTGCAAGATATCTAAGTGATTTTATTTCCATTGTTTTTACTTGAAAATTATTTCTTCTTAGTGAATTATGTTTCAACGAGAAAAGATAAGAGCATTTGAAATTTGAGATTTTTTTCTACGTTACATCTTAAATAAATAGTTTCTGAAATATTTATTTAATGCTAGTTGACAAGAGAAACTTTAATAGATCTTGTTACATTTTTAATAAATACTTATGTTAACTAGATTATGACTGTAATGGAATTAAAATGCAACATTAAAATACCGTGTGCCACTTAAATTAATTAATATAAAACATAATAAATATGAATAAAATGATTTGGTATAATGGAACTTCGTTTGCGGAAAAGATGTTCAAAACATTATGAAGTTATTTTAGCTTTATAATATTAGAAGGCGTTATGTGGATTAAATCTCGATTTTTCTATAAGGTATTTCCATGAGCACATGTCGTGTAAGTCACATACTACGATTTCGGAAACCAATATTTTAGAACGGAAAAATGTGACTTGATTCATCAGAAATATTTCATTGATTTAATAACGCCATGCAAACCTTTCAAATATAACGGCGGCCAACAACTTATCAGTTATTAATAATGTGACTTACACGACAAGTGCTCATGGAAATACCATATGGCAAAAGACATTTTTCTTTAATATTTAAGAATATTTTAACCTATAAAAATGCTGTGCGACCAACCTTCCCTTTCCCCCCCATTTTAGGAGCTTACAATAGAAGTAATCGAAATTTTCTTTAAGAGTGTGCCAAATGATTAAATAGGGTCAAAACTAAAGAAAAAAAATTAAAAAATTTAGAAAGGGAATGCACTTTTTCCCTTTCCTTTCCTTCTTTTCTGTACCCCTTCCTCCACTATCCTTCCCCAATCCCCAAAAAGGGAATACGTTACATCTTAAGAAAACTAATGTTTAAAATGTTAGCATAACAACTTAGTAATCTCGTTTTCAAAAGAATTTCATTACTGCCTTTTTCCTCTTAGTAGAGCAAGTAAAAACTATTTATGATGACTGATTGGACTTTTTTCGTTTAGATATCTTATGACTCTCATCAACTTATACATTATATTTTTTACTAGTTTTCTTTTTCTTTACCTGCTAGTATTTCTTTTAAATTGTGAACATCTTCGTTGCGTTACATTGTATACAGATAGAAATAATTCTTGGTATAATATTTATGCATGTATACAAAAGGCATTCAGTTTAAAACTGTTTTCTTAGCAATAAATCAAAGACAAATTCTATGGATTGGTAGAAGAAGGTAGAAGATATACCGGAAGTTACTAGCCGCGGGGCATTACGCAGTCTGTGATTTCGTACAAAAGAACAAATAATTACAATTTACAATGGGTGGGATTCTTGTCAATTGAAACAAACAGCGTATTTTGATAGATAAAAGGACGATTTAATTTTTTAACTGTCTTTTTAACGGATATCGACGATTTAATTTTTTAACTGTAATTCCATGTGATTCCAAATATTTTCCGTAATTATGTTGCAAAATGCTAATGCATTTTATCGGATTACAACGCTTTTAACATTTCACATAACATTTTCAAAACTGTGTAACAAATACTCAAATCCGAATACGGCGCATTGTCAAAATGGTACCGAATCAAAATTATTCAAGTTTGAAACAAACTTATACTTATCTAGGAAAACGTGGACAAACTTGAATATGAGCACATGATGCATTATTTGTGTTTTCGTTCACTCATGATTATACATGATGTTTTGATTTACATATAGATAATAGTCCTCACATTTCATATGAGAAGTTTTTTCTTTACGAATCCGTCCATTCTTTTGTTTCGAAGGCTGAAGAATGAAAATCACGCTTGTGCAATTACACTGCGACGGCTTTTTAGCATTCTTCGCCAACACGATAAAATGTTACATCCCTCATTTCATATTTTAAATTATTGCTGAATGAAGTGTTTATTTCAAAATTATAACAGATGAAATTGTAACATAAATAAATTCTACTCCCATGCTCAAATTTACTACTTTTTAAGAAAATTAATTTTGTTTGAAACTAAGTATTTTAGGTATTTCAGGGTTGAAAGCGTTGGGTCTTCATATTAAAAAAAATTATAACAAAATTAAAACATCGATTTACTCGGATTTGAAAGTAACATTTTTGTCAGTGAATAAAATATTTGCAGATTTGTCAGGATTTAATTTACCAAAATATCTTTTATAATCTTTGCACATTCATTAGATTTTTCAACTTTTTAAAATTTAAAATTATAGGGATACATATCATGAGGTTACATGGGACAACTGGGCTATGATTTTAATAATTCGAACAAGTTAAAAAACCCTTATTCCCAAAGTGAAGCAAGAGTAAGAGGAGCTGTATCATCATCATAGTACGTCATACTGTATCAAAATATCATAAAACGTTATACTATATCTAAATATTATCAACAAGCTTTTCCATAATTCACCTTATCTTTTTGCATCCTTTTGGGAGCAACGGATTTCGAGTTATTTCTACCACCTATCTCTTTCAGAATTTTCGAGCTATGTTTATGCGATTTTCAGGATACTTGTTCTCCACATTATGTTGATACGTTATGCATGTTGTACTTTAATTGCGTTCGCGCATGCGTAGTGAAGCATTATTCAGTAACCATGTTTATTTTTCATCCAATTTTTAAAACTTTTAAAATGTGATTTCAGGCTATTGTGTGCAGCTATAAGTATCATGATTCCTAAAAAAAAAAAAAAAAAAAAAAAAAAAAAAAAAAAAAAAAAAAAACTCTACAAATTACAAGCAAAAAAAGTGTTGAAATTTGGTATGGTTTTTATACATTCTTATTCCAAATGTAATAGATTTTCATAAATTTATTGACCGTCTCAAAAAGGGTATCATGGAAGAAATATTCACAAAAAATATATAAAGTTTATAGTAATGCTTATCCATCTGAACTTTCAGGATAATTGCTCATGAATTTTTTCAAGATAAGATATAATAAAGCATGTTGATTATGGCATAAATTTATCATTTTCTTTAAATTTTCCGTTTGTGTACAAATATATGAAAATAACAACATTGCATATGTAATACTATATACTCATTAATACAGGTTCAGAAAGACAGCCAATTATTAGACGTGATAACCTAAATATTGAAAGTTATAAATAAGTTTAATAACTACTTTGCATAAAATCAATTCTTCTCAGAATATCCGTACTAAGTTCATTCTTATTAACAAATTACGTGTTAGCGACATAAAGTTTTAAATTGTCTCAGTTTGAGAATAATACATAAGCAATAAAAAAAAACCGAATGATTTCACTTTAAAAATGTAACTAATGTATCAGATATTACTAAATATGTGTCATTAAGTGTACTGCATGAAAGTAAATAAATTTAATAAAATACCGAAACTCGCAAGTGATTGGTTATCATTGGCAGTCTAATGTATTACTTCACAACAGAATGATCAGAAATTAGGATTAATGTTTTAAAAATTCATTCCGATTCAAAGTAAAACTTGAATTCATTCGTTTCTGTAAAATGCTAAAAAAAAAAAAAAAAAAAAAAAAAAAAGACGCTAGTTTTAAACTATAAAATTTACAGTAATGAACCGTAAAATTAAAAAATATTATACCGTTACGCAGAAATGTACTGTTTGATTAATTTCTACGACTGTACATAATTGTTACCAAATTACAGTGTAATTTCGTGAAATGAACAACTTTTTTTGCAGTGTACTAATACTTTCGTATTCTGTGAGTAAAGGCATTAGCTACAGAGTTCGTTTAATTTAGTTATAATAATGTTTCATAAGTATCTTATCTATACAGTCAGGGGATTAAAAAAATCGGTTGATCCTATGAATGATTTAAAATATATGTATACATTTTGATGCATCAATGCAGTTTTTATTTTTTATTTTTTGTTCTTATGTTAAAAACATATTGTATTTAATCAGTAATGCATTTATATTTTTAATTATTTAAACGTTATCTAATTTAAATGTTTTGAGCGTTTAGCTTATTAATATTTAGTTTTATTCTGTTAAATGAATTATACATTTTATGCAGTAAATCCCAATTTACTAACAGTTCAAAACATTCGATGACACATATTGAGTAACATCTGTTAAATTACATTTATAAATTGAGATCATTAGTTTTTTATTGCTTTTGTATTATGCTCAAACAGGTACAATTTAAAACTTTATGTCGCTGACACATAGCTTGTAAATAAGAATCAACTCATCAAGGCAAATCTGGGAAGAATTGATTTCATGCAAAGTAGTTATTAATTTTATATATCACCTTCAATATCTAGGTTATCACGTCTAATAATTGGCTGTCTTTCTAAACCGAAATTAATGAATATTTAATATTACACTTGCAATGTTGTTATTTTCATATATTTTATCACAAAAGGAAAACTTAAAGAAACTGATAAATGTATACCATATTGAACTTGCTTGATTATTTCTACTTTCTTTTCCAAGAAAATTGAGAAAAATATTTTATGAAAACCATTAAGTATCATAAAACTTCATTTGTTTACTATAACATCTATCAAGAGAGCAATACTTTGATTTTGAAAGAGAATCATTAATTATATTCTAATCACTAAAGCGGGAACATTTAAACCAGCATGACGGGTGCTATCACATGTAACACAAGGATGGGCGTAGGATGTCAGCACACTCCAAACATATTAAATGGCATTAATAAGAAACAAACCTTTAGAATTCGATCTGTTAATGAAATTCATGATATTTCCTTGTTTATTAAAGAAAAATAACTTAACTATTAAATTTAAGTTAGTTTAAAAAGTTAATAAAAAATAAAAGTTTTTACATTTATTTTGCTTATTCAAAAATCTTAACTTTTTCATAATACATTTAATGAATTTTAATTAATAACTTTTATTATAATAAAAATATACATTATTGTGGATAAGAATACTGAGATTTATGAATTTCGTTTCAAAGTTAGGATGATCATGGATCACAAACTTACATATTTTGAGTGTCTGAACACACAAAGGCACGTGATAATTAAACAAGAGATTTAGGTATTATTTGTTTTACGTAGCATCAATATTTTATTTACACTAGTATTCAGAAGTAGATCATCACAATATTGACAATACTGAGAAATCATTTCAGGTGTATTTTAAAGATGTTCAAGAATTTTAAACTTAATAAAATTTATACAGCTTATAGCTGTATATTAAAAGATGGTTTCTATGAAATATGCAATGTCTAAAACATTCAGTGTGTGTATAAGGAAACATAAAGGTCATCCATTAAGGTCTGTGAAGAAAAATAATGTACGGCACATTTTAATATTTCTCAATTATAAACTTACTGAGCATAATATGAGGTGCAATGAATGATGTTTTCGGAAAGGATGTGAAGCATTTATAATTCATTTATAAGGACACACCAAAAATTTCAGTATTATTATTATCTACGTGAAGAAAATATTGCTAGCACCTAATTATAATTTTGTTACACTAATTTAAAATGATAAAATTGGTGTACATTATGCAGGTTTTTTAACAAATGCTTACATTTTCAAATGATGAGCACCGCCTTCGATTACTTTTACAGGGACACATAAATGATTTTAGACAAAATACTGTTTATCGTTATTAATGATCACTGAAAATGACTTTTCAGCTATAATACGAGATTTTTTATTTTTTTTTGTATGTTACATGACGTGTATAAATTCCATATACACAATATACATATCTACGCAAAGTATGTTTTAAGAACGGCTAAGAATGAGTACAGATAGCTTAAAGTCTTTTTTTTCTTTTAATGATTCAGTTATGCGTTTTCAAGATTAACTATATTCAGTATGATTGCAAAGAATAAATACAATAATATACAATACTATCTAACATACTAGTTACATATATACATATTTATGATAATAACTGGAACTGCGATTTTAGTAGTTTTGCGTATTTAGTGTACTAGTCATGCCTAAATTGAAATTCATCATAAAATGTGGTTTGTGTAAACATTTAAGTTGATGTACAGGAGTGTAAAAAAAGTACATTTACGTTAATTAACAGAAATTTCTGAAAGTGAATTTTCAACTTTATTATGCCAGTTCTTACTATGCTACATTATAACATACTCTGCTGTATGGATACGATTTCTGTTTACTAAAATATTTACATAGACATTTTTAACCATTTAACCTGTTAAACGGTAAAGTTTTGCACAAGCTTTCTCGGAGTGTTATAAGAGGTTTCATAATCTATGTTTTGGTGTGTGATTTTATTTCTTGCGTATTTTTAAAAATATGAAATAAAAGAAAATAATAGAGTGGTTAATCATATATATATATATAGATATATCTGTATATATAGCATCATGTAAACTGATGCAACTAAAAATGATTTACACAAATAAAAATAATTTAAAGGAATACAAACTTAAAATTTAATTTGATTATAGCAGAACATTTAGTAAAATAAACTTTTAGAATCAATTTTATTTGTAACTCACCAGATGCTTCTGTTATTGTATCTTCTATTAACAATGCACTTAAATTTGTGCAGCTTTACTGTATAGTAATGAAAGCTTATTATTATTTTTAACATACTTAAAGAAATGAGTTAGAATAATGTAACAATTAATTTATGCAACTGCTTTTTTTCAAGATACTATAACGCATATAACTACTTTAACGCAAAAACTACTGCTTAAAAATATCTTATTCTTACTGTAATTTTATTTACAAATGAGGAGTAAAATATAATTGAAAATTTTTTAGTGAATTTTCGTAAGGCCTATTTTTCTTCTGATAAAATCCTTTTTTCTATGAATAATAATCATAAAGCATCACTGTTAAAACTAATGGTGACGCATTGCACCTTTTAGGGGTGAAAGGCTTGTCTCACTGGTGACACCCCTAAAGGAGCCAGAATGGCACCTTTAATTAGGGTGAAAAGATGGCACCTTTAATCCAGAGTGCCCAATAATAAAAAATTTAAAAACATACAAAACGACTTTTGGCCCTCGAAAGATTCGAACCCACAACGTCTGATTGCAAACACAGCGCTCTAACCACTCGGCCATCGAGCTCACCTTTAAAGTCTCCCTGAAAGATTCAAATGTTCTGAAATTCAAAGGTTGCTTTGTATATAAAAGCTCGCCAAAAGTTAGCCATCCGAAGTTTTAAACGAAATTGGGATAGCGTATAGCGGTGATAGTCATAGTAGGAAGAAATTGCTGTTTTGATCCACTAGTGAGGGTGAGTTGAAAGGCAAGGATACATGTCACAGAGCATGTGCAAATGACTAAAGGGTGAAAATCCTCGAACGGTATGCATTGCGCGGCACCCTAATTAGTGGGAAACACCCAATGGCACCCCAAACACATTTTCAAGACCACGGGTGTCAAATGGTAACATCTTTTCACCCCTGGGCGCCAAATGCAACCGGTTTGTCACCATTAGTTTTAACAGTGATCACTTACATTGAATTCTATAATTCAATGAACATGCTCCATCAGATAACTTATTTAACTCTGTTACATAGGTTCATTTTTAGTTGCTTTATAACGTTTTATCCCTATGTTAGGATAAGTTATAGTTGATTCAGCCAATAAAAGAAAATAAAAATAACATGCAAATATATAAAAACTTCATGTTAAATTTACCTTGTTGTATTTAAGATAATATGTTTTAATTATTAGAAGCATTACATAAAATATATTCGATTTCTAGGATTCCGCATTTTAAAAGTAAATAAAAACCATCATAAAATTACTCTTGTGTATGTCTGCCACGATATTTCACTAGGTAACTATTGAACTTCCAAGTTCAAATTGGCTGAAGTAATAAAAACCATTGATCAACACAGATTAATACACATTCACAAACGTATTTTGGAAAAAATATAAAACTGCTAATTAGATTACTTGAAAAAAAATATTTTCTGTGTATATTTTGGTGTATCATGTAAAAGCTTTCGTAACGGCTAACAAAAGATGTATTTCTATTAATTTTAGATATTGCATTTTAAAAGATAACTTCCAAAATGTAGTGCAATTTCCAAATTTCCTGAAATATAATAATGGAGAAATAAAGGATATTAAAAGTTAATTGAAACCTTTAGGTAAACTCTACGTCACATAATTTTTGACATAGTGTTTGTCAAAAAAGTTTTGCATTTTTCTGAAAAATTTCAATTTTCGAGAGTTCAACAAGGGGGTTGAGGGGCGCTGTATGTACCTGTCGTTGCAGAATTATAAAAGTGTTGTTGATGCTGATTTTCCAAAAGCATTGTCGGTAACACGAATAATTAACGTCGAGGCGGTTGGACGTATCTAATGACGCGGACGGAATATTCTTTACACCATAGCCTGTTAAAGACTATATATTAACTTTAAGTGATATATTTGTGGAAATGAAATCTCACTCATTATATCACCGGCGGGAATCACTGAGCAAAGATTGTTCAAAATTAGCTTTGTAATCATGTCGATATATTTTTCTCAATGTATCATTCTTGCTGTTTTAGATACGATTAGCTTAACCCTGTACCACAGTACCAAATGACCCAATGCTCATTTTTTTTTTTGAAAATGAGACCTAATCCAGTGTTCTTCTCGAGCCCGAAAACGACTAAATACAAAATTTAATGAAAATCGTTTGAATCGTTTTCTCCATAAAATTGACTTGAAACACGGTGAATCAAAAATAACCCACTAATCGAAATTTATAAACATATGACATATTACCTATCTTAATGATCTTCACTTGGTGGGAAACAGTGTAATAGTTGAAAAAATAGCTTGAGTCGTTTTTAGATACAAATAGCTTGACAAAAAATTATTAAAATCCAAAATGACACACTAATCGACCTTTCTTGGACAAGCGACTTAACCCAATAATACTTTCTTACTTAAAAGCGGTAAGATATAATATTTTTCCAAAATCTTGTGAGCAGTTTTTTGGATATATAGCTTAACCCTGACCACATATAACGCAAAATAACTCACTAATTAAATTTTTTTGACTATATGATCCAGCTCAATGGTCCTCTTCAGCACAAAAACGACAGAATACAAAATTTAGGCAAAATTATTCGAAACGTTTTCAAGATTAAATTAAATTGACCACAGTAACTCCAAAATGACTTATTAATAAATTTTTTTGGGGTATATTAATTATCCAAATGATATTATCATAATCCAAAACTTTAGAATATAAAATTTAGTGGAAATTATTAGAGCCGTTTTTTAGATAAAACTAGCTTGATCCACAGCGATTATAAAATAACGCTCCAATTAAAATTTCGTGAACATATGACCTGCCCAATAGTCTCCTCCTTCCCGAAGACAGTTGTATACAAAATCTAGTAAAAATCTTTTAAGCTGTTTTTCAGCTTATAATTTGTCTCTGACTAATGCTGACTCAAAACAACCCACTAATCGAATTTTCTCGAATACAGGAAAAAGCTCAATACTTTTCTCGTGCCTACAAATAGTAGGATTCAAAATTTAATCAAAATCGTTAGAGCAATTTTTATGATAAAACTTACATACATACACAAGGTTTCTCGTATTATAACTCCAGAATTTTTTATTGATTACACAGTCAGTATGTGAGTGTCGCTTGTACTTGACCGGCTATTAAAGTTCCGATTACTTAATTATGCATATATTTATATCTTTTTTGAATTAGGTATCGTAAGAAAATAATACTTTGAAAAAAAGCAAATAATAATTAATGCACATTTCGCTCAAAGAATTATGATTTAAGTGGTAAAATATTTATTTCTTACAATAGTTGAATTTACGCGGGAGAGACTGAAAGGTAATAGAATATTATTCAGGTAATTTTTTAAAGAAATATAATTACTTAATGGTTCAATTTGATTATTTTATGGTACAAAAAGATCGACTATTTACTTGCAATTTTCTATTTGAAATCAATGTGATATAAGATGGATTAATTAAACGTATTAATAAATTAAGTTATGTATTTTTTAGATACTTTATCTGCTGAGAAGTCCCAGATTTCTTGCAAATTGTTGATAAATGATATATTTTCTAAGTTCTTATTAAAATAAGTCGGATGTGGCAATCCCAAAGAATTCCCTTATTTCATACATGGTATTTTTTCCTTAAAATGCCCGGTCACTTGTCAGGTGATTCATCCAAAATATAATCAGAAACAATTTATGCCAACTTCTAACTGAATCTGAACTTTAATGAAAATTCGTAAATTAGTTTCTGAGATAGAGCTATTACAAAAATCGTAAGACATTATACATTCACAAGAAATTCAGAACAGGTGCTACCTATTGTGAAATTTATACCAAAAATTAATCAGAGCCATCATATCAGGGACTAACGGCATTGGGAGTGTGATGAAAATTCATGTTCTTGAGATTGAGTAATTGTGACAATTATGAAAAATACAATACAGCAGGGTTTCTATGCGTCGATTTGCACCAAACATTAATTAGAACCAATTTATACCAGAGACTAACCAAATGTAAAGATTTATATTATTACGTTTATTATTTCTTGAGATAGAGCGCCCATAATACTTTTACTGCATACAGACAGACAATTTGTAAAAAATATGTTTGTCGATATGTCTGACCCCTAAACCGTATAAATACATCGAAAACCGTTATTCGAAAATTTTCACGAATCCAGTACTTTCTTCTTGGGAATATAGAAGAAAGTAAAATGATTAAAGTTACGATTTTTAAATAATATATGGCATTGGTAAATTTATTGTGCCTAAATCTGACGTGATTTCTAATAGTTTTGTTGCATTTACGGCATATTTAGCTCTTTATTAATTAAACATGTTTTTTATTATGCAGGAGATTACTGAATACTGTGCCTTTAATTCAAACCTAACTTGCTTTCCAGAAATATAATTATTATTGTTAGTATAAATCATTAGTATACAATTATCGCATTTAGGTCATTATTTCGCATTTACGGAAGTTAAATCTAAAATGAGACTCAACGATTTAATACTCGATATATCATGAGACATAATTGAAAAATGAGACATAAAAAAGTCATAAATGTGGCACTGAGTTTTACACATCTCAGGTCATCTTAAAATATTCATTTAAATGCTGCATTTTTAAATCATTTAATAAAAATTTGAAATGTAGAAAAATGAAAGATGAGTAGTTTATTATTTAACTAATTAACGCAAAAATAGCTTTGTTTCGTACTAATTTAATAAGGTCGTACTGAGAAAATATTTTTTTTTTTATTAAGTTCTGCTTAATTGAACGAAAAATAGAAAAAAATATCGCTAATAAATCTTCACAACACCATACTAACTGGTTTCATGTTTTTACTTTCAAAAATGAATCTTAAAATGTCTCAGATAATTACGAGTTCTTGAGCGTCGAAAATATATATATATATATATATATATATTTAACTTCAAATATGAGATCCACATATATGAACTTCTATTTCTTAATTTTAAAAACAAATGCATAATCACATTGAACTTTTTAACACTTGAACGTCGCATAGGGCCATTTTGACCCCACTAAATGAATGTATTTCAGTTCGAATCATACATTTCTTCTTAAAGTGAGTTTTAAAAGTACAAAGAGAAAAATGGTTAGCAAAATAAATTAAGCACTTTCAAATGAAAATTCTGGTATTAATACATATATTTTTTTTTAATAAAACTTGATTAAAAGTTCCCGTCTTTCTAGTGTTAAAATTTTGAGTTCGCTTGTTTATAGAATAATATTAATGGTGTAGATACAAATGACTGGCGTAATGCTTCTACCTTGTCAAATAATGGTTATGACACGATGAAGACTGGCATGGAATAGCCACCATTGTAGTATAACATTCAAGGTATTTAAAATGTAAAGAAAGTATTTCAAAAAAGAGAAATTGTGCTGCATTTATTTTTAGAAATACTTAAAGAATAATCGTGTTTCATTGCAAATTTTCTTTAAGTAATGAAAGATAAGATTTCTTGAATACCTTATAACTAAAAATTAATAATTAATATTGATTTGCTACTAAAGATAATGCCAAATCAATAGAAGATTTTTCAATGAAATTCAAGCTAAAATCTTTAATGATGTTCATTATGAAAACTGGATGTGTGTTGTTGTTCTTGTTTGACAGGACAGCTTATACAGTTTATAGTAAAATATTTTGAAATTTTGTGTATTATTAATTTATTTAAAGGCGCTGCTTTTGTATCTTGTAAATGTAGGTCATTTTAACTCTAGCGATACATTAATGACATAAAATGTTTTGATCTTCAAATATCAATCTGAAATATATTTCCTAAAAAAGTTTTTACTTTCTGTAATCTATGATGTCATTGAATATGCATAAGAATTTTCATTTATAATTTTTATTCATTTAAAATGTATGAAAAAGATGAGAAAATGACAAATTATTGATTATAAGCGTGCTAGAAGTTTTTAGAAAAAATCATATGGTGTTTTTTCAAGTGTAAAAAAAGGCGATTAATGTATATATAAGAAACAGATTTTGCCGACAATGAATGGTGAAGCAATATTTTATAGAAAGAAGATTTTTTTGGACTTATGTTTGTAAATTGATGGTTTGAATCCTAACCCAATCTGCAGTTCAGGGTAATTGTTCGTATTTAACTACTCATTTATGTCCATATAATTATCATAGATATCTAACAATTCTTAAATTATTATTACAGAAACTTCTTACAGTACGTGAAGATTACTTAAATAGATAGAAATTAAATGCAAAATAATGAAAAGGAACGTATGCTATTAATGGTTTACTTGATATGAATACGCCATTATAACAAAACAAATACAAGAAAATATTTGTATGGAATTATTTGTACATATATTTTTTTATTAGATAAAACGATAGCAGCAATCGATTTCCCCCTTTATCTTGAATTACTACCTCTGATTGATGTTTGTTATATGTGGATGTAAAGAAATAGTTTTGTGCAGAAAGTATATCAAATAAAAGTTATATAATTATATAGATAACTTATTATAGATATTATAGTTAACTTAATTTATGATTTCAAGACATATTTGTGCAAAACTGTATTCTTCAAAAGTTCCAAAATTACAAAATAACTGTTACAACGTTTTATATTTTCATTAGTATACTTCAATTATGAAATCTGAAGAAAAAAGAGATATTTAGTAGTGATTGTTTTAATAAAAGGTGACAGTTTGTAAATAAAAATTTTTACTGCAATCACTACAAAACTTTTTGACACATCCCTGGTTTAAAAATAACAACTGTCCAATGTACACAGTGTCTGTATCTCATCAAGTTAAATAATGGCTAGGTCATGACCATTGATGACATGCAATAACCACAATTACAGTGTTTCGTTTTTAAATTATTTAACACTTAACTACTGTGACAAAAGTTGTCACATAACTACTGTGAGCGGACTGTGAGACCGCTTAAATTAAAGATGAATAAAATTTGACATTAACTCTCAGAATACTAATTATGTATTAAACTTTATGTACATGACTATTATAAATAAAATTCAGCTATTCAAAATTCTCCTAGAAGTAGTAATAATGATCCAAACGAAACAAAATTTGGCAAGCATCTATAGTTAAACTAAAAATTACAAGTTAAACTATGAAACTTGAAAAACTCAGCGGTCTCTAAGACCGCTAACAGTGGTTATGGGTTAAAATGTATCGAAAATATTTTTCTAACACAGAAATGTTTCTGCAGATATTTTCTGAAGTGCACTGCAAATTCGTGAAACGCTTTTACAACACTGACTGCTTTTACAACACTGATAACATTAACAGAACTGATAATTAGCACTTTTAACTCAAATCGTTTTTGATTATCTTGTGAATGTGTTGCGAATTTATTGTGGCAAGAAAAAGACATTTTTCAAAAAGTATTGTTAAAAATTGCATCTTGTTTCCAGAAATGATGTTATTGACATTTCTCGGTGAAAATAGTCAGCTGATTCAATAATCTCTGCAATTTTTTTTACAAAGAAAATTGTCCTTTATTTCTCTTTGAAAATTACGTATTTTTAAAGAAACCCTGTGGAAAATCTTTTGAAAATGTTTTACATCTGTTATTTTATAGTGTTCTAAATTGTGTGGTATTTACAATGTGTTGCCAATTTTGTTACAAATTGTGGTGCAACACAACAATATTGTAAGACGATATTTTCATCAATACTATTTACAGAACTATTTCAGCACTACTAAGAACTCCATTTTTAGAACACATTTCTAGATAGCAACACTTTTGTAACATATTAAGAACAGATTTCCAGAGAGCAACAATTTATTTTGCTATATATTAAGAACTCAACCGCAACACAAAGAACGCTTTCTGAATGAAGTTTTCTAATTAACAACACATTAATGCGTTGTTAATTTGGTGACAAAATGTGTTTGTTTTTGTGTTAGAGAAATAGCAGTGTATTTTACCAATAGTCATCTTTCACTATACTCCTTCTCTAAGTAATGTAATAGGAATTTAATCTCTTTAAACGAAATTCGATTCTCAAAATTTTTTATAATTATACTGCCGAAATACCGCAATTTGTAGCATGAAATCTCAAAAATAAAGTAGATGTAGGATCACTAAAATACTAGTTAAACATATCACATTTATTTACAAGTTTAAACTACATAAATACACTGCAAAACTTTTTATGTAACTGCAAAAACAACAAAAAATATCATGTAACAAATTCACGTTTGCACTAAAAAAATAATCTATAATGTTAATAAGAATTTTCTAGTAAAATAAGATGCGTATAAACTTTAAAGTAACTGCAACAACATAAAAAATGGTCATGTAATTATATCCGGTTACAGGTCAATTTTTAATAAGCATTGCTGATTTCTGTAGCTTTACAAAATTACTTTTACAGATTTGCACCATTTTTCTTTACAGTATATAGCTGAAATTTTATCAAGCGGACAAATTAGTAACAGGTTTCTGTACGTTTTACAAAAATTAGTTTTGTAGATTTACATCTTATTTTTTTACAATGCATTTACACTATGCAATTCGATTTGACGCGAAACATTTGCGTGATGAAAACGTATAAATAGTTGAAAAGTTATTATGTCTTTTAAAATAGTAGTTTACGTAAATGTAGGTTCGTAGATCCTTGAATATTGAAGATAACTACAAGAGAAACACACTGTAAATTTGAACAGAAGACGTCTTTATTCGATATAGATCCAAGAAAAAATGACGTGCCAGAGACGGACCATTAAAACAGTAGTTTGATACTTCGGAGAACAGAGAAGGAGTTATAAAGTGACCAATGTATCGAATCAAAATCTTGGTACCCTGGACAATTCTAACCCAAAAAATATAGCGCTTAATGAAACTTTGAATTAAAAAGTAGCCAACAGGATCCTTAATTGGTGATATAATATACAACGTACAAATGCCATGCCAACGCTGAGTAATGCGGAAAATATATTTAGAAGCAGTAATCAGGGCTGCGGAGTCGGAGTCGGAGTCGTGGAGTTCGAGTCGGAGTCGGGCCCATTTTTGAGAAAAAGGAGTCGGAGTCGGAGTCGTGAAAAACACCCCGACTCCGGCTTTTTTCTTAGACAGTTTGAAGTGAAATTAAACCAGTAACATGTAATTTTAAATCCATAGATCCAATCCATTCTTATTGTTATTTTTGGATTATATCGGACTACCCAAGTTAAAGAATCCCAATAAACTGCCCAACGTACACAGGAGATGAAAACTGTTTTAATTAAAAGCTCTAGTAGATCCTATATTATTTGCGAAAAAGTAAAATTTCCATCTTCAATTTTATTTTCTTCTATCTTTACAAGAATAAAGTATTAGATTCTTGAAAAATTTCGATTTCCGGCATTCGATAGATTTATACGTTTTAGAAGATCCTGAATTGAACATGATTTGATAGTTTTTCGAAAATGTCTGTCAGTGTCGATCACTTCGTGAGTCTGCATGCGACAAAGATTTTGGAGCGCTCTATCTCAAGAACTAATGAATGGAATTTCACAAAACTTTAGATTTTGTTAGATCTTGATAGAAACTGGATCTGATTAATTTTTTGTTGTATATCACTCGACAAGTGGCTTTGGTATGCTGCATTATTCACAATTTCCACGGTAGCTATATCTTAAACATTAATGTACGGATTTATATAAAACTTTAGAATCAGTTAGTCCTTGATATAATTAGGTGTTGCAATTTTTTGGTGCAAATCGCTCAATAGGTGGCGCTGTTATACTGCATTGTTCATGATATTGCAACAGCGCTATCTCAAAAACAAATGCTCGAATTTTCACCAAACTTTATATTTAATTAATTTGTAATCTAGATTAGTATAGTTTAGTGTTTGGTGTAAATCGCCCTTCAGGTAGCGCTGATATGGTAGCGCTGATTTATTTACGATTTTGAAATGGCTGTGGCTCAATCACTAATGCATGGAAGTTCATTAAACTTTAGGTTCAGTTAGTATCTGATAGAAATTGATCCTGATTCGTTTTTGATGTACATCATTCAAAATGAAGCGTTGTTATGCAGAATTTTAAAATTTCAGCAATAGCCCTTTCTCAGAAATTAATGTACTGATTTTCACCAAACTTTAAATGCAGTTAGAAGTTGATATAACTTGTTGTCTAGAAATTGGTGTAAATCACATAAGAGGTGGCGCTGCTATGCTGCATTTTTCAGAAAGTATTAACATGTGTGATATAGAAGAAAGTTCTAAGATTAACACATCTTACTATTTTTTTTTTCCTTTCCATTGAAATTTTTCTGCCTTGGAGAGCATTAGTTAACATAAAAATTGTACAGATTTCCCCTTTTCGAGGCCACGGATCCGAAATAGCAAAATATCCGTTTTGTTACCTCTTTTAGATTTCGATAATTTAATTTTTCAGGTTTGTGGTACGTAAAATTAAAGAATTTGTAAAACGGAAAATATTTTTTTTCCAAATCTCTAAGAACTGAATACCGAAATAATGACTTTTTGCCTTATTTTTCTTTTGTTCCCTCATAACTTTAGCCAGCATCAACATTAGTATATTAGCTAGCCAGGAAGCCAGGAGTCGGAGTCGGAGTCGTTAAAATTTCCGGAGTCGGAGTTGGAGTCGGAGTCGAAGTCGTTGAAAATTCCGGAGTCGGAGTCGGAGTTGGAGTCGGCCATTTTTCCCACCGACTCCGCAGTCCTGGCAGTAATACAGACGTCGTAAGCCAATTTTTATATAAACACAGTACAATTTTTGCAGCCGAAAAGGCCTTTGTATTGACTACTATACTGAGAATGAACAATAAGTGTCTGAAATAGAAGCATGTGGTCTAAAAATATCTTTTTTTTTTTTTTTTTTTTTGTTTATTCTCTGACTGAATGAAAATATGCTCGCACAGATAATGATTTTAGTATGAAAAAAAGGTTTGCTTTTGATTTACTTTATTAATGGCTTCGACTGAACCTGGGAAAGCATAATTGACTGAAATTTAAAGTGCAAAAGAGAAGCGATATATACAATCTTTTAAGAAAGGAAATGTAGTTTTGATTAATTTTATAATTGTGAAAAGATAAATTAAACTTTAAAATGGAATTTTTTTTTAAAAAAGGAATAAATAGTAATATATGATGTCATGTTGCTCTAAATATCACAGTATTTACCATTCATTTTGTAATAGACAAACGATATAATAACAGGTTAAAACAATTATTTTAAAACCGTGGTTTTCTTTTCACATGATTCCACCCCTCTATTTAAATAAGATATTGCTTTAATTAACTTGAAAGTTTAAAAAAAATTAACTTAAATTAATTTTAATATGATTTATTCTATATTAATATATTCATATAACTAATAAGATCTCAAATGAAATTTCATATCTGAATATTCACAATGGAAAGAAAAATATTTACATGCCTGGTAAATTTGTTTTAACATTCTGTCACAAAATTCCATCTTTTCTTCAGTTTCTTCATTCAATTTTCATCTTCTTTCTGTTCAGTATAGATTCCGTTGAACAGAACCTTGAATATTTCTCGAATACGGAAGTCAATATTTATTCATATTTACATATACTGAAGATGTGGGCTTTCAAGTTTGCTTTATAATTGTACAATTCTGTTCTTTATCATTTATTCCTTTACAATTTAAATAAATTTAATGCAATATATATATATATATATATGTAATAAAATAAAAAATAAAAAATTGCGCCATTTTTTTTTTTCTCTTTCTCTTTTTCTTTGCTTCTGCATTCCAGTCCAAGTACATGTCAATTATAATATAATTTTGTTTCTTTTTCTCTTTCCTACTTGCATCTTGCAATGTTTTATCACACCGAGAGAATATTTATTGCGTAATTATTTGACATGAATAGATCTTGTTTTTTATTTTTATCATTTATTAATATTTCTTTTTAAGAATCTTAGTAGTTTAAAGGTCACGTGCATTCTCAAACATGAACAAAATTTTTATTTATCTTTATTTTATTTTAATTTATCATATTATATTTTAATTTTTTTTTGTACATATTCCTGCTTAATCCTGTACTCGGATTACCAGATTAAGTAAATGATTTCATAGTTGATTGCATTTTTTATTTTATTCCACTTCTCTCTATATTTCATCCCAAAAATATGAGATGAGATAAACGAGATTAAGTATTTAAAGAATGTCTTTTGTGATATTTATTATTACTTATTAAGAGATTTACTTATACCCATTATGAGATTTACTTACACTTATGATATTTATTATTGATATTTTTCCTTATTATGTTTCTTAATTATATTGTTTATTATTTACATTGTTAAATTTTATTATTACTATATTATAAAATGTGTTATTAATTAAAAATACAATTATAAAAGTATTTTCACAAAGATTCCAAAATGGAACTGTTATGAATGTTCAAGGACTTACTCACACAAAAACTGAACTAATATTATAATGTTAGCTGATGAATTTGGACAGTTAAATGAATTAGACATCCTTAAAATGAGGTAATGAACTATGCCATTCCAAATATGACTTTAAGAAGATTTTTGAAATAAACTTTTAAAAATTGATTTCTAGATTTGACATTGTTAAAAAAGAATTTAACGTTATTGTTTTTCATTTTTATGTTTCATTTTTATGTTATTACTATGGGTAATTGCTTATATTTTCAAATTACTTTTTGATGTGTACTTTAAACAAGATTATATCTTGTATTTGTATTGAAGCCTATTTTATTGTATTTAAATTTGAAGTTATTCCACGCATCACCTTGGTGTTTTTAAATTTGAATTCTATATTTATATAAAAAAGAGAAATTAATTTAAATTTTTTTTTATTCAGTATCTAATTATTATTACTTATATCAACAACTTCGTGAGCTAAGTCTGCATCATCTCCCTTTCTGTGAAATTGCAGGTCTCAGACCTACTTTTTCACCCGTCTTTCTGGGAGGGGGGATCCTGCCGGCTAATATGTAATAAAACTTCGACGATGTTCTATAATAGTGTATAATCACTAATAGAATACCATGTTGGTTGTAGAATACTACTATTCACTAAGATTCAATAGTGGGATGAGCAGTCGTTCTGGTAAGTGGATAAGCCATGGATTTGTTCTCGTAGGAGTTTCTCCAATAACAATGCAAGAAAATCAGTGTTTTAGTTCTTTATTATTTAGAGCACGAACTTAAGTTACTCCACAGATCACCGTTCCACACATCTATCACTACGGCCTTCGCTCACTAAGCTGCAACATTCCGGCGTTCTACAATCTCGGAAAAAATGACATTTCTAATTCAGCGGAGCAATAAAACGCGCGTCTTGATAGTTTAAAGAAAAGGTGCATTCTACTCTCCTGAAAAGCCAAATGAAAAAATCATTTTCACGACAAAACTAGCGCCCTCCTACTCCGCGTCAATCATTTTAAAAATCCAATCAGGATGGACTCGAGCCTCTAACGGACAAAATGATCAATTCTAATTGGCCGTAATAGGCGGTCTACTGGCAAGAACTATATTTTTTTCTCGGAACACTAAGCCCTTTAGCAACGCGTAGTAACACTTGTCACGCGATGTTAAAAAATAAAAAAATAAAATTAAAATCGCAGGAATATGCCAGAAAGTAAAAAGCTTACGAAATACTTCCCGCCTTTTTGAGAAGCAAGAAATAATTTATTAATAACTAAAGTAAGAAAAAGAATTTTAGCTGTTACAAGACGAAACTAAGATTGAAATATGTTCCACAAATTTAGAATTGAAGCTAAGAGAGAATAAAAAAAATGGCGCAAATTTTTTTTTTTTTATTTTATTACATATATATATTCTGTATTTTATACAAAAATGAACAAATGAAAAAAAAATTATTTTAGTTTTGTACTGGATAGACACTCTTAACTTAAATAAATTTCAAATAATTAAAAACCTGCTTTTTTTACAATTATAAGTATAATTTTTTGTATCGTTATTTAAAGTATAATGTATAATTCACAGTTTAATGTTATTTTTTGTATGGGACAATATTCATATTTATAAATTTTTCTGGATGTTATTCAGCTGGTATAAAGGACATAATCAAGTCTTGGCAGAATTCGTTTGCCAGATTCATCTACTGTCTTGTTTCAAATTGGTAGCCATTTAAATGTTTAAAACTAAAAAGTGTGTACAAAATATATAGAAAGAAAAATCTAAAAAATTTTAACTTTTACGTATCCAACTTTAATTCGAAGGTTATGGATAATTCTTTTATTTGGTTTCTACCTTAAAAAATATCTAAGATGTAGCTGATTGAAATTTTTTGTTGCTGATTTTTCCATAATCACGTTTCACATATAAATTTTAGAAAATATAGTTTTTCGAAAACTTATTTAATTGTTATTACCATTGTTGCCACTCATTTACCCCTTAAAAGTATATTGTTATGTCTCTCAATGCCAAATTATTGCTTTGCTAATCGATATTTGGTGCAATATCACAAAATTTCTTGATCCAAAATATATCGAATTAAATAAAAGCAAGTTAGCTGTAGTTGGGTAGTTTTGGGAAATTCTCATTCAAATTCAGTATTGTTTGAAAGAGTGATAGCATTTTGTATAACTCAGTACCACAAACTTTCGAATTAAACTTAGCTTAGTTTTTATAAACAAAGAATAGGGAAGTTACACAGGCACGACGGACTTTTTAATAGCGATAATTATAGAAATGTACATAGACAAACATGTGTAGCATGAATATTATGTTTACATTTGCCATTATTTTACCAAATACTTTTAACATTTTAAACTATATTCATTGAGAAACTTTTTTCATATTTTGTTTTGTAAATATTTAAACAATTATAATGTAAAATTATAATGTATAAAAAATATTATAATATACAAAACATTATAATGTATTTTAACGAGTTTTGTTTATAGTCAAATGCCCTGTAAAAACAGAAATCCTTTAAATTTACGGCACAACTGCAGTAAAATTACATGTAAAAGAAAAAATTGCGTCTAATTTTAGTCTAATTTTTACATCAAAAATTGCAAGAAACATGCTACCAAACTGCCAGTTGTTTTTCCCGTAAATTTACCTTTTTTTATACAGTGTATTTTTTTATGTAAAACATTTAGTCTACCTTTTTAAGTAATATAACATTTTCATCAAAATTTTTATTTTAACCGAAACTGTTTTAACGGTAACCGTAAAATTGACTTGCTTAGCACAGAGATAAAAGAAAGTAATATAAATAGATATGAGTATTTGTGTTGCATTAGAAAAAAAAAAGAAAAAAAATCATTTTTACTTGTTACTAACTTTTTCTTTTTGTCCTATATATTGTTCTATCCCTTGAAACACATCGTAAAAAAATTATAAAAATAAATAAGATAAACAACAACAAAAAAAATCTTAGCTTATTGTAATGGACACGTACATATGCAAAATATTTTATGAATGTTTATTATGAGGTAATCCAAAATAATTTAATCAATACTTTTTGTTAATCGACCTGCGGCATACTTCATTCTTTATATGAAAGCTGCTTTATAATTTAATAACTTTTACTGATTTTTAGATTTTATAAAAAAATAATGCTATTCATAGGATAAATTTAAATGTAGTAGTTATGTAGCATTTAATAGTTCCTTGTTGAATATATCAAAGACTTTTTCAATAATCAGAACCAGAATTAATTAATATTTTAATGATGTAGTGGGAATAAAGAATTGTTAGAGTCCAACATATTTAATAACTCTGTTGTAAATGACCGTATGAAAAATATTCTGACTAAGAATACAATGAACTATTAAACACTATACGTAAATTATACTTTGAGGGATCGTTACATATTTAACTCGTAGCATGTATCAATCTCAAGCCTTTCTTATATTTCATACATGTTAACACTTTAAATTTCGCTCTCACAATGCCAAAATTAAATGGCAATCAAAGCCTATCATTAGAATTCTAAAGGTATAGATATCAATTTTTTCAAACAAACAACAAATTTCGGTACCCACTTTTTTAGACGTCTGCAACCAAAATTTTCAACCTAAAGATCATAAAAACGGCAGCAGTTAAACAGTATATACAACCAAAAATAATAAGGGTTTTAAAATAAAATTTCACGAAAATCCTGAAAAGTACAGGACCCAGCGACACAGTTAACTGACTTACACGAAAACCCAATCATCATTAACTTATGTAAAGATAAACCAGATTATGAAGCTTGATGAATATCCAAGAATTCTTTCCTGAGATATGAGTATTGCTAAAATCGTGTAAACATGAAAAATATAACACACAAACACAAACTTATAAAGAGATTTATTCCAAAACCTAAGCGGCAGCAATCTATGTTAGCGTCAAACTCTATCTGAAATTTGATGAATATTTTGTGCATTTGTTATTGATAGAGCTCTTGCAAAAATTGCCCAAAATTAGGCATAGCATAACCATCTGTTTTACGATTTAATTAGCATCAACATATGACAATAGATAACTGAATCTGAAGTATGATGAAAATCCGTGCCTTGGCTCTTTAAATAGAGATATTACGAAAAAATATGAAAAATGCAGCATAGCATCATCACTGATTGGGTGATTTATACTAATTTAAGGTACATTAGTCATTAGTTATTGCATCAGTCATAAGATAGAACTTTGCGGAATCTGTCAAAAACGCAGCTTAGAATCGTCATCTGTTGCACATAAAAACATAATGATAAACAATTTTTAACAAAGGGCATCAGAAACTAAACTTTTATTAAATTCCGAAAGTTAGTTCTTGAGATAGAGTGCAGCCACTCTATCTCATATCAAATATTTTTGTCACGCACAGACGTTTTTAAAAATTCACAAATCGCGTTCAAGACCTTATAAAGCTCATAAATTCGCGAAAAATACTCGAGAATCACATTTTTTCTTCTATAAAAAAGTGTAAATGTACCACCTACCTTGTTTCTACATATTACTATACAAATGTAATTCTTTTTTGTACATTTATGTATTTACATCCTCATTCTATCATTTCCATTATCTCGCGAACTGAAATGTTAGTTTTTTAAAATTGAAAAAATAAAAATGCTCAGATTCTATTGAATTACCCCTTTCGCAGATTTTTTTTTTTTTGGACTGCAGTAAAATAAAAATTATATTTACTTCACAGACATTGATTTTATTTACAGAATTTAAAAACTCATTATTCTGAGAAGCGAAGTTTAATAATAACAAATTCCAGGTATTACTCGCTCTAGGCACATTTTTTATCTTTTTGTTTTTTGCTGATTGATTTGTTCTAGATTTTTATTCTGCTTTGAAAGGAGAAAATTCGATTTACACAATTGAGTTTTTTAAAAGAGACTTTTATATAATGATAAAGGCCAAAAATTCTCGAAAATTATCTTCATACGTAAATAAATGTTTATTATGTTGAAGTTGTTCTAATCACAGATTAATCATGCCGTGTTCTTTAGCACCATAATTTGTTTCTTTGTTGAGCTGTTTAAAACTAAATTATTTAGCTTTGCTAATTTTTTTTCGCTCAATAATCCTTTTTAATTAAATACTAATTATATTCATTAATTTGTATTTTTTGTATAATATCCTTATAAATATATATATATATATATATATATATATATATATATTAGTGCAGTTTTTATTCAGAGATTATTCATGTTGTACGTTTTAAATCACGATTTGTGCTTAAATATAAATATTTTAAGTGTATTATTTTATATTGTTAAAACAAATTGCGTCAATGAAACTTTAGTAAACTCATAAATAATTTTGTTATTCGTAAATTCTTGGAAATGACCCGTTTAGTTAAATGTTTTTTACATTGATGCTATTTATTATGACAGACCAATGATGCAGTTTGCTTTAAAATCCTAGATTTTTTTAAATAGAACTATTTTAATATGCCGCATTAATTACTTTTGTTAAATAATTATGTCAATAAAACTCTTTAATAAACTCTTAATTATACTTTTTATTCTTACATTTATTATCTTGAGACAAAGTGCGGCACAAAAATTTTGCACCACATACACATTTTCTAAAAAAAGGCAAATCGTGTTCATAACCTTCTAAAGCGTATAAATCCGTCAAAAATTCTCACGAATCCCCATTGTTCTTATATAGAAGAAAGTTTAATTATACCACCAATCATTTATCACATATTACGATACTTGTATAAAGAATTTTTTGAATTTTTCGGTATTTAAATTTCCATTCTACACTATCTACCAAAAAGTATTTGTACACTTTCAGTTTTTGACATTTTGTCAAATATTTAAAAATATACAGGTCGGATTCTTATGGAACTTCAGAAATATAAAGGTTATGTTTCACTTTATATTTATTTACATTCATTTGTTAAGCGGGTAATTAGGGGGCCGGCAAAAAAACAAAGAATAATAGAAATTTTTGGGATCGCCCTGTACATGAAAATGCACGAAACGACTTATCGCTTTAGAATACAAATATATGAATACAGTAGAATATGTACATTAATTTTTGTGAGAATAGCATGTATATTTATGGTGATAGAGCGATTTTTTTGAAAAATTCAAAAAATTCTGGTATGTTTTTTGTTTATATCATGCTGGGTTTTTGACCAAATTTAACGCAAATTTCAGAAAAATTGGCAAAATGCAGTAGAAAAAAAGTAGCGCAATTGGAATATAAATATATTAAATATTTTATGAAATATGAGTAGTTATATAAAATAATTTTTATCCGCGCATGCGCGAACTAGAAAAACATTTTTTTTACATCATTTAATAGTCAATTCTATGGAGTGACTTATAAAAAAATCCAATCCAATATCGTGAAAATTCAAAAAGATATCATTATTTTAGTGAGATGTTTTTATTCTGCTCTCTAAAAACGGCTGAATCTTAAGGGATTCTCCACAAATTGACATTTTTTAATAACTGACTTTTAAAAAAAACTAGTATTGAATTAATACAATATCTAATACAATATTGCTGCTAATAAGTTCTTGACAATTGTGATAGAAAAGAAAAAGAGCTTTATTCGCATTCAGGGCCAAAACTAAGAGAGGGGGGGGGGGGAGAAGGGCAAGTGCTCAGGGCGCTAGGATGAAAGTGTTCCAAATGTATCTTTCGTTTGGCGATTTTTTTCATGGCTATGTTTAGCATAATATTGTTAAAATTATTATATCTGGTCTATGCTAAAGCATAAAAAAATCTAATGATGATGGCTTAAGGTCCCTGCCCCTACCCGCGAAGATGCTCACTAGCTAATGCTATTCCTATGGGGATGCATTTTTCTAACTCTTTTGCATTTGGACATTTTTAAATAAGGTACCCTGGGGTAATAACGCCACGTTAAGGTTCTACCAATTTTCATAGCTTAGTTTTAGATTGTATTTTTCAAACAAATATAGGATCTGATACAGCAACTCATTGACTATCTATATAAAATAAAATAATTTAACATATATGTATTCATAAAATGTAATGGCGTTTCTTCTTGACCAATGCTATTTGGCGTTATTACCCACCTATATGGGTAATAACGCCATGCAAACAAAACTATGAAATAAGATGGAATAATTGCATGTAGATAGCCCAATTCTAAAAATACAAACTCTACAAACTTAGAAATTGACAAATTGCATTCTAAGCTATTGAAAATGTTCAATTTTTTGTGAAAGTGTAAGAAAAATAAAGGTGTGGTGTGGGAGGAGGAAATGAGGCAAAAGAATATCAGACCGTGAGCTTCTTTTTGCTTAAAAAGGGCCGCTTAAATAGAAATATGAGAAACATTGGACAGTTTTAACTATGTTTATTTGAATCAGTATTTAGGATGTAGCTCGGCCACGGTAGGGAATCAACCGGGGTACTAAAGTCAAGGATTGGCGTTATTACCCCGATATAGTTATTGCGCAGTACATTTTAAATTACAAATTATCTCGAGAAGATATCCAAAATCTTCAGCAACATTTTAAAAGTACATGAAATGCACTACAAATTTATGTAATTAACAAAGTATTTCCTGATAAAAAGATAGTCTTCACATCACAAAACGTATCTCGCAAATTTTAGATCAAGCGTTAATTTTAGTTGTTTGTAAAAACAATAAGACCTAAAAATGAAACAAATTAACTTGAAGCTGTTTTTTGCAATTTATATGACTCAAAACCCTTCTGCGCAGAGCACATGGGTGTCATTTACCTGATTATTTCATAATTATGCAAAATCTAAGCACTTGGCGTTATTACCCCGCCTGGCGTTATTACCCCAGGGTACCTTAATATGTTTTGCATTGGATAGCGGAAGTCCTTTTCAAGATCGCTCCGTGATTACTTTTTCAATTTTGGCGTAGATATTTTTATAATGTTTCTTTCACTTCCAAAAGCGGTTCTGAAAGTGAAACTAACTTTATAAAAAATATCTATGACTCAAATCGAAAAAGTAGTCAAGGAGCGATTTTGAGAGGGACTTCCGCTATCCAATGCAAAAAAAAAAAAAAAAAAAAAAAAAAAAAAAAAAAAAAAAAGTTGAAAATTTCAAAATGCGAAAGAGTTATTAGAAAAATGCCTCTCCACAGGAATAGCATTAGCTCAGCAGTATCTTCGCGGGCAGGGACAATGGCCTTAAAGATCCTGTTGAAAGTAGAATTTTTTTGATTCGGTTTAAAGTATCAAATTGGAGTATTTTAATAAAGCAGAATACGTTATTTTATATTACATATTTTAAGTTTTAAAATAAGTCGGCTATTAATAAATTGGAGAAATTTTCTTTGTAAATATGCTTTGCGAAGGAGGGGGAAAGGGGTACCTTCAAAATCCACGTTTGCCTCGGGAAAAAAAGACGGGTTTTGGCCCTGCTCACATTTAATAATTTGTAGATCCTCCTCGAGAGGCAATTACAGCTGCGACTCTCCTGGGCATGCTCTCAACTAGTCCTTGTATTACATTTAATGGTATTTTATTCCACTCTGTTTGCACAAGGCAGGTAAGCTCTTTTACTGATTTTGGGCGTGTGTCACCCGCCTTAATTCGACGATCCAACTCGTCCAAGAGGTTCTCTATTGGGTTCAGGTCTGGGCTCTGGGCAGGCCACTCGAGTCGATGCACTCCATTATCAGCATACCAATCCATGCTGGACCTCGCTACATGGCAGCTTGCGTTGTCATCCTGGAAATAACATGGGTCCAATCCATAGTATTGCCACAACGTAGGAAGTACACTGTTGTCCAGTATATTACAATAGGCATCGGCATTGAGCTTACCATGAATTGGGACCAAGGGTCCTAGTCCGAACCAGGAAAAACAACCCCAGAACATAATTCCCCCTCCGCCAAATTTAACTGTGGGCACAATACATTCTGGTAGGAGGCGTTCTCCAGGCAGACGCCAGACCCAGACCCTACCATCAGAACGGTAGAGGGTGAACCTTGATTCATCACTCCAGAGAAACTGTTTCCATTGCTGTACAGTCCATTGCTGGCGTGTTTTGCACCAACTTAACCGAGCTGTGCGGTTGGACTTGGTGATTAAAGGCTTATGGGCGGCAGCACGGCCATAAAAATTAAGCAGATGAGCTTCCTTACGGATGGTATTCATGGAAACAACACATCCTGAAGCTTGTTGAAATTCTTGGCGTATGTGTAACATTGGTTGGTTGCGGTTCTTCCGAATTTCTCTAGACAGAACCCGTCGGTCTGTATCTCCCAGTTTCGTCGGTCTGCCTACTCTGGCCACATTCTGACAATCACCATTCAGCTTCCATTTTCTAATCACATAAGCCACAGTCGTTTTGGGGTAATTAAGCTCGCTAGATATGTCGATTAAAGATCGGCCATTTCGGTGGTACCCGATGATCACACCTTTCTCAAAATCAGACAGCTCTGTTCTTCTCGGCATCATGCATGCGATTGATGTGAGTGTTGTTTTCGACACCACATTTAACAGTGGAGAACGTGACGTATTTCAGGATCGCAGATATCGGCATTTGCATAAGAGCCATTATCAATTATGTATCAATGGGTAGATTTGACACAAATGCTTCGATTTTTTATAATTATTTTTATCCTGAAATAGGTTCGTTCTGGTAATTATCTAAGAAAAGAAGTAAATCACCAGTAAAAAACGTAAATG
The DNA here is from genome assembly GCA_964019185.1 of Maratus speculifer. NCBI lineage: Eukaryota > Metazoa > Arthropoda > Arachnida > Araneae > Salticidae > Maratus > Maratus speculifer. The sequence continues at coordinate 205,369,998 of OZ025291.1, forward strand.
GAGATTTGGCAATTTGCGTAAAATCTGACGTCATTCAACTGCTTTCAGAGACCAATTAAAAATCAGTTCACTCCTATCCACAATAACTTTCTGAATTTCCACGAAATTCGATCGGATTTTTTTATGGGTAGCTCCTTAGAGTTGAATATTAAATTATGTAAAATGATAAATTTTATCGTTCACGCACACGCTGATTAAAAAATATTTCATACAAATACTCATATTTTAGAAAACTTTTAATATATTTATATTTCAATAGCACCTTATTCTTTCTACTACATTTTGCGAATTTTTCTGAATGTGGCTTTATATTTGGTTGAAAATATTGCATGACATAGAACATTTTAGAAAATATTTAATATATTTATATTTCAATGAATTTTGGTGAACTCCCCCCCCCTCCCTTTTCTTCTTTGCAAAGCATCTGCAAAAGTATTTGCAAAGAAAAATTTTCTAATTTATTAATAGCCGACTTATTTTAAAACTTAAAATATGTAATATTGATTAAAGTAGTCTGCTTTGTTTTAAAAAAATGATACCTTAAAATCGTGAAACCGAATCAAAACGAAAAAAAAAATCTGCTTTATGCGGGATCTTTATGCCATCATCATTAGATTCTTCTATGCTTTGGTATAGGAGAAATGCTTTGAATGGGACGATTTTGATAATATCATGCTAAACATAGACATGGAAAAAATCGCCAAACAAAATGTACATTTGGGACACTTTCATCCTAGCGCCCGGGGCACATGCCCTTTTCCCCCAACCCTCTCTTAGGTTTGGCCCTGAATGTGAATAAAGCTCTTTTTCTTTTCTATCACAATTACCAAGTACTTATTAGCAGCAATATTGTATTAATTCAATACTAGTTTTTTTTAAGTCAGTTATTAAAAAATGTCAATTTGTGGAGAATCCCTTAAGATTCAGCCGTTTTTAGAGAGCAGAGTAAAAACATCTCACTAAAATAATGATATCTTTTTGAATTTTCACGATATTTGATTGGACTTTTTTTATAAGTCACTCCATAGAATTGACTATTAAATGATGTAAAAAAAATGTTTTTCTAGTTCGCGCATGCGCAGATAAAAATTATTAGGATGAGCGAAGCGAATCCTCTACTAGTCCACTCAAATTACAATTTGTCGTACGCTTTACAAAAAAACTATTCAATATTTTAACTTCAAATTAAACTCAAAAATAAATTATGATCTGTAGATTTGCAGAATATAATTTTTTTACAGTAAAACGTTAAAAAAATTATTATTTTAATTAATTTATTTTACATGCATTTCCAATACGGAAGCATTTTAAATATTTCATAAAATATTTAATATATTTATATTCCAATTGCGCTACATTCTTTCTACTGCATTTTGCCAATTTTTCTGAAATTTGCGTTAAATTTGGTCAAAAACCCAGCATGATATAAACAAAAAACATACCAGAATTTTTTGAATTTTTCAAAAAAATCGCTCTATCGCCATAAATATACATGCTATTCTCACAAAAATTAGTGTACATATTCTACTGTATTCATATATTTGTATTCTAAAGCGATAAGTCGTTTCGTGCATTTTCATGTACAGGGCGATCCCAAATATTTCTATTATTCTTTGTTTTTTTGCCAGCCCCCTAATTACCCGCTTAACAAATGAATGTAAATAAATATAAAGTGAAACATAATCTTTATATTTCTGAAGTTCCAGAAGAATCCGACCAGTATATTTTTAAATATTTGACAAAATGTCAAAAACTGAAAGTGTACAAATACTTTTTGGTAGATAGTGTATCATTTCTATTATATCGCTAAGTGAAAAGTTGCCATTCGAATTGAAAAAAATAAAATGCCCATATTCCATTAAATTAGCCTTTTTTACAGAATTTCGAAGAATTTAGATTTCAATAATACACTTATTGGGCGATCTCTTTAAATTAATCTGCACTTTGATGTGTATCCATGCATTACTCGTAAGATAAGGGGAATTTTAAAATTGCGGAGATTTTTAAAATTGCAGCTTAGAATCGTCATCTGTTTTGCATAAAAAAATAATCAACACCAATTTATATTAAAGGCTAACTGAATCGAAAGTTTCATTAAATTCCAAAAATTAGCGGCCACAAAATTTTTGTCACACACAGAGATTTAAAAATAGTGAAATTACGTTCAATATCTTCTAAAGGGTTTAAATCCCCCAAAAATTATCACGAATACCCTTTCTTCTTGTGTAGAAAAAGTATAACTGTGGGAGCGATTCTTTCTCCAACAGCCAAGTATCATGTCTTGTAAGGTTCTTCATATCGCAACTCTGATAGAAAAGGTCTTTAGAAAGCAGACGATTTTCTGAAAAAACTCCATTCAGACGAAAAGCCGAAGAAAAAAGAAATGAACGGAAGAGATCGTTGGATGGAATGTGGGGAGAGTTGGTGTTGAATTTAGAAGAATGTTGATTAAGATGACGCGATTAAGATGTTTTAATTAAAGTTTCCTTTTGAATGTTCGAATTGTAAATATTAATATGTAAATATTTTTTTTGTAAATATTAACGTTTAATATAAGTCATTTAAAAGTTTAAAAACGGTGTCAGAATTTAATTTTCCTCCGAGTTTTTTTACTTATGTGTTCGAAAGAACTTTTATAAGAAGAATCTACATACATTTTGGTGTCAGAACCGAGACAAACGAACGCCCACAGAGAAGAAATATATATATATACTTTAAATAAGCTGGAAGCCGTTATTATTTAGAATTGTGATGGAATCCTTGCTGGAAATTATTATGAGGGAATCTTTTTTTGAATATATGTTTAATGATATGAAGCTGTTGGATACTGCGACAACAATGCTGTTTAAATGTGTGAAGCTGAGCATCTGATTATGAAGTGAGTTTATTATTTCATTTTTCTTTTCAATAATGGAAAAATTAGTTGATTTAAAGGAATTAGAGTTTTCTTTGAAAACTGAAAAATCAGCTAGTATTAAGATATTGCACAAATTAATTTTTGGAGAAATCGGTGACAGAAATAATCGACGTAGAATTCGGAATTTTACTGGGTTTACGTTTGAAGTAGATTCCGATGAATATCAAACTAAATTCAAAGAAATTAAAGATAATTTTTCTGTTAACGACTTAATTACCATTTGCAATGTTTTGTGTATAAATAATTCGGGAACTTTTGATGAAATTGCTGCCAGAATAATTTCTAGTTTATGTGATTTTAATATTTTAAAAATTAATATGATAGCCGATGTAGGTACTCTTAGTGATGACGAAAGTGTTGATGAATTTAATGATGATTTACAAGATAAAACTAAAAATATTTCAACTGTTTTTGAGAATATTATGAGAAATGATTCTGGTAGTTCTAATTGTGAAAGTAATGAAAATCAGAAAATTCTAATTCCTGATTATGTTATTAAACCAAGCATTTCTATTAATGATATTGAAAGTATGATTACAATGTTTGAAGGTACTCAAGTACAAAATATTAATAAATGGATTGCCGATTTTGAAGATATTGTTTCATTATTTAACGTTAGTGATTTGCACAAATTGATTTTGGCTAAACGCCGTATGACAGGCAAAGCAAAATTATTTCTTGAAAGTGAAACAAATATTAATTCGTGGTCTAAATTAAAAGCCCTACTCATATCTGAATTTGGTCAAACGTGCAATTCAGCTGAATTACACGAATTGCTGTCCAAAAGAAAAATTAGACCACATGAATCGTTAGATGAATATTTTTTAAATATGAAACAATTATGCTCAAAAGGCAATATTGAAGATTCTGCCCTTATTCAGTATGTAATAAATGGAATTAATGACCCCATTTCTAAAAAATCTTTTTTGTATGGTTGTCCCAATATTGCTGAATTTAAACAAAAATTAAAGATTTATGAAAAAATAAGATCGGAGTATGAAAATGCAAAATTTCATAAATATGAAGGAGCTAAGCCTAAAATTAAATCCGAAGTTGATGTTAAGAACAAATTTAAGCCTGTAAAGCCAAATATGCGTTGTTTTAATTGTGGCGGGAATAATCATAAGAGTATTAACTGTGTAAATAAAGATAAAGGGCCGCTTTGTTTTGCTTGTAACGCTTATGGTCATAAATCATTTCAATGTAATAAATCTAAAGATACAAGTGTTAAAAATGCTCAGTCACAAGTAAACATTATTACATCCCAAGATTTAATTCTGAAAGAGATAAAGCTTTATTCTTTGCGTTTAATCTCTTTAATAGATACTGGTAGCCAAAAGACTTTGTTAAAGAAAAGTATTTATGATAATTTGAAGAACTTTGTAGAATTAAAACCTACGAGTATCTCTTTGACCGGTCTAGGAAAAGCCTCAATTAAACCAGAAGGTTGTTTCAATTCAGAAATCGAAGTAGATGGTTCAAAATTTAAAGTTACTATTTTTGTCGTTAAGGACAGTTGCATTAATTTCGATTTAATTATTGGCACTGATGTTATTCATCAAGGTACATTAACTATTTCTGAGAATAAAGTGAAACTTTTTAAAGCTGAAGTTCAGTCTAATGACTTTTTAGTTAATATTGTAAATGTTTTGGATGAGCCTAAAATTGATTTAACTCACATTGCTGACAAAAAATTACGTTCAGAGTTATACTCTTTAATTGAAAATTATGTACCAATTAAAACTAAAACAGTAGATGTTAAAATGAAAATTAATTTAACTGACGAAATCCCAGTTTGTTCTTCTCCTCGAAGATTACCGCCATGCGAGAAAAAAATAGTCGAAAACCAAATTGAGGAGTGGCTAGCTCAGGGAATAATTCGAGAAAGTTCTTCTAATTTTTCTTCGCCGGTTGTGTTAGTGAAGAAAAAAGATAACACAATGAGACTTTGTGTTGATTACAGATGTCTTAACAAAAAGACAGTACGTGAGCATTTCCCCTTGCCAGTTATTGATGATGTAATAGACCAATTACATTCTGCCGAAGTATTTACCACCATAGATTTGAAAAACGGTTTCTTTCATGTAGATGTTGAAGAAGACTCGCGGAAATACACCTCGTTTGTTACTCATGAAGGACAATACGAGTTTTTGAAATGTCCATTCGGGTTGACCAATAGCCCTAGTGTTTTTCAAAAGTATATTTATAATGTATTTCGAAACCTATTAAAAGATCACATTGTTGTCATTTATATGGATGATTTAATAATACCTGCTAAAAACGAAGCTGAAAGTCTAGAAAAATTAAAACTTGTACTCGAAACTGCATCGGAATATGGATTAGAATTAAATCTTAAAAAATGCAATTTTTTGAAGCGTGAAATTGATTTCTTGGGGTATAGAATCATAAATGGTAAATTGTATCCCTCTCCACTGAAGACTAAAGCAGTAATAAATTTTCCCGAACCAAAGTGTACCAAAGATGTTCAAAGTTATTTAGGATTGACAGGATACTTTCGAAAATTTATAAGAAATTATTCGGTTATAGCTAAACCGTTAAGTGACCTGCTAAGAAAATATTCAAAATTTAAATTCGATATAGAAGAACAAAGAGCTTTTAATGAACTCAAACGTATTTTGTCGTCAGAACCAGTACTTTTAATTTACAATCCCAAAAGTGCGACCGAAATCCATTGTGATGCCAGTATTGATGGCTATGGAGCTGTTTTAATGCAACAATTTCCAGTAGATAATCAATTTCATCCAGTTTATTTCGCAAGTAAAAAAACCACCGAAGCTGAACGGAAGTACACTAGTTACGAATTAGAAGTTTTAGCTGTAATTGAAGCCCTGAAAAAGTTTAGAGTATATGTGCTAGGTATCCCATTTAAAATTGTAACCGATTGTAATGCATTTAAAATGACTATGGATAAAAAGGAAATGAGTACAAAAATAGCTAGATGGGCAATAATGTTATCCGATTTTGATTATGTTATTGAACATAGACAGGGTAGCAGTATGAGACATGTCGATGCATTAAGTAGGTATCCTATTTGTATGGTAATCCAAGATAGCTTAACTTTAAAAATTATCCAAGCTCAAGAAACCGATGACCATATTAAAACAATAAAAGAAATCCTAAAGGTGAAATCTTATGATGATTATCTAGTTAAAAATGATGTTCTTTATAAATGTGTTAATGGTAATGATTTATTAGTTGTACCGGAAGACATGCAAATGAATATAATCAAGGCCGCTCACGAAAAAGGTCATTACGCAGTTGCAAGAACAGAGAAAAGTTTAGAAAATGATTTTTACATCCCTAAAGTTAAACAAGAAATTGAGAAATGTATAGCAAATTGTGTTCCCTGCATTTTAGTTAATAGAAAATGTGGTAAACAAGAAGGCTTACTTCACCCAATAGAAAAAGAAGAAACTCCATTACATACGTACCATGTTGATCACTTAGGTCCATTAGAAAGCACTAATAAAAATTACAAACATATCCTTTCGGTCATTGACGCATTCACAAAATTTGTTTGGTTGTATCCCACAAAATCTACCGATGCTGCCGAAGTAATTTCTAAATTAGAAATCCAAAAATCTATCTTTGGAAATCCAGTTCGAATTATATCAGATAAAGGTCCTGCATTTACCTCTAAAGCTTTTGAAGATTATTGCATCAATGAAAATATTAAACATATCCCGATTACCACTGGATTACCCAGGTCTAACGGCCAAGTTGAGCGTCTAAATTCTGTCATAATATCTGTTCTGTCTAAATTGTCTGTCGATAATCCTAAAAAATGGTATACACATGTAAGCAACGTCCAACAGGTGATAAATTCGACTTTTCAGAGAAGTATAAGCACAACTCCTTTTGAATTGATGTTTGGTACTAAAATGAAACTAAAAAATAACATTGAAATTACTAGTCTTCTGAATGCTGAAATACAATCTGATTTTACAAATAATCGCGAAGATATGAGAAAAAATGCTAAAAAACAGATTTTAAAAGTCCAAGAAGAGAACCGTAAAACTTACAACCTCAGACGAAAGAAAGCTAACAAATTTAAGATTAATGATGTGGTTGCTATAAAACGCACACAACAAGGTCCAGGTTTGAAGTTAAAACCAAAATATTTAGGTCCGTACAAAGTCATAAAAGTAAAAAATAATGACACCTACGATGTAAAGAAACTTGGATTCAACGAAGGACCCATGGTCACCAGTACATGTGCAGAGTACATGAAGCCGTGGACGGACGAAGCTTGAAAAAAAAAAGAATTTCACGATTGTGACACTATACCAACTATGACAAACCTCTGGACTGACAACTAATAGAATTTTAACTTTATTCTCGAAAAGACGAAAAGACGTAAGGTAATAGAAGATGAAAAGACGTATGAAAGAAGAAGACGAAAAGACGTAAGATAAAAGAAGATGAAAGGACGTAAGAAAGAGAAGACGAAAAGACGCGAAAAAAAATATATGAATTTATTCAAGAAATAATCTAAACTTTGATAAACAATTTGAATAATGACTTCTTTTTTTTCAATTAAGACTTTGGATGCTGCTGTGTTTTTTTTTTCTTTATCTTTCCAGATGATCCAACTGCTGCTGCCTCCAAAGGGACGAGCATTCGAGGACGAAAGCCTAGTCAGGACGGCCGTTGTGGGAGCGATTCTTTCTCCAACAGCCAAGTATCATGTCTTGTAAGGTTCTTCATATCGCAACTCTGATAGAAAAGGTCTTTAGAAAGCAGACGATTTTCTGAAAAAACTCCATTCAGACGAAAAGCCGAAGAAAAAAGAAATGAACGGAAGAGATCGTTGGATTTAATGTGGGGAGAGTTGGTGTTGACTTTAGAAGAATGTTGATTAAGATGACGCGATTAAGATGTTTTAATTAAAGTTTCCTTTTGAATGTTCGAATTGTAAATATTAATATGTAAATATCTTTTTTGTAAATATTAACGTTTAATATAAGTCATTTAAAAGTTTAAAAACGGTGTCAGAATTTAATTTACCTCCGAGTTTATTTACTTATGTGTTCGAAAGAACTTTTATAAGAAGAATCTACATAACTATACCACTTATCCTGTTTCTACATATTAGCAATCAAGTATAATATTAGGCACCATACAAATATTGCCATACCAGTATTATGGAAGGTGCACCTATAAAAATACATGCAAATATTAAGGTAGAAGTATAGATAGAAGTATATAAGTATAGGTACGAATAAAGGAACAATTATAGGCACAGGTATAGATACAAGTATTGGTACAAGTAGAGTATAGGTAGAACTACACATACAAGATATAGGTAAGGGCATACAAGTAAATACATGCATTAATATAGTATTTCCATGCAAATAATGTCATACAAGTATTAAGATAGTTACCATACAAGTAAGAAGCTAGGATAAAGTATTAATGTACCACCTATCATTTTACACATATTGCCATACAAGTATAAAAACTTTTTTTTAATATTTCAGTATTTAAATCCCCATTTTAACTTTTCTATTATGTCGCGAAGTAAAACGTTACTTTTCCAATTGAAAAAAATAAAAGGGCTCATATTCCGTTGAATTACCTTTTTCACAGAATATTTTTTCGACTGCAGTAAAATAAAAATTGTTTTTACTTCACAGTCACTGATTTTATTCTCAGAATTTAAAAACTCATTATCCTGAGAAACGAAGTTTAATAATAACAAGTTCCAGGTGTTATTCGCTCTAGGTAAATTTAATTTTTTTAAATGTATTTTTTTCTTTTTTGCTGGTAGATCTGTTCTGGATTTTTATTCAGTTTTGAAAGGAGAAAATTCAATTTACGGCATTTAATTTTTAAAAAAGAGACCTTTCTGTGTAAATAAAGGTTTGATATTCTGGAAAATTATCTTCATACTTAAATAAATGTTTGTTGTGTTGATTTAGTTCTAATCACAGGTTAATCTTACCGTGTGTTTTAACACCACATTTTTTTTTTTATTGAGCTTTTTAATACTGCATTATATTGACTTGCTAAACTTTTGTGCATCAATAATCCTTTTTAATAAATCTCTAACTATGTTTATTAATTAAGATTTATTATATATTATCCTTACATTTTACTGAGTATTTATCAACTTTTACAGTGCGTTTCAAAATCACCATTTGTTTTTAAACAGAGCTGTTTAAAGTGAATTATTTTATTTTGTTAAATATTTTTTATGTAAAAAAAACTTTTTTGTGAACAACTAACTGCATTTATGAATCGTAAATGCTCGTAAGTTAGCTTTTAAGCTAAATAATTGTTTGCTAAAATATAGCCTTTTAAAAAATAATTTGTAATGATTAAATTACTTTTCAATTTGCTGTAGTCTAGTTTTTATTTAAATTCCTACAATTTTTAAATTAATTGCTCTGAATGAAAATTTAAAAAAAAGTACGTCGTAAGTATTATTTGCTCTAGAGACATATATATATTTTAAATCTAAATCTCTTTTTAGATGTTATCCCGTTTTATTCTTATCTTTCAAGAAGAAAGTGTTGGATGCGTGACAGAAATTCTACTTCCGGTATTTGATGGATTTATACGTTTTAGAAGGTCCTACGCATAATTTGAATGTTTTTAGAAAATGGCAATCTTTGAGTATAAGTCCGTGAATGAATTTATTTGTCTGTATCCAACGCATGTATTCTGAGCCCTTTTTCATATGAAAAATTTAACGGATTTTTGTTAGATTCAGTTTTACCTGCACTGTTAAAAATAAATCTGTGAATTCCAGGTAAAACTATTGGCAGCAAAGTAGACGAACTTTTACCGTTCCGTTAGTAGATTTTCCGTTGTGGGAAACACAAGAAGTGGAAACCCTGTTTGAAGAAGCAGTAACTTTCCGTTACAAAGTTTGATTTTTAATAATAATAATTTAATTTAATTTTTAAAATTAATGAATCGATTAATCGTCAAAGAATTCGAAATTTCCGAGTGATTTTAAGCTGCTATGTTATTTTACTTAATAATTTTTATTTTGGATAATTTAGTTCACGCCGTCCTGAGAATCGAACTCGGGACCTTTTTACAGCGGAACAATTCCTTACGAACTGAGCCAAAGCTGCTAATGCCGGAGTGTACAAAGTATGTCTTTTATGAGTTAGTGGGAAAATTTGTCGAGCTTTTTAAAGATTTCCTTTCAAATATATTACTTAGAATATTTGTAAACGGTTTATTTTATTTTATTTTAGACTGATGCATAATACTTATTATTTTTAAATCAATTTTATTTTTTTTAAATACTTTAAATTAAAAAAATATTAACTGTTTAAAACCACTTTCTTTTCTTTTTTTTTTGAAATGAATGAATGAATGAATGAACAAAAAGATTTTATTAACAATATTTTTACAAAAAAAAATAACTATAGACAATTTTTGAAACTGTCGTGCACTATTTAATTAATTATTTTTGGCTAATTAATTAAAAAAAATTTAATGAAAAATAAGAGAAAAATAAACAGAAAAAATGTAATTTAAAAGGGTTTTTTTAGTTCTTCATTAATCCATGGCGCCAATGGGACCCGAACCCACAATCTGCGCTCGCAGGCGATTAGCAGTGTTGTGCCTTCACAGCTCGGCGTTGGAGCCCCCCACACAACCGAGTATCTCCGTTTTTTGTTTCTATTTCCGTTTGTTTCGTTATTTTCAGGAAATATGGGAGAATTTGGGGATTTGTAACGGAAAATGCCCTTTTGTTGTGAAAAGGGACCTTTTCTGTGAAATTCAGGAAAAAAAATTTTCGTGAATTTCAGATTTTTTTAACAGTGTGGACATTAATTGCATGTCAAGGTAATTATATATACTTGAATTAGTTTTTGGCATAATTCTCCTGAAAAATGCTGCTGTTATGTTGCGTTTTTCATTAGCTCTGTCGAAGAACCGAATGCACGGATTTTCATAAAACTTTATATTTAGTTATGATTGATATAAGTTGTTATTGCATAAGGTTTAGTTTCAATCTCCCAGTAGGTGCACTGTTAAAAATAAATCTGTGAATTCCAGGTGAAACTACCGGCAGCAATGTAGCCGAACTTTTACCGTTCCGTTAGTAGATTTTCCGTTGTGGGAAATACAAGAAGGGAAAACTCCGGTGTAAGAATCAGTAACTTTCCGTTACAAAGTTTGATTTATAATAGTAATAATTTAATATAATTTTTAAAAATGATTTGCCGATTAATCTTCAAAGAATTCGAAACCACCGAGGGATTTTAAGCTGCTATGTTATTTTACTTAATTGTTATTTTGGATAGTTTAGTTCACGCCGTCCTCAGGACCGAACTCGGGACCTTCAGATTGCGAAACAAATTCTTACGAACTGAGCCAAAGTTGCCGATGCTAAACGGTACAAAGTATGTCTTTTATGAGTTAATGGGAAAATCTGTTGTGCTTTTTAAAGATTTCCTTTCAAATATATTCCTTAGAATGTTTGCAAACGGATTATTTTAGACTGATGCATAATACTTATTATTTTTTAAATCATTTTTAATTTTTTAAATAGTTTAAATTAAAAAAAATCACTGTTTGAAACCACTGTTTTTTTAATAAAAATTTTTTATTAACAATTTTTTACAATATATATATATATATATAGACTTTTTTTTTTAATTGTCGTACATTATTTATTTCGTTATCTATTTATTTTTCGGCTAATAAATTAAAAGATTTTTAATAAGAAAAAAAGAGAAAAATGTAATTTATAAGGAATTTTTATGTATCATTTTTCCATGGCGCCAATGGGACTCGAACCCACAATCTGCGCTTACAGGCGATTAGCGGTGTGGTGCCTTGACCACTCGGCCATGCAACTCCCCGCACAACGGAGTGTCTCCGTTTTTTGTTTTTATTTCCATCCGTTTCGTTTTTTTTCAGGAAATATGATGGAACTTTGTGATTTGTAACGGAAAATACCCTTTAGTTGTTAAAAGGGAGCTTTTCTGTGAAAAACAGGGAAAAAATGTTCGTGAATTTCAGAATTTTTTTAACAGTGTGGTGCTACCATACTGCATTTATATTTTGTTATAACTTGACATAAGTTGGTTTTGATTAGGTGTAGGGGGAACTGGGGTACATTGATACATGGGGCACATTGATACACCCCCTCTACCGCTCACAGGGTCATTACAGGAAGTTTCACAACAGCTCCAAAAGATGATGCTAGTGTATTCAACTACATACAGAAAATCTTGGAATGATTCAGTAGTTTGATGAAATGGGACGGGTGATCTATTGTTTTTGTTGTTCAAAAGTAAATATGAGTTGTACAATTGAAATGGTATTATACAACTGTTCCAGTATTTCCAACCAAAATGAATACTCTCCCTGGTAAGTACAGCTACTCTTTATCAGTTCTTCATTATTTATTGTTAGATATATTGTGAAGTGTTGGATTTGAGACTCATTTTATTCAAAATTACTGTATGGGGCACATTGATACAGTCTATGACGGGGCACATTGATACAGCCTAAATCCTTTAATAGTTCATATTTTCATTATCTTTTATTATTTTTTTTTACCATACACTCCTTAATCCAACCTTTTTTTTCACGAAAAATTTCTAATATTAGTTTTTATTGAAGTGAAATAGCTTAATTTCTTTATATTAGAACATTTTATAGTATTTTTGAAAACAGAAGATGTAGGAACTTACCCAGCATCTAGTGCTAGTAGAACTAATAAAAGAAAAGGACGCCATTCTGGCAAATCTCGGATTTATATCGATTCTCCAGAGAAAAAAGTATTTTCGACATGCGAAATGTTAAGTAAGAGAAACAAACTGCAGAATAGAAAATGATACTTATATTATAAATAGAATTTTTAATATAATTATCCTTTTTTTCTGTTTATGAACTTATTTATAAACAGAAAAACTGGTAATTTTTTCATCTTTCATAAAAAAGAAGATAATGCTGGGGTTGAAGTGCTAGATATGACAAAGTTACCACAGCCAACAATCAGACAAGAAACAGCCAGAACATCAGGTCATAATATATTTCATTTTGATTGCTTTAATATTGCTTAAAAATAAATTGTGGGTGATTTGAATTTTTATAAATAAAAATAAAATGGTTTTCTAATTCATTTTCTATGAAAAATATGCATTGGTATTATTTTGTCGTCATTTTTCTCAAACGTATCAATCTGCCCCGGGGATGGGGCACATTGATACAAATGACTTTTTTTGATTTTTTTAAAATTACATGCAAAAATACTATATAAAACAATGATTGTACATTTTTATAACATACTACACAAGTTTTGCTGTCACCTCATGGAAAAAAAACTTGAATTTTCTACTTTCTTGACACCAAAAAAAATCTTAGAAAAAAACTGTATCAATGTACCCCAGTTCCCCCTACGTGTAATTCATATGATAGGTGTCATTGCTATGCTGCATATTTCATGATTTTCATGATAATTGTACATAAAAAGTAACGCATGGAATTTAATCAAACTTCATATTTTGTTATATTTTGAAATAAATAGTTATTATTAAGCTTGGTATAATAAAGCGTGGCAGGTATCGCTTTTATGCTGTTTGGGTTCGGAATTTTGACTCTAGACAACTGCCAATTCAATGATTGGTTTAATAGATGCGATGTTTTTATACATATAATTTTACAAACCTATATCTTTGCGTTCCTCATGATGGGCATAGAATATCATATAATTTTGTCACATTGATAGCACATTTTAAAGTATTGATACATATAAGACAGAAAAAAGCTTTAAGATTGACAAATCCGATTAGTTTTTTTAAAAAAACTGTGATTCATACAAATTGAAGGATTTTATTTTTAAAGATTATTTTTCCATAAAAAAATAAGTCAAAGAAAATAACCTGTAAATTACAACTATGTATTAATAAATTTTTGTGAACACTTTGAGTGCCATATCAGTTATCTGTGACTGACTCCCAACTTTCTTTTAAGACCATGTCAGTCACTGGTGGTTGATAGCATAAAATGCGATATAAAATATTAAAAGTTACGTACTAAATAAATCTTAAGTAATTTCAGCGTTGTACATTGAATGTACTAACTATTTTTCACCAAAAATATATATGTTTGTTATTAAAATACAGTAAACATTACAAGTCAAAAATTGCAAGTAAGACGTAGCAAATGGGGTGCGTTCGTACTATAACGAAATCTTTAAAATATACAGTACTTTCGATACAATACAGTATCCGAAATCATTTGTGTGTCCCTGTAAATGCTAAAATATTTTTTTATACAGAAACTAACTTCTATTAAATATTAGCAACGTACAACAATTTCTTAAAATGTGAAATATTTTATTATAAATAAAACGCACTCCAAACAATGTTTCTCCTAAACCATTGTGTAAAGAATACTTTAGTAGGGCTCTGTATTTTAATGAAAATATTCTTTGCCCCACATATTGTACATAATAAATATTTTAGTAAAACTTCATAGATACATCTGAAATGTATTGCGTTCGAAAATGTGTAACATCCTTAAAATGCACTTCAAACTATTTTTTCTCATTGACCGTAATATAACATAATACTTTTGATTGTCCCTGTAATTGAACTATACATCCTATTTTCATAAAATTTTAAATAACTCAACAGAATTCTAGATATATTTTAAATTTTAAGTGACTGTGTTGGGCAGATTTTGCTTTGTTATATGCGAACAGACGGAACGGGCGGATTAAACGAGGACTATAAGTGCTGCGTATTTACCTAAAAATGATGAATTTTGCAGGTATCACAAAATGTGGCAACTTGCTTAGTTATTTTCTGGCCTTTCCTATACCAAATTGTGTCCCAGTTTCTTCTTAGCATACTTAACAATGCCATCGCACATTTTTTTTGAGATTGTATTACAGAAATCTTATTTCTCGGCCGAAATGAAAATACAGAAAAAATAGATTTGACACTCATCGTGTTACATTTATGCAGAGATTAATTCTGAATTAAAATTATTTTCTTTCCGTATCCGAGGAGTTCAAATATAAGCAATTAATTAAAAAATGCAATTTTTAAAGATAACTTAAACCTGACTATCGCGATTGCTTCTCTAAAACATCCCATTCATTAAGGACGAATTAAGGTTCAACAATGTAAAATGTAAACAGTTTCATTATTAAAAATATTAATAATTATTATTAATATTATTATTCATATTCCTTATCATTATTAGTATTTTTTTAAACATTTTTCTCCTTTTATTTTTAAATTTTTAGTGCAAGCAATGATCAAGCAATAATTTAAGTATGTCATTATTACTAACAATTCTTTTATCAACATAACATTTGTATCAATACTTGTAGTTGACATATTGCTAAAAAATAAAAAATGATAATCAATTATTTTGTTACTTTTTATATATGTTCAAATAAAATAATACTACTGTCATTTAGATGTCCATGATTTTACAATCATTTGTTGTCATTCAAATTCATATATATATATATATATATATATGGTCGAACTTCCAATTCAATTTTTTCTACATTTTTCACTTAGCTGAATTTCAATAACAAATTGTTATTAATTAAATTTTATCCTTAAATAAATAAAATCATTTTGAAGTCATTTATATTTTAATCCCGGTTTATAAAAAATCCTTACCAAGAAAGAAGTATTTTTAAATAACAATTCCAACTACTATTCACTCCAGTGAATTCACTCTATTTTTATGTAACGGGTCTTTAGAGGTTTTATCATTTTCTTGTTCGAGTTGTTATTCTTCTTTAATTGTATAAAATTCGATTTATTCAAATTTAAAAAAATTCAGAAAGATCTTTAAAAGAAAATGTTCGAAAACTCCTGCATATTACCGTAATTAAAGTTAGATTATTTTGAGAAATCTGATTTAAACGAGATGCTTGGAAAATATTGATTAAATAAATATGGTTATGATCAAATATAAATTATGGTATAAAATATATATTATATATTCTTTAGAATATATGTATCACATTAATGTTAATATTTGCAGTTTAAACTTAATTTTAATAAACACAAAAA
The DNA here is from genome assembly GCA_964019185.1 of Maratus speculifer. NCBI lineage: Eukaryota > Metazoa > Arthropoda > Arachnida > Araneae > Salticidae > Maratus > Maratus speculifer. Next base: position 205,385,955 of record OZ025291.1, read on the forward strand.
AATGAGTTGATGGAGTAAAATATAATTAGGGTGATAGAAGCGTGACCTATGCCATTCCAAAACCTGCACATTCTTGTGGTACTATATGTACACTATATGAAAAAAATTATCACACAACTGGATTTGGAATTAACTATATTAATTCAAACTCATTTCTAGATGTTTTATCTATCATTAAAATATCATTTTGTAAACAATTTTTAAGATAAAAAAATTTGTATGGCTGCTTCATCCTATTGAATCAGTGAGAGTGTACGGAAATTTGATGAAATATCGGAAATAGCACCAAGTTAGCGTTACAGTTTTCGAGTAATTTTTTTAGCTAGATTTGACGATAAAATTGACGAAATTTGAGTACAAATGTGGCTTTCTGGGGTGTTAATTTCTCCTGCATTTCGCGGAATCTATTCAGATTTTCATTGTTCCATTTCCAAATCGTATATATATATACAGGGTGTTTCTAAATATTTTTACAATAAAAGAGGGGTGATAGTACACACCAAGACAAACAATATTAAATAAGAAGGCAAGGGTCCCAAACGTTTTCAAAAGGAGATAGCCGCCATTAAAGTTTAGGGACCAAAATTTTAAATAAACATAAAAAACGGAAAAATCGGTCGATTGATTTGCGGTTTTCACTAACATTATTCTTTATATCGGCATTTTCTTAAAAATAAATTATAAAGATAATTTTCATAAAATGCCGATAGTGGGCGCTTTAGACTTTGGAGTAACGAACAACTCTTTTTTGGCGTTATTTTTTGCATCTTATTAAATGTTTTCGTAAGCTTAGACTTAAATTTTGAGCTCAAAATCTGAATAGTTGGGTGTAGTTAAGTAGACAAACTCAAACATGTTCAAAGGGTTCAAATTTCAAATGATTATAAAAAACGGAAAAATTGGTCGATTCGTTTGCGGTTTTTGCTAAAACTAATTTTGAAATGACCATTTTCTTGAAAATAAATTTTAAAGATAAATTTCATAAAATGCCGATTGAGGGCACCTTAGACTTTGGAGTAGCGTACAACTATTTTTAACTGTTTTTTTTTATATTTCAGTAAATGCTTTCAAATGCATAAACTTAAATTTTAGGCTCAAATTCTGAATCGTTCGGAATGTTTAAATAGCGAAAAATTGAATTGTGTTCGAGGAGGGGGGAGTGTTAAATTTCAACTCCTGAAGACACTTCAATTTGTGCTACATAACTAGTCCTAATTATTCAGAATTTTACTTCAAAATTTAAATTTAAATCTAAGCTTCCGAAAACATTTAATAAGTTTTTGCAAGCATTTAATTAGAACAAAAAAAATAATGGTTAAAATTAATTGTTGGTTACTCTGAAGTTTAAGGCGCCCTCTAATGGAATTTTTTAAAATTTATCTTTAAAATTTATTTTCAAGAAGATACTGACTTAAAGAATAGTTTTATTTTAAACCGCAAACGAATCGACAAATTTTTTCATTTTCTATAATTATTTTAAATTTGAACACCCCCACCCTTAAACGCAGTTCAGTTTGTGCTACTTAACTACTCCCTTCTATTCAGATTTTGAGCTCAAAACTTAAGCTTAAGTCTAAGCTTCCGAAACCATTTATGAGATGCAAAAAATAACGGCAAAAAATAGTTGTTCGTTACTCCAAATTCTGAAGCGTCCTCTATCGACATTTTTTGAAATTTATCTTTATAATTTATTTTTAAGAAAATACCGACATAAAGAATAGTTTTAGTGAAAACTGCAAATCAGTGCATCAATTTTTCCGTTTTTTATAATCATTTGAAATTTGAACCCTCTGAACACAGTTCAGTTTGTGTTACTTAACCACTTCCACTTTTTTTGAGCTCAAAATTTAAGTTTGAGTCTAAGCTTACGAAAACGTTTAATGAGATGCAAAAAATACTTTCAAAAAATAGTTGTTCGTTACTCCAAAGTCTAAAGCGCCCTCTATCGGCATTTTTTGCAATTTATCTTTATAATTAAATTTCAGGAAAATGCCGACATAAAGAATAATTTTAGTGAAAACCGCAAATCAATCGACCGGTTTTTCCGTTTTTTATGTTTATTTGAAATTTTGGCCCCTAATCTTTAATGGCGGATATATCCTTTGGAAAACGTTTGGGACCCTTGCCTTCTTATATAATATTGTTTGTATTGATGTGTACTATCACCCCTTTTTTATTGTAAAAAAATTTTGGAATAACCCTGTATATATAAGGAAAGTAATACTCTATTACTGAATCACGCTTACTACTTGATTATCCCACCGACCAATTTTGACAAATTGGTCGGTGACATTGGTTTATAAATCGCAAACTACTCATAAATGTAATATTATGTAATAAAGCATGATTTCCATGGCATTTTAAATTACGAAAGAACAAATAAATTAGTAAAAGAATAATAAAAATAGAAATAAAACGTCGAATTAAAAACCACTTGATGACATAGATATAGTTGTCCATTCATCAATTTTCTTCAAGACATCACAAATTTTACAATCGTATTAACAGAATAAGTTAAGGAAGTTTCATTACCTCATTCTATTAATACGATTTCAAAAAGAAAAATATTTTTGTTACAAGAAAGGATGGTGAAGAGTAGAAAGATTAACAATGTTGAGATCCTCTCTTAAAACGAAAGAGTGGATTTGGCTGCTCAAGAAAGAGTTCTAATTTATTGGATCGTGAATGAGTTGATTTTTAACCGATTCAGTCATCTTGGTTTGATTTTTTCTCTTTTTAATCCACTCATACAGCTTTAAAACTAAACAACTCAACTCAATAATGAAACAGCTCTTTTGCCGCGCGGATTTTCGCCGCTGACTCGTCACGTGACCTTGCAAGATAAAATGGAGACTTCCGCCTCGCTTCCGTCGTTCGCTAAACAATTTGCTGAAAATGCCTTTTTTACGAAGTGAGTAATTTTTATATAAGTATTTTATTTTAATTATGCTTTCGTTTAATAAATTTCCCTTCTCTTTTTCACAGACTTAAATTCATAACAGTATCATACCTTGAAATTAAAATGTCGTGTCACGCGGTAATATTGAGGATGTGTTTAATGCATTTCTATATTAATAATTGGTGTTACAGTGCTGCTACAAAACTTTCGTACTTTAATAAAATAAATTAGTATATTTAATCAGAGTAAAAATTTTTAATGCAATGTAAATATCTCGTTATTTAATTGCCTTGTATTAAAGTTTTGTAATTATTATATCTTTATTCATTGAAATTTATCAAAACATTGTATTTACTTCTTGTTTGCAGTGTTGCAGTGTCTTAGTAAAAACGTGCTCCGGATTACATATATATTTATATATAGAGGCTACATATATGGCATAATATGTAATTTTTGTACACATTTCTAAGATTTTTTTTCATTCTTAATGTTGAACTTGTGTTACTGTTTTGTATGGCAATGTTTCATACTGTTATTGGGCAAAATTATTGCATGCATGGTCTGTATTATAATAATCTGCTTAATAGTTATAAGTTATTACATAATGCATGCAGAAATAATAGTTTTCTTGTGCCTGCTTCCCAGGTAGCTTTAAATGAGAATTTATAAATAAAACGAAAACAGTGGACAAAATACTATACTGGTTTCTATACTGGTAAATGCAAGTATTATTTCCTAAATATTATGCAACGATATCAAAAAGCAAATCCTCTTTCTCTTTAGAAAATACCTTGTAATATTATTGCTTTCCCTTTCCCTTAACATTTTTTATGCATAGCCCAGTGGTAGAATTGATTTAAAAAAAAAAAGTTACTGGTCCCAAAGACCAGTACGCATGTAAGTTTACTGGTCAGAAATAGTCATCAGTAGCCCGCTATATAAAATTCTATAAAATACTTTTAACCGCCCCCCCCCCCTCTTCACACACACACTCCTAACTAGAATGTAAAATAAACCAAACTTCCTTTGCAGTTATACAAAATTTTTGGCATAATAAAATGGAAAATTACTATTTTATAAAAAAGTATGTAGTATGTAAACTAAAACTAAAAAATTGTGTATTTTATTTCCGATCATTTATTTAACAGATAGTAAGGATTAATGCAATATTTTTTTATAATTATTTTTTCAAGTAATATTTTATGGTTTGTGTTTCTTACGGTTTTCTCAGGCAGGAAAATTCATTTACTTGTCAGAGATGAAGTGGGTGTGCAGTGGTGTAGCTAGGATGGGTGACATCCCGGGACAGATGTAAAAGGTGTCAAGCCCCCCCCCCTCCTCCTCCTTTCTAATCTGTCATATTTTTTCAATCTCAATTCTACATTCTTATAAAAAATAACCTTACCATTCCTTATTTACCTTTTGTCCTTCTGCATAAAAAAACCGCAGAAGTGAATCATCACTCGACCCATAGTCTGCATAAGTCAATGCCGTGTCTATACGTAGAAGAAAATTCTTTCTTTTAAAGTTTGCTTTTGTTACCTATCGTTGAATAGGTTGGTTTTTGTTCCCTGGTGCATATCATATTTAAGACACATCATTCTGTATAAAACTTTACTTTACCAACTTTACTTTATTGATGAAAATAGACATTGGATTATAAACTGTAACTTCATTTTAAAATGATTTAAATTAAATATTTACAATGAATTTATGTAAAATATAAAAGAAATTAAAATTTAATTTAAACAGTATTAGCAAACTGTCTTATGTTATAAGAATAAAGTGCTGTATACAGTGAAGCATTGGTACTCTGAAAATCTTTATAACTAATCTTTTAATTACTAATAATAAACATTTGAAAGTAGTCTGATAAATAAAATATTCTTCTCCATAGCTATCTAAATAATAAATTTCAAATACTTCTTGAGATTTTGTTTCTTGAATGACAATTTGAAGTCAACATTTTTGGTCATAGATTCAGCAGATAACTAACAGGGGGGGGGGGGGGAATCACTATTACTAAAATGCTATAAGTAGCATCCAATATTTGAAAACTCTCTTATTCGACTTCATATTTTGATTTTAATGCTTAAGATAACCTCCCCAATTAAGATTGGGGATTTCTTTTACAGCTTGAAATCTTATGGATTGTGTTATGTTACTGCGTTAAATAATCTGCAGTTTTCAAAAAATTAAGATATTTTCTATTAAATATTGAATATTTTTAATCTATTTTATATTAGATCAATTCACATGTTCGAAGCTTTTTCTAAAGAGAAATAAATATATTCACCAATGCAGACTGATTTTAATCCTATACCCAAAAAATGATCTAAACCTGCTACATCCAATGCTTATTGCTGTTATAAAGTGTTAAAAATAGAAGTTATTTAAATTCAATAATATGACATACATAAATTATTAAGAAAAAGAGAAAATGTCATTATATTTCTTCTGAAAAAAACAATTTTTTTTTAAAGAAAAAAACCAGTTGGTTTAAACTAAACCGTTGTTTAAACCAAAAGGAGTAAACAATTGTTTAAACCATAGTTAAAACCAATTGGTTTAAACCGTGCCAACCCTGGTCTAATTGTTGTAGGTTCTATCTTGTATTATATAAATATGCAAATATATAGAAAAACAACTAAAAATCCACAAAAACCTATATTGGTTGGGTATTTGCCAGCGCTGATACATTTTGAAAGTAGCAACAAAGGTGAATTTTCAACAATATTTTATAATGTTGCTTTAAGAACTTTCATTTTAAATTTGTTTTTAAAATGGTGATTTATTTTAAGATTGTATCAGAAGTAACACCATGATTTAAACAAGCGGATAAGTGTAATCGCACAGGATTTATTTATTCTATTTCCATTTTATTCATGATTGGCTGAATTTTCAGTAGTGTAATATTTATAAAGCTAAAAATTTAGTGTATGGTTCATTTTTTGTTTAGACTATGGATCGGAAATTTTATAAAACATTTAATCTCAAAGCTGCAAAGTATTTTAATATGTTCATAATCATTCCTTAACATTATATTTATTGCTATTTAACTTAATTTCAATATTTTCTTTTAACACAGGAAGATGGTGATTTCATTGAGGAGTAAAATTCTACTGTGAGGAGTCAAATTCAACAATCTTATTTAATCTCAAGGCTGTTCAACAAAGTGTCTATTTTGCCTAAGATTTTAAAAGTTGGACAAACCAGTGGACAGATTACAATATGCTCTTTATGTATTTAATGTTTAATGCAAATGGACTGTTATATTTATAAAGGTCCTGTTAAAGATGTTATTGAAACTTGTTTATCAGATGTTGGAAAGAATTGTTATCAATTAATGTTAGGTTTATTTTGTTCTTGCTAAATAAAATGTTTTTGTTGTTAAATAAAATTAGTTTTTTTTCTTTCTTGCAACATTCTAAATTGCACATTTGGCTCTAATTTTTGACATAAAATGCTGCAGTCTTATGCTTTTATATTTATTTAAAAGTTAGTTGATTTAAGAAACATTGAATAAAATCAAAAATTAAAAGATTAATTAAGAAGAAATAAGTTATTCTTGAATATAAATTCAAGTTTTAACAAATGTTTTAAATGATATAAAGAATAATTGCACATGGTCTTTAAATCCATTTCTCAGTTATTTCTGCATTTAACTTTTGTACTACAATATTTAGTGGAAGGTTCTTCATACAATAAAATAATTGTCCGTAATCAAAATTTTAGCTATACAAATTTTTTAATGGCATTCCTCCACATTTCTCAATTTCAATGTGCTTATATAAATGCTATGGGTAACAATTATTTTATCTAAGATTTCAAAGCCATTTCAGATTTCAAATTAAACAATTAAAATATTTTTTTTTTAATTTAGTCAGTTTAAGAAATATAAGATTTTGATTGAGATTTAAATCGAGGAATAATTACAACAAGGTATCATGGGTTGATATTTATCCATTCAAAATATTTTCAATTTCATTTATTTAAACCCTGCGCTGCCGTGTGTGTGTGTGTGGGGGGGGGGGGAATACTTTTTTAAATTTAGGTTTTATGTTTTTTAATACTTTCTTTTTCAAAACTGGTTCTGAAACTCGTATTAATATTTAAAAAAAAACTAACCAAAATTGCAAAAGTAAAAACTAACCCACTTACAGATCATCCTCAAATATTCTATGCCCCCCCCCCCTCCCAAAAAAATTTAAACATTTTAAAATCCAAACAAGATATTTGAATATAACTTCTGCATAAGATTATCTAAACTCTTAAGGGGAACAACCAGCTTCTGACATTGTGGTGCTGAAGTTGAGTCGTTGGGCTGATATAAAGTTTATTTTTTCAATATTTTTTTAGTAAGATGCCTAAGATTGGTTTATTTGATTGAAATCGTAAATTTTTAATTAAAAAATAATTGTTATTTACAATTAAATCAGAAGCTAATGAAAAAATTAAAATTGTATATAAGCATATCTGAAGCTATAAGTATCATTGGAAAATATGTAAACTTGAAATTGCCCAAGAAAAGAAAGGAAAAATCCCATTAGCACCACAGCATCAGAAGCTGATATTCTGTTTAATGTTGTTCGGGTGCTGTTGTACAGTTATGCAAATTTAGGCAGTTTGCATGAATAAGTGTTTTCAAATTTGCAATTTTGAGATCACCAGTATTTTTAATTTAATGAATATATGTACTTTTAAATTTAACAAAAAAAAAAAAATACTGATGTTAAAAATTCCTGATTTGACAGAATAATAAAAAATCATGTAAACTCTATTTAATTTTGTATAACGATTCAATTGCCTGTTCCCCTAAATTGACATAGGAAACAGTTTCATTGAATTAGAAAGAAAAAAAAATGTTTTTATGATTCATTAGAGAACTTTCAGTCATGTAAATTAGAATGTTTTAAGTCTTGTTAATTAAAGACTTGGAAGAAATATTGGAGAATCCATGTTACAGTTTTCCAATCTCTCTCCCTCTCTCTCTCTCTCTCTCTCTCTCTCTCTCTCTCTCTCTCTCTCTCTCTCTCTCTCTCTCTCTCTCTATACATATATATATACCCTTGTAATGTCAATAAACAGAAATTTAAATCCGAAATGAGAATTTAATTGCAACACTTGAAAATGTGGCAATAATTCCATGTTATATTGAATTTCATTGATAAAAATTAATCGAGGATTACTGAATTTAGTTTTAAATGATGCGATTTTATTTAGACGATTTAGAAATCACTTGAAGATTTTTGTAATTTTAAGCAATTTTGCTTTTCTTAAGAGTGAATTTATTCAATTCTACAAATTCAAGGAGTTTTGGATTAACTCTTAAATGAGTTGATTTCATTCATGTATGAATTGGCTACAAATCGCCTAAGTGCTACTGGATGAAATCAAAAATGACAACATTTCACTCCAACTTGAATTGATAACAAATCGCTCAAGTGCTACTGGATTTGCCTTAAATTATTTCACTTCACTCAAATACGAGTTGGCTGCAGCTAACTCAAGTGCTACTCGATTTAATCCTAAAGACTTCATTTCACTCAAGTATGATTTGGTTACAAATCGCTCAAGTGCTGCGAGATTCAGTCTTAAATGACTTCATTTCACTCAAGTATGACTTGATTACAAATCACTCAAGTACTACTGGATTTAACCTTTATTGATTTGATTTCACTCAAGTATGAGTAAAATAGAGATCACTCAATCATGAGTTGATTAAAAACAACTCATTCACTTGAGTTGTTTCAGCTCTTCTTGAGAAGGTTCCTTTCAACATGGGAAAAGAGTGGATTTGAGCTCAACTTGAGTTATTTCAGCTTTTTCGTTTTAAGAGAGTCGATTAAATAAATCGTGATAATGTTGAGGCCGCTTTGATATAACATAAAAATAATGACCCTTGTTACTTTTATATTACTATATTATTTTTATATTACTTTTGGAAAAGTGAATTGTGGCCAATCAAACTGGAAAACTAAAACACCTCACATCCTTTATTTACTAGGACATCTCTGAGAGGGATTAGTTTGATCGATGTCGCTGAGAATGTAGATTTAATAATAACTCGTGACAAATAAAGGAAATGAGATGCTATCTTAACTAACAATACGTGCCTGTACGAAAAGTATTCGACCTTTGTCCAACTAAAAATATTACTCTCCTGATGGGATTGGTACTCTATTAACTTTCCAGGCAGACCCTTTGCACCTCTACGCATTTAGACTTCCGTTCTTTTCGCTACATAAAATAATTTTGGGATGCTATTTTGAAATGGTGTGCAGCCCCGCAATCGTATTCTCCATATCTCATCTGAGTTTACTCTCAAAAGAAAAAGCTTTGATAGGCGCTTTATTTCGGGAACAACCAGAATTTAGAGGAAGCATAAAAAACGTGGATTTATGCGAATGCATGGAGTTACTTATTTTGCAGAAAAATCCTGAATCAGAGCAATGAATAAAATATATAATTGATAAATTTTACTTAATTGAAAAACTTACACTTGATGAAGCTCTAATTAATAAATTTGTTTGCGAGTTTGACATATATTTACTGAAGTTATGTTCTAGAATAAGCTTGAGATGTTTATACTAATAAATGATACTGATTAGGTAGTGTGGTCATGCACTGCTATGTTCGGTATTACTATTTAATAAAATATAATTAATGACTTTCTCCCCTGAATCTACTGTTTTATGAGTGGTGTATATTAAAATTTAATATACTTGTCGTTTAGCTACAGATAAAAATTATTCAAGCCGAATTAATGAGTAATAACAAAGCATCTTCAAAAATCCCAAGTCTCTTAATTTTTGATAAAGTACTTTAAAATGAATTGCAGCTTTTCAACTTTGAAAATTAAAAGTGAAGCTATTCTATTCAACCTAGTTTGCGATTTCAACCTTCTTGTAAAGCATTAAAACATATTTTTATTTCATGCATTCATTCATTTCATTTCATTCCGAGAATCTTAAAGCTCTTTACCTTGAAAAGGGTACTTTTATAACAAGAATCTTCAAGCATTAATCGCTCCAGTGACGTTTAACATTTTTTTATGCAATTATGTTTACTCTGTAGTCTTGTTTTAAATTTTGATTCTAGTTTTATGAAAGTAAAGTCATTATTTATCATTTAGGAAAACTCAATTTCCAAAATTTAATTTTTTTTTGAATAATGAAGTTAAGAATTTCTTTAAAAATTTCCCTCATATTTAAATAAATGTTAATTAATTATTTATAGTCAAATAATTATTTCCGTGTGTTTTTCAAGCATTTTCTACTTTAGATTCGTTAATATTAGTGCTTTAAATTTAAACGAAAATGATAAAAGCCATACTGATGAGCAATAACATTTTTTAAATCTTTTTCTTCTTTGTTTTTAGAATGAAACAACAAAGGCGGTTATTAAGTTATGTAAAATATAAGCGTCTATACGCAGATGAGTCATTTTCACAATATTAGCATAGCTACACACTTTCCCGTGTTCGAGCAAGTAGCATTTTCATATGAAAGTGCTTCTTTTTTATTTCCAAAATTAGATCCATTACCCTGAAAAAAATAAATGGGAGATTATTGGCAAGGGAATAGTGTGGGAAATGCTATTTATGAAGTAAAATTTGTGTATAAATTCAGGTATGTTGGTAACATGCATACGTTCTTCAATTTGTGCTTTGCTGAAAAGAAAAAAAAACTTTATAGCTCAGTAGTAATTTATAAAAGGTTTTCATAGTCCAGATGTAAATACACTGCATATTTTTTAAATACGCATTTTACCTTTACTATTTTATTATTATGAATAAAAAAGATAATGTATAATAATTAAATGCATTAATTTTATATTTCAATTTTGAATTTTTCTGTGATGTCTTAAATAGACGAAAATTAGGTCTAAAACAAAATGTGTCCCTATTTGACTTATCTGGACTATTGTGGACATATTAATTTAAGCCCATTTTGCATTAAGTGTTCTAAAAACAAAACATTAAGTCAAGAAAATATTAGTCTGGCCGCTGATTTCACAGCAGATGGACGTCTTCTTTCTTCCAGACGAAGAAAGACTCAGTTCTTTCGAAAGGCTTAGCGTATTTTTTACATTTTACGGTGTTTTTAAGAAGTTTTTATCATTTCGATTCTAAAAGCGTTCAATAATTATAAACAATAAACATTTTAAGAAATTTAATTACATAATCCTGCTTAAATAATGGAAAAAATGTAGATTAATTTATAAATTTTAATTTACAGATTTAAATATTTTTTATTAAAAATTTTATTTTTGATAAAAAAGTTATTTTTAATAAAAATAATTTTATTTTATTAAAATTATTTTTATCAAATTATTCTTTATAAAAATGAGATAAGTACCATATTTCTGCATGATACATGCCTTTTCCTACGATGTACTGATCATTTACACTAATGCAATTTCATTTATTATAAATTTCGTAAAGTGGTTACTTTATTTTATTTCTTGATGTAAAAGACATAATACACACTTCAGGAAGTGACATCCTATTAAAGTTGCCACCATTTATAAATGCTGCTAACACTGCTCGCGCTTCATCACATTCAATATTTAATGTTGGTATGATGAAATACATCGTAAAAGCGAATCGTATTTTTCCATAAATAAATTTTGTTTGGTCTTTCCCTAAAATTCTTTAATTAAGGTATACTTGATTATGAATAAATTATCAAGACAACCATATGACATTAAACATCTAATAATTAGTTTAGTTATATTCTTTGAAGTACAATAATTCTTGAAAACAGAATCATATATTTAAAATTTTATTACTGCAAGTTACCTCAATAATTATTTTAAACTGTCCTCATACACCCTATCTCACGGGGAGAATTTTTTCAAATACATTTTTTTTAAAAATAAACACACACACATACATATTATATATATATATATATATATATGTATATGTATCTTAACTGAGTGTAAGCATTACCATCTTCATACAACTGGCGCATAGCAGCTCTATTTTGCAAAAATTCATATATTCCTTTATGAGAAAAGTATGAAAATGATGAAAAGATGACAAAATGGGTGCAACAACAATGAACTGTAAAAGAACAACATCATAAAAACAAAATAAAATAAACTCCCTGCTCTTAAGAAAGTGGGAAGAGTAACAGGCATCAAAAAGTTATTAAAAAATGTATCCTCACAGGTTTCGCAAGGCATCACAAAACCGCATACTCCAATTATATAAAGAATTTAAAAGAAAATAACTGAATATAATAAACCAAGAATTTAATAAACCAAGATTATAAAATGAATTATCATTAAAAATTGAACTTAATGAATAGCCAACAACAAAACCTTAGCATAAATCAACTCGTAACATAAAATATTCTGAAATTTCAAAAAATAACAAATGTAAAAATCTCAATAACTAAACAATAAACTAAACTAAATAGACATGTAGCATGTGATGCCCCCACCTTTACCTGTGAAGAAAAAAGAAAAAAGATATCTGTTAAAAAAATATCACATGAAACCTCCATACTTGCATGAGCGGGAAAACTGTTAGGCCTAGGATGGTAGCAGGCCAGCATCAAAAATTTAAGTTCTTTGAATTGTCCTTCGTTGTTCAGCTCTCTCTATATTCAAACCAGGTCTGTTAATTCCCAAATGTTGATAACCATCGCCCTGTGAACTCTCCTTAAGTGGATTTTCATTCACAGATCCTCATCAATTCAACACCCGAGAAGAAACCTCCATTATGGCGTTTGGCCCTGCTGTTGCCACTTCAAGAAACCTTTTTTTAATTCATTTACATAATAAAATATAAATTTATGAGGATAAAAATTATTATAAAACAAGTTTGCAGCAAATTTAAAAAATTGTGTCTCCAATTTTTTTTTTCGACCCACATGTATTAAAATATCTAATTATTTTACCTAAAATAATATTTATAAAAACTCTTTTACTTAGATTAGAGTGCCAATGAGGCTTGGAGTGGGTTTTAAAATTGAAAAAAGTCCTTTTATCAAAAAATTTGACAACTAATTCACCATTTTTAATATTTAAGTCAAGATCTAAAAAAAACAACATGTAAATTATCATCAGAAGCATAATTCAATTTTAAACAAGGTGGATAAATATGATTAATCGATTCTAAAAATTTGTAATCGAAGACAATTATGTCACCGATATATCTCAAAACTCTGAATGATTTGTTAGAATTTAAAATAAATTTATATTCATAAAAAAATAGAAAAAGATTAGCTGCAGTGCTTGAAAAATTTGTACCCATACCTATTCCACATACTTGATAAAAAATGGAACCATTGAATGTTATAAAATTATTATAAAAACAAAAATTACATAAACTCAGAAAAAAATCTCTATTAATACCCAGCTCTTCCTCGATATGAAAAGTATCAAACAAATCCTCCAGAGTTTTAAACAACAGATCAATAGGAATATTTGAAAAAAAGGTTTTTAAAATCAAAAGTAAACAGATCTGTGGGCGTTGTAGGCGTGTTTAATTTCTTTAAAACTTCAGTACTGTTATCGATACACCAAAAATAACTAGAATTTTTAAATTTAAATTTTAAAAAACCATAAATTCGCTTCAAAAAATCATGTAACTTAACACTGAAACTTTTACCAATACCTCTGGAATTGCAGCATATACATCTAAATTTAATAGGATTTTTGTGAAACTTGGGTGCCCAAGTGAACACCCAAGTTTGTGAAACACCTCATTGGCACTCTAATCTAAGTAAAAGAGATTTATAAATATTATTTCAGGTCAAATAATTAGATATTATAATATATGTGGGTCGAAAAAAATTTTGGAGACAAAAATTTTTTAATTTGCTGCAAACTTGTTTTATAATAATTTTTATCCTCATAAATTTATATTTTATTATGTAAATGAATTACAAAAAGGTTACTTGAAGTGGCAACAGCAAGGCCAAACGCCATAATGGAGGTTTCTTCTCGGGTGTTGAATTGATGAGGATCTGTGAATGAAAATCCACTTAAGGAGAGTTCACAGGGCGATGGTTATCAACATTTGGGAATTAACAGACCTGGTTTGAATATAGAGAAAGCTGAACAACTGAAGGACAATTCAAAGAACTTAAATTTTTTATGCTGGCCTGCTACCATCCTAGGCCTAATAGTTTTCCCGCTCATGCAAGTGTGGAGGTGTAATGTGATAATTTTTTAATAGGTATCTTTTTTCTTTTTTCTTCACAGGTAAAGGTGGGGGCATCACATGCTGCATGTCTATTTAGTTTAGTTTATTGTTTAGTTTTTGAGATTTTTACATTTGTTATTTTTTGAAATTTCAGAATATTTTATGTTACGAGTTGATTTATGCTATGGTTTTGTTGTTGGCTATTCATTAAGTTCAATTTTCAATGATAATTCATTTTATAATCTTGGTTTATTAAATTCTTGGTTTATTATATTCAGTTATTTTCTTTTAAATTGTTCTTTTAATTGGAGTTATGCGGTTTTGTGATGCCTTGCGAAACTTGTGAGGATACATTTTTTAATAAGTTTTTGATGCCTGTTACTCCTCCCACCTTCTGAAGAGCAGGGAGTTTATTTTGCCTTTTGTTTTTTTTTATGTTGTTCTTTTACAGTTCATTGCTGTTGCACCCATTTTGTCATCTTTTCATCATTTTCATACTTTTCTCATAAAGGAATATATATATATATATATATATATATATATACATATATTGGCAGTTATCTTGATAGTTTAAAGCAATCGGTACTTTTTAATTTTTTTTCATAATTTTATGCATTAAGTACAAATAATAAAAGATTTAATGAAGCAAAAGGATTCTACCAAGACATTGTTATATTTCCCTAGCAAATATTGAAAAATGTAAGTAAGTTTCAAAATGTGTTTCGTAAAAATTTGAATATTTTGAGCTAATTTATTTTTTAAATTATTCGTAGAAGTGTTCTGCATAGTTATAAATATCGGATTTATAATGAATTAATTTTGTGAAAAAAATGTTCATATAAGTTTAACATTACAAAAAATATTGCTTTACATTTCTATGTGTAAATAATAATGATAATAAATAACTTTACTGTAAATCTGACACATTGTATTATCAAACAAATCATAAGGAGCAACCTAAAAAAATCGAATTAATTGAAAACATACATACAATTTTATAATTTTGAACATGACTATCTATCGAAAAATTACAAACTGAAAAACAAAACAATTTTTATATGAAGTGGATTGTGGGAATTTAAAGGGACAGTGATATAATAAAATCGCTGTAGACTTCATTTATAAGGATCCGGTATTTTCGAAACTTCATCAGAATGCACTATGGATAATAAATATATTTAAAGGGCCAAAAATTCTAAAATTGATATTATCTTCATTTTTGCCGTATGAAAGGTTTAAGGTCTCTGTGAGCAAAATAGAATTAAAATTCCAGTCTATGTTTTAAAATGTCATTGATTTGTTATAAATGCAATTTAAGATACGTTTTTTGCAGATTTATAAAAATTTCGACACTTCTTCTTCCCTACCTTTAAAATAGCAAATTCATGTATTATTTATTACGTTAAAATCGAACTTTTAAAATGATAATTGTTATTTTATTTCATCTGAGTTTTATTTCAATTTCAATTTCTATAAACTGAAACAGTTTTTTTTCTCTCCTTTTTTTTTTTTTTTTTTTTTTTTGCGAAAACTTTTTTTTTAGAAAAAATCAGTAAAGAAACTCTGATATCATTGTTGAAATCGCAATTGAATAAATATTACTTAATTGTTCATGCTAGAAACAATATTTTGATTCGTTATAAAAGATTTTTCGGTCTTGAAGTGGTAACATTAACATTAACATTGTGTTAACATTCCGATTTAAATATATTGAAAAAAATATATGTATGACTGTAAACGGCACATTTGCTAAATTCTAAACTTTAATTAAGATTGAGCAACGTCAGCAATAGTATAAACCGAAGACTTTGAAACTTTAAAAAGACAAGTATTCGCATTTCATTTCAAGATTATTATTTTAACACATTGTTAGAGCAAAATATTTTTTTCGCACTCTAACTCCCGTAAATATACTCGGATTGCCCTGAAATTTTTGGACGTTATTGACGTTTACCCCAGCACAAATCCTATTCAAAGTGAAATTTCTACCATGATTAGTTTATTTACAGGGAGAGCCAAAAGTTTTCCATTGCCTTACGGCCTATGGGGGAAAATCGTTTTAAAGGAATTTTAAAGATGTTACAAGATGTCAAACATGTTAAAATTTATTAAATTCACAAGATGGACTACAATATGTATTCTACAAAATATGCCGTGAAAACTTTATTATTCATTTACAGGGACACACAATAGAATACCATTAGATATTGGTAAAAAGGGGGACTTGTGTGAGACACACTTTAACTTTATTAAACTGTTTCATGTGTAATAAAATTGATATGTATCACTGAGGCTTAATATAAATTATACGATACTGTCTTGCACAAAATGAAGTACTACGCATTTACAGAGACACTCAAAAGATTTCAAATAGTATATCATTTCCGAAGTACTGTATATGTATCCGATGATGGCTGATGGATGGATGAAATGCATTTTAAGTGTTACATGATCATTTAAGTTTTACTAAATCTATGCACATTACATGATGTGTATAAATGCTATAGTTGATATTCAGGGCTACTCAAAAGAGTTCGCTAACGTTCGTGAATATGTACATAAATTACTTAAAGATGGTTCTTAAATAAGTTATGCATTTTTACGCTGAACTGAATACAATTTACTAAGAACTGTTTACAGAATATAGATAAAATGATATGCAGGGCAACTCAAAGAATTGAGTGCATGGACACCTCTGGATGATAATTTCTGGAAATATGATTTCAGTTGTTTTAAGAATGTTTTAGTTTAAAATATATTTCAGCTTACTACTGACGTGTAATAAAGGTACAAAGTTAACTACAAGGCTGAAAAAAGTACTCAATTTTGTTTCCATCTGTTAGTTTAAATTACTGAAAAAGAAATTTCAAGCTACTAGGCACTTTCTTGCTAAACTAAATTTTCTCATTGTATGGTATGTATATCAAGTGACAGATCAAATACACGACTGTTCAAAATTATTGGAATACATATTTGGCTATAAATCCTAATTTCCCTAAATAACGAAGTTTTGTTAAAGATTTCATGAAGTGTCGGAAAGTGCTTCATAATCTATGCTTAAAGCATGATTTTTCTTACTTGTTAAAACTCTTGTGATATGTTTTATGATACACTAAACTCCCGATTCTCAGCCTAACCCGCGAGTAGTCGCGACTTTTTTCACAACGTCATTAGTCGCGCTCGGTCTTTTCGCCGCTGGCCCCCCGCATAACAAATATGTAAAATAAGAAATATTTTTCCCTTAATATACGAAAATAACATTACAACAAAGATATAAATTTGCAATTTTCTTAAGTTATGCGTTTTATTCGTGAGATCTGGAGTAATCGGAAAAAGTAAAACTGAACTCACATTAGTGATTTTTACGTAGACTTTTTCGCCAATTTCAACTTTGTTTCAAAAAATGTGCCTGAAAGAAAAACAGATGTGTCCTGTTACTTCATTAAGGTGATCAAGAAAGCTTCAAAGTCAGCTACATGGTAGATCTCCGTTGTATTTTTATTGTGATATAAATTAGGAGAAGATAAGTTATACGGGCGGCGAAAAGACCGACACGCGACTACTGACGGGCTAATGGTGGCGGAAAGATAGATCGGATAGCAAGAATGAGAATTCTACAAATATTTACTAACTTCGAGTCGTCCTACTGCCATGATATTAGAAATACGTGATGCATGCATTAAAATGACTTTTATATATTTATATAAAATGTATACAGTTTCAAAATAAACAAAACATAATCATAAAATGTAGTCCTAATTCGTGAACAGATGAGTAATGTCTTGCTTTACTGTTCATTAACAAATAATTGCACAGGTATGAAAAGTTACGTATAGGATAAGAGACAAAACTTACATTTTTTTAGTTTTTTGAAAAAGTCCTTAATGTAGGACTGTTTCTTCCTGCCAGCTTTCTTCCGCGATACAATGTCCGTTCATATATTAGGTTGCGTCGATTCTAGTTCATTAATGTACTGCAGTGCTGCCTCAACTGTCTTGAACCCTTGCGAATGTAAATTGAGATTTTCCCTGTACCCGTTTTATTCTTTTTCTTCTGTTATTTCTCATTCTGTCAACAGTTTTAAATTACCGATTTCAATTCATTCTTTAACTTTATCATTTGTCATTCATACTGTAATGCCTTCTGCATTGACATTGTCAGAACGTATATTTTTCAGTAACGGAAGAAGCTTATCGTTCTCATCTTCCATTGCAGCTTAACACACATGTTTAGGTAAAACTTTTTCGTCCAAAAAATATTCCAAGATCTTGAAATTACCATGTTTAGAATTTCTTCACATGATAATTGCATATTAATGGGCAAGAACCTGCCTACCTTGACCGTTTGCAATTTTTTTTACTAGGCCAGATAGTGCGGAGAGCCGGAT
Organism: Maratus speculifer; assembly: GCA_964019185.1. Taxonomy (NCBI): domain Eukaryota; kingdom Metazoa; phylum Arthropoda; class Arachnida; order Araneae; family Salticidae; genus Maratus; species Maratus speculifer. The sequence goes on from OZ025291.1 coordinate 205,404,402, forward strand.
GGTCGTGGGTCACATACTCTAGAATATACTGTATTGCATTATTACCAACCTCCCGATTTTTTAATACTACTAAATCCTTACAAAAATATTTGTTTTATTTAATTGCAGAAATGGTGCGATTGTGTAAAACAAGTAGTTCTGCCAAAAAACAATTGGTATTTAAAAAATCGGATGTCTGACATCTATGATATTGCTTATCATGCTTTATTCAAAAATCACTGTAAATTCTTTTTGTTTAATAAATATTACAAATCTTTCTTAATAAAAAATTAATATTTTAGTGCAAGAGGATAGAAGTATTAAAGACTTCGTAAAAGATAATTAAATTTAACTTCAAATTTTTTATTTTCTCTAATACTCAAACTATAGTAGGAAGTAACTTGAGGTCTGTAAAGGGAATTTATTAGAATAAATTTTCAATTAACTTTAAGCGTTATTTAATTTGTTGTAATTTTAAATGCTTTAAGTTATCCATTTCCTTAGTCCTGATGTATTTAGGGGACAATAAAGGTTATCCATTAAATTAAATTAAATGCTTTCAAAATTGTTGAAATTACTTCATGATTTTCTAAATAAATGTGTGCATATCATAAGCATCAATCTCCAAGCTGATACATATTTGGAGATATTTTTTTAGTAACTTTAAAATAGTTTTTGTAATGACATTTATCTCAGGAGTGAGGAAGTTAACAATAAAATACATTTGCATATTCAAAAGAAATGAAATAAAGATATTATATTTTAATTCAGTCTTATTACATATTCAAAATTTCTTTATAGAAAAAAGATCTTTTAAAACATGTGTTCAATAGAATTCTCAGCGTCTCTTTCCGATTTTTCGAATAAAAGAAAAGGAAATAAGGCTCATTTGAAATTGTGTGTTTAATTGAAATCCATATCCCGTTTTAAAATGTTTACAAATTCTGCCGAAACCAAGCTTAGGTAGATGGCAATCAAATAATTATCAAGATCACTTTTAATCGCATTTTCACCAACAACGGATTTCTCCCTGGAAGAAATTTGAAATAAGGAAAACCAAAGTATAGCATATTGTATAAATATGTTAGATGTGTTAAAGATTTCCATTGTATCTAAGGTAATTTGTACTTTTATGTTTACTTATGTTTACTTTTTCAATATTTTCAGATTACCGCCACATTTGACTTAGCATTAATTAAATATAAACAGTGTCGTGTACGTTTTCATTTCGTGATGTAAAGAAAAATAGTAATAAGAATATGAAAACGTAACTCTATGAGAAGAAAAGGCGATTTCTTATACGGATATATCAGCTGGTGTTGCTTTTTGTATGACATAATTGAAGTCAACATTTTCTTTCTAACATTTATCAAGTCAGCAAAAATTCATTCTAAAATTGTATATTTTTAAGAATGTCCGATGAATCTTGTACTGAATCGTAGAATTTCTTATTAAAAGATATCGTTAGAATTAAAAAAATGTTTCATGTGGTTACTGTTACTCATCCTAATTGAAATATTTATTGTTTATATACTTTTTCCATAGACGATAATAAATTACTGAGAATTATAGTGAGACACGAAGTAAGGATAATAAATATTTCACTGGAACATTATCATCTACTTTATAATGCAAGTCATGCTAAAAATGAAACATCATCTAAATTGATGTTTGCAAAAGCTCATATGAATTTCAAGTATTTCAGAAATTATTTCAAGAATAAATTTTCATATGTCGATATTTACTGTCAGAATGATCGCATGCGTAGCAGAATCGGGAAAATAGATTTTCAAGAATGACACTGCATGCTTCTCCGTTCATGAAATATGGATTTGAAATAGCTCTTTTTTGTTGAGATGTGAAATCTTGTTTTCCTTTTCCGTTCAAGAACATTTATAAAAGAATTTTTGCACTGAAAATGAAAAAAAATCATTACGTTCCAATTTTGCTTCTAGAATTCACCATAAAATTAAAAGATTCAACATGACGTTTTGACATTCAAATGAAAATGAAAAAAATTCATTATGTTCCAATTTTGTTTCTAGAATTCACCATAAAATTAAAAGATTCAACATGACGTATTGACATTCAAATGAAAATGAAAAAAATTCATTATGTTCCAATTTTGTTTCTAGAATTCACCATAAAATTAAAAGATTCAACATGACGTTTTGACATTCAATTATTTTTTTTAATTTTGTATACATTTAAATAATCTTTTTGAAAAAAAATTATGTTGTCAAAGACTGATTATCAAACTGAGGTTCGTGACACGTGAGGAATGTCATTGTCTTGAAATATCCATAACGCATTATATTAATGTAATTAAATATATTTATGAAAATACTTTACTTTTTTTATCTACTGACAATACTTATAAATACCACTCAGTTTAAAATTTCTTATAATAGTGAACATTACTAGCATTCTAATAGTACTTTACAAAAACATTTTTTAATCAAATATTTTTCAGAATACATGGCAGCAATAGTTCTAGGTTTGTTATTTCAGCGAGGAAAGATATTATCTTTGTATATGTTCTTTATTTATATATATCTTTGTATTGGTTTTTTTTATGTGTTCATTATGAGTTTTAGAATTTTGACTTGCTATTTAAATGAAGGGTACATGTACCTGATTTAACAGACGAATTATTCGTTGGTATTTTTATGTACCGCCAGTACACTGGGAGTTCAAAAGAAACTTGCTATTTTTCCTCTGTGTAGTTGTCCGTCGTTTTTATCTGCTTTGGAATGTAATTAATGAATTTTAATGCAATAATATTTTTCATGGCATTTCATTTCTGTTTCATTATTATTTTTCAAGGATGTCAAAAAAATTATAGCTTCGGCTCTTTTTTGTTATATTTGCATGGGTAAATTCATATATTAAATATGTGGAGTTGCTACAGAATATGTTATCCCTTGAATATAGTGTATTTTTTAGACGTGTCTTTCTATAAAGACATAATCCTTGTACATAATTTTTTGCTAAAAGGTATCGTTCGAATAAAAAAAAAATACTCGTGATTAACATTACTCAACGTAATTGAAATATTAATTGTTTACTTTCTCTATAAAAGATAATGAATTGCTGAGAATATTATTGAGACACGAAGTAAGAATAATAAATATCTCTCTGGAAGATTAACATCTATTTCATAATTCTAGTCATGCTAAAAATGAAACACCATCTGAATTGATGTTTGCATAAGAATTTCAAGTATTTCAGAAATTATTTCAAGAATAAATTTTCATGCGTCAATATTTAGTGTCAGAATGATCGTATGCATAGTAAAATCAGGAAAATAGATTTCCAAAAAAATGACAGTGCGTGCTCTTCATGAAATATGGATTTGAAATAGCTCTTTTTAGTTGAGATGTAAAATCTTGTTTTCTTTTTCCGTTTAAGAACATTTATTAAAGAATATTTGCACCCAAAATGAAAAAAAAACTTATTACGCTCTTATTTTGCTTCTGGGAAACATCATAAAATTAAAAGATTAAACATGAAGCTTTGACATTTAATTATTTTTCTTAATTTTATAATCATTTAAAAAATCCCTTTGAAAAAAAAAAATATTTTTTGGTCAGAGACTGACTATATAACTGAGATTCAGGCATGTGATCATCACAAATAATATCCAGAAGATAATATTTTTTAGTGCCATTTTATATATTTATGAAAATACTGTACGCCTTTATCTACTAACGGCACATATAAATACACCTTTTCATACTAGATGACATCAGCAGTTCTAGGGTCATTATTTCAGTAAGGAATGAGACTGTCTTTGAATATGCATTTTATCTCTCTCTCTCTCTCTTTATATATATATATATATATCCCTGTGTTGTTTTGTTAATGTTCATTATAATTTTAGAACATATTTTGGTTAGTCATTTTAAGGGAAGGGTATATATATTTGAATTAACAATCGAATTACTCGTCGGCGGTATTTTTAAGTACCACCAGTACATTGGGCGTTGAACAGAAACTTCTTGTTTACTTTTCCTCTGTATGGTTATCCATTGTTGTTATCTGCTCTGGAATGTACTTAATAATTTCTGGTGGAATAATGTTTTCCATGAAATTTATTTCTGTTTCATTATTATTCTTTAAAGAGAATTTTCTTTAAAAAATGCAGCACTAGGTCTTTTTTTATGCAGGAAGTCACATGTATAAATTAATATGTTTAATATTAGACCGAGAGACGATAGGCCGAGACCTCATCGAGTTCACGGATGAAAATCTAGGATTAGTTAAATTTTGATCCGGATATTAAAACGCAATCGGTCTGCTAAGTCATATCTTAACATCGAAAAACCCGATTTTAGTGGATGACTCATAAGATTACCATTATATTTTCCATCTCCCAATCCTCCATCTTTTCATACTTTTGGGTGCAGTAAAGCACAATGGCAAATTTATAAGTCAACCGCTAAAATCGGGTTTTTAGGTAGTTTTCACCAAGATACGATATAATTATTATACGATATAATTATTTAATAAATATTTACGATAAATATTTATTAAATATTTACGATATAATTATTCAATATAAGACCGATTGCGTTTAAGTATGCGAATCGATATTTAACTAATCTGCATAAGAACCAAAACTAATCACCTTAAAACTCGATATTAGGTGTTGAAACATAAGTTTACTCACGTGTTTTCCTGAAATTAAAAGTATGAAGACATGGAGGATTGGGAACAGGAAAACCTAATAGTAATCCTATCAGATAACCACTCAACTCGGGGTTTTTGAAGTTTTCCACCAAGATAGGACTTTGCAAACCAATTGCACTTTAATATGGGAATCGAGATTTAACTAATCCTAGATTTTCATCCATGAACTTGATGAGGTAACAGCCTGTGTTACTGTTTACCGGTCTATATGCAGAGATGCGATAGAACTTGTTGTCCCAGGAGTATAGGAGTCGCATATATAAAGGATCGGGTATGCTGTGAACAACTGGTTTAAGGCATCATGTCGCAAATCGCATTAGTGCGTAAGTGGGCTGCGGGTTCAACTCTTGCTAACTCCGTTGCAAATTCTTTGTGAAGTTTCCGTTTGTGATTCTGTGGTAACATAAGTTTCTTGTAGCATCTTGTCCTTATATTTTGATGAAGATTTATTAAAGTATTCCTGATGTATGGGGATGGGCTACAAGTCTGATGTATGGGATCAACAAATAAATAAACTAAATTACTGCTAATAAGATCAAAAACTTAAATAAAATGGTTTTTTATGTCATCATATTTTATTTTTTACTCATTTTTGATATGTAAAATAAAACTATGTCTATTTAATATATTTTTATTATCATCTTTAAAATGTTTTCTTCTTATTTAAAAATTTTTAGATTAAAATTATGTTTTGAAATATGTGACATTTCTGCCACCAGAAGGTTTTAGATATAGAATACTAACGGTACTTTAATGGACAAATTTATTTAAATTTCTTACGGGTGAGTATATTTTTTATGTATATCCTTTCATTTTCATGAAAACTATCGTTTATTTTTAAAAAAAAAGTACATGAAAAAATTGCAATAGGTTATAATGCAATAGATAAAGAGTTAAACTGAAAATTTTGAAAATATCATTTCTACTATTGAAGTGAATAATGAATTCAACTTATCAGTGAATCCATTATAAAAATTTTGCTACATTCGAGACAAGGAAATTTTTAGACAGTTTCTTTTGAAATACGACATTGTTGAAGTTAGTTTTTGAATCTCAAATATTCCATTTTTCATGATTTTTTTTTTAAATATTTTTTTTCGAATTTGGTTTAGAAATTAAAATTGAATATTACAAGTGAAATAATATTTATCAATTTAAATATAATAGGATTGTTTTTTTCCAACTGATGTCATTTTGAAGCGCAGTGCTCAGTACCAAAAGTAGAAATGTGTAAGTAACACAAAATTTTTATTTATTTATTTATCATTTTCTGGTGCGAAAATTTTTTCTTATTTTTGTGTACGTTCAGAATAAACATTTATGTGAATAAAAAAACGCTGCACATATTAATACTAACCACCCAGTAAATAAGGTACTTGTCCCCTATATGGACACTGCTCTCAATATAGACATTATTAATATTTATAAAAATAATAATTTTGATAGAGAAATCGCGCTATATGTCCGTGAAGAAAAGCAGTTGAAAAGATAATTAAGCAAGGAAAGTACAAAAAAGTGCTCTGTTCGCCATTTAGAAGGAAACTTGTTGTTTCGTGGTGTGCTGATCTTAAATATAGGTAAGTTTAAATTCTTATTAGACATTGTAGAATTTCTTTAAATATTGAAAAATGGAATGTTTTAAAAAGCTTTTAAAACATATTTTCAATTGCTATTACATATATTGCTTAAAAAAATTTCGTTATTTATTTATTATAAGAGTTAATAAAACTACTCCCGATTCCCAATATGGACACCTTATGTTCACATTGGAAGTACAGCAGATGAATCTTCAGATTCATAAAAATAGAAATCTAAGCAAAACCAACTACCATTTCATAATATTTTGCAGTAACTGAGGTACTTTGCAACGGTCTTCGAAGAGCCAAAACCGAAAATGACCGCCCGTTTATAAGTGCATGTTCTATAGATTTTTACTGTGCCCTACCCTCTCCTGTCCATAATGGGGACTAGTGGTTCCTTATATGGATATTTGTAAGCATTTTTTGTTTTTATCATTTAAATTAAACCGGAATAGTTACAAGGTCACTAATTCTAATAATGATAGTCAACAGTCCAGGGATCATGGTCATATATTTTTGGAGTCCTATTATGTGTACATGGGGCTGAAAAAAATAGATTTTCCTTAGGGTGTCCATATTAGGCACAGGTACGTTATATCTAATCACAAAAAGCCTCATAGTTGGGAATTGATTTAGACTTTTAATTTTTTAAATAAGCACGGAAGTGGAACATTTTTAAGTCACTTTTAGTATATTTTGCCCCTTGCTGTGCCAAATATATTTTTTTCTTCAAATAGCCAATAAAAAGAAGTAATCACTTGATAAGCAGAAATTATGTGCAAATTGAAATAATATGTCGAATTAAATAAGTAAAATATCAATTCCTTTAAAATATTTCTATAGTTAACTTATTTTCAATTCATGCAAAACATAATATTTAATGTGTATTACATTTATTTAAAATTTGTAAGGACAGGCGTCAAGCATTGACATGTAAATCATGTATTTTCACATTTTTAAAATGTGATTTAGGATAATTTTTATTTAAAACTTTTTATGTCAAATATGTTTCGACAAATCTATTTATTTATATTTATTATTAAAATCTTTTTAATTGTGTATTTTCAAAAACATTTTAACTATCAAAATACTATAATGATTTACAAGAAAGCTCATTTTCAGTGCAGCCGTGAAAAAAAAGTATGCAATCTCTATTAAATACTGAAAACAATTTGCTAGAAGAAAGTTATTGGTTCCAAACGAATGGAAATAAATTTTACTTTTAAATCATGTGTATAAAATATGCTTAAGGGGCCATCCACATATTAAAATGAACCCAATTTTTATTTTTTCCTCAACAAAACCTAATTTAAACAAGATATTTCAAATCTTCGATTAAAATTATATCTATATACCACATTTGAAGTTATTTGAATGATAACATTTCGAATTTTAAAGATTCAAAATTCAGTGCTTCTAATATTAAATTACATTTTCATATATTTATTATATCTCCTAAAATTATACTCTTAATGTGCTATTTTTTCTATGTAGCAATAATACTAAAATACCTAATCGTAAAACGTTAAATTTTCAATTTTTCTAAACATATGATGTGAATTATAAAATTAATATTCGAAAAAAAATATTAATTGCAATCTACAATTTTTTTTATGGATTTAGATTTATTATGTCCAACTATATGAATATCCAAAATTATTTTTTTACCAAGTAGTTTTCAAATTGGTTTAAAAATGGCAAAATGGTGGTTTGAACGGCCGTCTACGATAGGGGGAAGTGACTAGATATTTATAACTTCTTATGCTATTCTGCAATCCAGCAGTCTTCAATAACTGCTCGAGTGGCGCCTAAGATGCCTTTATGAAGAAGAGGGATCTTTCGGTCAACAAACGACTACCAAACTTCAATTTGGCTGCAACACTTAAAATATGCCCGTTTGAAAATAATTTATTATCTGAAAGCTGTAAATTTATACTGTCAGAATTGGGCACGTCTATTAAAAAAATAGTGTTCCTTAGCATATGTATATGGCTCTCTAAGCTAATTTTATGTAAATAATTTAAAAAGAGATATTGGTATCACTAACTGTCTTCTACGACAATCTTCAGCAGTGTTACTTGAGGGTGTTTACTTTTTTTTCCACGATTGTGCATTTATTATCAATATAGCCTGTGTACAAATGCTGAACACTTACAGTTAAGTTATAAATAGTAATACTAAAAGAAATTGTGTTACATGTGAGAATTGCGTGTCCTCATAAAATATATTTTGCAGCATGTGTACCTAAGTTTTGACAAAACAAAGCTTTCTTTATGTGAATGCAAAGTATATCTTTCATACATTAAATTTTGTTTGCCCAGGCCGGGAATTAAACCCAGATCGTTGGCTTACAGGGCAGAAATTTTACCGTTAAAGCTAATAGGGCCGACAATCGACGAGTATATTTCGTTCAGATAATCACACTTGTATTAGCACCTGGTTTGTCATATATATAGCTCCAAAGAATAAATCGTAGGTAAAGGAACTGCATATAAATGATAGGTACTTAGATATATTATTTTTTAACGCAATCAAACCTGGACAAATTTTCGCTCAGTTGAAAATATTGTTTTCGTATGATAATTTTACAAAGCAATTTAAATATGTTAAAATAATAGTATATCCACGTAGCTACTGTTTATATGGAGTTCCTTTATCTGCCGTTTATTCTGTTGAGCTATCTAAATGACAGGCCACATGTTATTGTTAATATAGTTGCCAATACCAGAATATAAGGTTATTTTTTAAAGTTGTGAATTTTCGTTTTTTTTTTTTAATTATTTGCTCATTTTATTTATGAGTTATAACATGAAAAATTATGAGTAAATTTAGTGGCATTTTTATAAATATTCATCTTTATTTTATTAATGTAGAGCTACTTTTATTTATACTATATTTTAAACAAATGGATAACTTTCTGAGTTTATAATTTTGTCCAGGGATGTATAGCCCTCCAAATGAGCAATAATGCCGATCTTATTTTTCTACAGATAATTTTAGATGCTTAAGACATTATTTTAGTGACATAGAATATTATAAAATCTTAGGAAAAGAAGTATTTTATTATTAATTAAAGTAAAGTGGTGTAATAAAATGAGAAAATAATATATAACTATTTTTTTCTGTTCATAATTTTTATCTTTTTAGTAAATCGAAAAAGGAAAATATGCAAAATTATGCAAAAAAGACTTCAGCATGAGATTCTTTCCCTATACAATGTATTTATTTTTTATCGTTTTCATTGAAAATTTTACGGATGCAACTTCCAGTAGATAAGCTTCCTTTCCAAGGAGTCGTTTCAGGAATCCCTTCTTTATTCGTGCAATAGTTCTTACTTAAAGGGATTTTAAATGGATTTATGTAAAAAAAAAAAAAAAAAAAAAAAAAAAAAAAAAAAAAAAAAAAAAACTTATGTTGTTAAAAGAAAACTGTGTAAGTTCTATAATTTTTTCTTCAAGATTTTTAACAAGTATTTACGGTTGATTTGAATATCAAATATTCGTATTGTAAGCCTGTAAAATGAAAATTATCTTTATAATATTTTACTACAATTTTCTAAATCTCATGAAAGAATAATGATCTGTTATGGAAATATATCTGAAATATGTGCAATTCATTTTCGAATTTAAAAAAAGGATTTATCTTTTCTTGCTTTTATGATAAAAGAGGATTCCAGGTCAGAGATTTCCTTTATTTTAGGTCCGAGAACTACCAATGTCTATATTATAAAAGACAAAAATATATATGCTGACGTCATTTTGCGAAAAGCAACACCTTACAATTAAGTTTCGGTTTTACAATTTTGGGATCTGTAATTTTTTAATCTTCTAAACATCGCGCATTTTCAATATTTATATCGTCTTATAGCGAAAAAAAATTAAAATTTTATGGTACCTAATAAATAATCAATTAAAACTATAATTTAAAACTCTGTTTACTTTGAAACTAATAAAGTTATGAAGATGGAATAGATAAGTATTTTAGGGGACAATTTCATTTATACCCGTAAAGCATGGTGACGTCACTGCGACGTCGTTGTGAAGTCACACTGTCATTTTGTGACCTTCGATAGTCGATGTGACGTCACATGAATTCGATGTGAAGTCACAGTGACTAAAATGTGAAGTCGTTATGGCCGTTTTAGAGCTTGCTTGTGACGTCACATTTTGACCACTTTGTGAAGTCACGGTGTGACAAATTTGTGAGAAATGTGTCATTTGTGACTACTTTGACATTAACTGTGACATAAGCGACGCTGTGACAAAAGTGTTTTTTAAAATAAATAAGAAGTTTTAAAGAATTTTTGCAATTTTCTAAAGGTTTTTAAGAAAGTCGCATCTCAGGCACAATGTTACGTCACTGAGAGGTGGCATTTTGGTCACAGATGTGATGACCACAGTGACTCACAGTGATGTCATTGTGACGTCACTCTGACAATGGATACTATGAGGGGGTACACGACATTTCGGTCCCGCCATTTCGGTCCCGCCGTTTCGGTCCCGCCGTTTCGGTCCCGCCGTTTCGGTCCCGAGACATTTCGGTCCCTGGCCATTTCGGTCCCGAGACATTTCGGTCCCTGGCCATTTCGGTCCCGAGACATTTCGGTCCCGAGACATTTCGGTCCCTGGCCATTTCGGTCCCTTGTTATTTCTTTACCGGCCACCTTATAACTTGGTTTCTGATTGATGAAGGCCTACTAAACGCTGTAAGCTCAACATTGATCTGGCTTTTTTTAATATTTTTATTCTCCTGCCCCCCCTTCCCTCAAATTTTATACAAAGCTGAATATAATAGTCCAATAAGTTTAATCTATTGTAACTCGTGATAATAAAATCACAGCAAGTTGAAAATTTGATTAAATAATGTTATATAATTTTACACTGTCTTTATTATTATTATTTAACATAATGAATATTTTAAGTTTTATCATATATTCTTTGTATTAGGTATTTTATCTATACAAAAAACTAAAATACATATTTTATTGATTGTTTTAGCACACTTTCTTAGAATCTGTAAATTAGTGATTTCCTAGCTAGGCGTGCAACGAAAATTTTTTGTTTAAAAAATAAAAATGCTCCAACGACCTTTTTTATGTAATAATTATTGGTTGCAATTTTTTTTTTCACAGTTTTCTCACTTCATGAAGACAATTTTTGTGAATTAATTTTATTGAAAGTGGGCTTATTTCTTTGTAATAAAATGATTATTTTTCAATTTTATATAATAATGTAATTATTATTTTAAATAATTTTATTTTCAAATTTTAACTGACAAAACTAAGTTTTTTTAATTCATCGTTTATTAATTAATTAATTAATTTATTTATTTGCATTAGCTTTTCGCTCCCACTTTCACAGAAAAGAAAATGACAATTCTTATTTTAATTTTATTATTGATTGAATTAACAGTTTTAAATTTCAGCAACTTTAAATATAAAATAAATAAACAGGTAGACAATAAGTTTCAGTTTATGACTACTACAAAACATAATGATAAATTGAATATAAAACAGATTATTTATTGAGTTTATTTAAAGTAAAATTCGAAATGCGTATTAATAATTTTATCAATTTAATTAACAAAAGATTCATTAAATTAAAAATACATATATTTAATAAAATATTAATTTGATTTTAATTTTAAAATCACTAACTGTTTTGAGATTTAATTTATAGCAATTATTCATCACCATAAGTTTTTATTCAAAAATTATTATTTATTTCTTAAAAGGAAATTATTATTATTATTATTGAAAAATCAGTAACGTAACGTAATAATTAATTAAACATAATAATGCAACACTGTAACAATGCGTAAAAATATTTCTTAACAGTGTTAGGTAACATTATCATCCAGATGCAGATTTAAATTTTCTGAAACAAAGTTATAGTTAACAGTTCGCAAAAAGCAATCATATATTAATTAATTATTTTTAAAGAGTAAGAAAAATATCATAAACTAACCAATAAATGAATAAATAACATATTTATTTTGTGAATCCTTATAATTTTTATATATCCTGATGAACTTGATAACATTATAGTAGCTGAAATTTAAAAAATATGTTTTTTCATTTTTGCTATAATAAGAGCTATAAACTAGATTTTAAACAAGTAATTGATAAATAAGTCACTTAAACAATTAATAGTTAAAATAATTTTGAATTCTTATTAATAAATATGTTTGATAAAAATAATTTAATTTTAAAATTTTTTTTAATTTAACAGCATAATTGTTAATGCTTTAAAATTTTCTAAGATTAAGTTAATCATTTAATAAAATAATGTATAACATTAAGTAAGAAACAAATCAAAACCGAGTACCGGGAATTTTTAAACACTTATAATTTTTTATGTTGGCGTTCCTATAAAATTTGAAATATATGCATATAAGTACCAGCTAAGTATTACTATTAACTTCTTTTAAGCAAAAATTCTGCATGTCAATCAATTGTCAACGCCCATCTGAACAAATAGTCATCTTTATACAAGATAGCTAGAAAAGCTACGTAGTTAGCTTTATTCTACTTATCTTGATCTTTATACACTTGTCAGATGAAATCCCTCATTCTATAATACAATGTACTTTTTACTCTGGAGTTCAAATGCGGACGGACCTCCCAGAATTGACTTGTGTTTATTTCGCTCGTAGTTTTTGAATGTAATAAGCATAAAAATTGTTTAATGTATTAAAAAGGATTTGTAATTCCTGCATTGTTATATGTAAAAAGGTTGTTACACGTAAAAAGTTATTTCGTAGCAATAATTGTTGTATGTAAAAAGATTAACGCAAACTTTTAAATAGTTTTTTAATAGCGAAATAAAATAATTATTCAAAAAATAAAATGTTTTAGTCAATTCAGATGCAGAACTTAAAAAATAATGTGGCTTTATCACAATTCCATGTTATAAACCCCTTAAAAAAAAAAAAAAATTGTAAAATGCCGTAATCTAAAAATGATGTGCCGTTAAATAATAGGATGAAATCAAGATTTCTAAAACTATTTGCAGATTTTTTCATTATTAAACACATATTGTACAAATTATATGACACTGAAAATGTGTAGGCCATGGACATTTGCTTAAGCAAATTAAATTCGACTTATACGTGTTTTTAAATTACCAGATCTTCATGATTGAGGAACTTCTATATAAATCCATAAAACAATCCTCCCCTCACTCCTGAAAACAATTACTTCTGTCATATGAAATTTGCATGGCGTTTGGATCCGCTGCAATATGTTTGAGTTTCGATCCGAGTTATACGTGTAAGCGATTTTTGGGTACTTGTTACTTCTAATTAATCGCATTACACTAAAACTTTATGTGGCTTTCAGTTAAAAAACCAGTGTTGAATTCAGACACTTTTCTCCGTGAGGGACTTCTGTGGCTCCGGGGGGATTCAATAGAGTCCTGGGGGGGATTACATTTTTTTACCACTGAAAACACAAATTGTCAAAATTTCCGGGGGGGGGGGGCATTGATAGCTCTGGGGGGAATGACCCGCCCCTGAATTCAACACTCTAAAATGTTCCCTATAAAATTATGTCAGATATTTCCCGTGCACAAAATTTCAGCTTGCTGGAGAAGGGACCAAAATGTCTGAGGACCGAAAAGTCCAGGGACCGAAATGTCTCGGGACCGAAATGGCCATGGACCGAAATGTCTCGGGACCGAAATGTCTCGGGACCGAAACGTCTCGGGACCAAAATGGCCAGGGACCGAAATGTCTCGGGACCGAAACGTCTCGGGACCGAAATGTCTCGGGACCGAAACGTCTCGGGACCGAAATGTCTCGGGACCGAAACGTCTCGGGACCGAAATGTCTCGGGACCGAAACGGCGGGACCGAAACGTCCTGCTTCCCTATGAGGGTAGTCTTTTATGTACAGAAAGAGAGAAATGCGGGAATTCCGCTATTGTTGAATATCATTTACTATTTTTTAAATTCTAAGTGAACATAAAAAAATGAAATGTAATAAAATTTCGTAAAAAAAAAACTTTTTTTCTTAACAGATTTTTTATTGCTTAAAATAGAAGAAAAAATTAATATTAATATTATCTTTAGAGAAAGTTACACTTTTAGGCTAATAGCAGTCTGTCAGGTAACATGTAATAGGATTTTAAAGATTATTAAAACTGCATGAAAACTACCGATTTATACGAATAACAATATTTCTTGAGTAAACCTTAGAGCAGATCCATAAACCATCAGATAGTTTGAAAAATTGTTTAAGTTTTTAGACTCATTTTGATACAGTTGACTGGCTGATGTTCAATTTCATTTAACGCACCTTCTCGTAAATCGAAACTCCTTCAACTGTGAATTAGATTCTCTTAGAAAGATCCGCACGGAGGTCACCCCACCTCCTTAAGACCTATATCCCTCGTGCTGATAATTGGCCGTCACAAATACAACCAACAACCTTCATCTAAAATTAGCGTAGGAAATAACTGAATAACGGAGCAATAAATATCTCTCTTTAAGTGTGCACTAAATTGGGTTAACATCACTGACAAGCAAATGTTATAATTAATGTAGATTTTGTAGAACTTTATCTGCAAAAAATTAGAATAAGATTTTATTTCATCGTGTCTCTCCAACATCAGGTTTTAAACATGAATGAGCGCAGTGCCACATGAGAGTGTCAGAAAGGTGTATGGAAGATTTATGCTTGGCTACAATACCGTATGTACCCGATATTGAAGTATTCTGTATTATGCAATTATTCGATAATATCCAAACTTTGTTTATATAATATTGTTTGACAACACAAACTTAAAAATTTTTAACAAACACTTTAAATTGCTCTTATGTAGTTTTATTACACAATAAAAAATGGTAACACTCAATGTAAATTCCAAAATCGTTTCTCCTTTTCGCAGGTTTCCAGATTAATTTGCAACTTTAAATATAAAATTATAATATTTAATGAGGGACTACCACATTGCTAACAAGTAGAACCAACATAGTGAAAAATTACCAAGTCAGGGATCGAATCCGGAACCCTTGGAATAGCGCTCCAAGTGCTATACCATTTGAGCAACGAGAACGATGCCATTTCTCATTCACAACATCAGCTAGCCATTTCTCATTCACATTTTATTTTTATGACTGACTTAAAACCAAAGGTAATTCCAAGGGTTCCGGAATAGATCTCTGGCTTCGACATTTTTCACTCTGTTGGTTCTACGCCTTGTTAGCAATGCGATAGTCACTTGTTAAGCATTCAATAAATTCAAGCGTAATCTCACGACTTATAATTAATTGACAAATCAATTATAATTAAATATGTACTCACCAATGACGGGTTTATTTGTGTCGCATGTTATGCCACATATTTGTGTGCCCTTGTAGACGTTAACATCTGGTGCTGCAGTTGCAGCCTTACGAACGAAATGTGAATGAGAAATGGGGCATTGGGGGTGTTGGGCATCTTTCTCGTAGCTTAAACAGTAGAGCACTTCGAGGGCTATTCCAGGGGTTCCAGGATCGATCACCGGTTTGGACATTTTTTTTTTCACTAAGTTGGTTCTTTAGCCTTGTTAGCAATATGATAGGCATTTATTAAATATTCAATAATTTCAAGCGTAATTTAACTGCTGATAATTAATTGAAAAATATATTCTAATGAAATATATAAAATTCTAGTTTTTTTCTGAATCTTTCCGAGAAAAAATTGGCAACAAAAAAACGCTGACATAGCCATTCATTTATTTGTTGTTCGTGTGATATATTCAAAAACATTCTTACGTCAATGTCAAAAAGTTATGTTGGAATGCGAATAAATGTATAGATAACATAATCTTTACCGTCTGTCTTGTCCAGACGTTTTAAGTGGAAATGAAATACTCCTCTGACATCGCTTATTAGATTATCTTTCGTGGCATGTAGCTAAAAACCAATAGATCAAGTGTAGGAAAAATCGAATATATGGATGTTCAAAGACGTTATTTCCAATAGGATTGCCTAATAGTTCGAAAACTTTAATGTAACTAGAAATTGTTTGGTATGTTGATTAATTTTAATGAATATAGAAATTAATTAGTTATCGAGAACATGTTTGTTGGACATAAAATTGATTATAAAATAAAAGATAAACAATATAACAAGTGACGATAAAATATAATATCCCCTTTTGCTTCGCTAAGTTTTTTATGTGTTATAATATTTTCAGAATAAATTTAGTTTACAGAAATATGTATCTTAATATGTTTTGTGTTTTAATAAAAAAGTCTAATATCTGGATATTCGATGAAGCTACTTGAAAATAGAAATTAATGAGTTATTTAGAACATCACTCTTGGACAGCTAATAGATTTTCCCACATTGTGATTCTCAATAATCTCTTTACAAAAATATTATATTGCATTAAAATTTAGATTTTAACTTGATAATACGCATATAATTTTATCCCATCCTTAAGATGCTGTAAAATTTATATTTCGCCTCAAAAATTGAAAATATAAACTGTTTTTCGTTCATTTATTTATTATTATTATTATTATTATTTTTTTTTTTTACTTTTAACGATTATGCATTTATGTCTCGGATTTTAAATTAGTATTAATCCATGTTTACACCATTTTTTCTCATTCTTTGTACATAAAATGTAAATATAAAATTGTAATTATATAATTAAAATTCAATGCTATTGTATTACTTCGAAACATATTTAAAGAATACTGTTTCTTCGTTTATTTGAAAGAAAAAAAATACAAAAAGTTTTTTTTTCTAGTAAAGATTTTCTTTTTTTAAATATTCATAAATATTTTAGCTCAACTGTTTCTCTCCTTATAAAAATTATCTTACATTAAAATTTAGAATTTAAGTGATAATATGCTTACACAGGGTGCTTCAGTTAAACCTTTCACAATTCCTATAAGAGGGGTAGAATGTATCTGCGTACATCACCGCGTCAGAAAAGCATTTCCGACTCAACATTGCTATATGATTTCTAGTCGTCAGGATGCACCTTAGCTTTCTTAGGATTTCTAATACGTTTAACTGAAACACCCTGTATAGTTTCATCCAATACTAATGATGCTGTCAAATTTTCATTTCGCTTCCAAAAGAGGAAATCTATTTTTCATTAATGGTGAATGTTGATTATTCTTTTATAAAATGTATGTGTTTATCTATATTATAAAGGCCAAACATATCTGTGCGTAACACATACGTCATTTTGCGAATGGCAACACTTTCCTCTGCAATTTCGGTTTTGGAATTTTCGATACTGCAAATATTACACTTCTAAACATCGCACACTATAAATTTTGGCACCGTCGTATAGAGAAAAAAATGTACTTTTAAATGCAATTTGTTTGAAAGCTGTATATCAATTTATTTTTGAGACATTAATTTTTTTATAATTTTTAGTGCCAATTTTCTAATTGTGGCAACAGAATCATTCCATTTTCTCTTTAAATTGAAAAAAAAAAATTAAAACGCGCAACACCTTTTTATGCAATTTCTTGAGATTTATACTGACAAATATAAGATGTATTTTTTTACGGTAACTAATTTTGGAGATGTATTATAAATAAAGAAAACAGTTCTTTTTTAAAGGTTTTTTTAGTCGAGTTCCGACGGGTTCCACCTCGTTTTTATAAAATTCGACTAAAAATTTGAAATATCCTATTTTTTACTTCTGCATTCACAATTAATTTATAATTAAAGTGCAGATTTAAGAAATTCTTGCAAATTTTCAAAATGCTAATTTGCAGTTGCATAGTACAGAAAAGAAATCATAACTAATACTATATTAACTGGCTTGTTTTTAATTTTTATTAATTTTTTATAACAAAGATCTGAATGAATTAATATATAACATTTTGAAAATTTTAAATTTTAAATGTGTTTGTATTTGTATGGCAGCAAAAATCGATATGCAGATTTTTCTACTTATCAGATAAAAAAAAAACCACTAAAATATAAACGATGATTTTTTTTCTAGCGATGTATAGAATAAGTAAAATTTTTTCGGTTTAAGAAGATTACTAAATCTTGTGTAATAAGCGACTCATGATGTTCTACTTTTTTTCACAATATTTTTCCCTTTTTTCCCTAACTAAATGTGAATAATAAAATCGCACGAAAATAATTATTTCAATTACATCTTAAACAACAATAATAAAAAATATTCTATGCTAGCAAAAAACTTTAAATATGCTTTAAACGTTTACTTATGAAAATGTACCTAAATTTCTATTTGTGCATATTTTCCTTGAAGTATAAATATAATACAAACATTTATAATGATTTACCTTATAAAAAATATAAAAATGAAGAAAAATGATTTAAAAAAATTCTGTTACCTTCTCTGAAATGTTAAAGGCATGAGGCATTATTCAATTGTCTTTAATTACATTTAATCTTTTAAAATAACATATTCCCGGATATGTTTTTTATATGGCTAAAAACTTAAATAGACTAAATAATTCATAAACTAATTCATCTTTTTTTAAAATAAAGAGCCAAAAAAAAAAAAAACATATTTTTAAATATTTCAAAACTTGTTACTCTAACGTTGCATCTAATCTGATGAAATTAAAGTATGTGATTGAATCTAATTTATGAAACGTTTTTGCAATGTAAAAGAAATTCAAGAATGTTCCTGGGAGATAATGGGCAAATTGGCTTAGACTGCCCATTATTTTAATTGTTTATCAAACATTTCTAGAAATTAATGGAAATCATATTGAACACTTCGAAAACGTTTCTTAGAAGATAATATTACTGCAAAATACTAGTAACTTTTTCATTGTCATTAAAAAATTTCCAGATTTTTCATACAAAGTTTTGGAACATTTTAAGGTAAAGAGTTTTTGTCACCATTAACATTTCTGATATTTTACAGTAAGCTTATTGATATTTTGAAGAAATGTTTTCAAATTATAAAGAAAATTGCCAGTCATTTTCAAGAAATCCTTCTTGAAAATAGAAAAAACAAACCAGTCTTTACGCGACTTTTTTTCAGTGAATTACTTAAGTTACGATTTGTCTTCATTTTCTAAGCAATTTTTCGCTTACAAATTTCATTTAAAGAAATGTGCAACGTTACAAATTCTATACTACTTAATAATTTTATCACAGTTTGGTATGCTCTTTAAAAAATATGAAGTAAATACTAAAATGAATGAATTTTAAGATAAACATACATTTTAATAAAGCCTACGTTTTTAATTAATATCATTTTTACAACTACAAATGCAGTCAAATATTAAAAAGCGCAGATAAATATAGTAAAGCTATGCACAATCTATAAAAAATAAAGCTATAAACTACAAATGTAATTTAATATCTGTTACAGCTATATAAATTTATTGTATCATTTATTTCATTTATTTTTTGTTCTTTTTCGCAAAAGAAAGAAAATATTTCCTTAATTTTTTATATTTTTATTTCTGAATTACGTGAAACAAAAGATTAATTTATTAGAAGTGTAAGTCGATATTAGTAATATATATTTTGATAAAAATGCAATTTTACATGATATTAAGTTTACTTACAATATTTCATGTTTTAGATGTTGGAAAATTTACTTTAAGACAATATTTTGATATGTTGATCTTTGCTATCTTAAGGGTAGCATACGTAGCAATATCTACAAAATACCGGGTGATCCAGAAGTCCCGGGACTTTTGAAATGCTAATAATTAGAAAACCATAAACAATAGAAGTATGCGGTTTTCACAGAAATGCTGAGAAACTTGTGGGATTTGTTTTTTCGATGAAAAAAAAAGATATTATGTTAGTTGCACTTTTTGACAGCAGGTGGCGCTAAAATTGATAGTATTGTTTTTATAGTATGATACAGCTCATTTAAAAGAACAAATTAGTGTTCAAGGGTTACAATTTTTAATCATGACGCTCATGGTTTATAAGTACTGCCGTGTGCCGATGCAAAACAGCGTGCACAGTATCCTCAGAGCAGAACGAAATTACAGAAGAAATTTCAGTTCATCGTGATGTAACAAGTTTACTGCATTCACCATGAACTGCTGATTTCTACATAGTATTGGCATAGATTCCTACCTAATTTACGATTGTAACAGACATTTGGGATATCTTGTTTCAATTACGATCTTCCAATGAGCCTTTTTCTCAAACCTTGCTTACCATAGCATTTCACATTTGCAATAGCCATCGATTCTTTTGCAGATTTAACTTGACGTATTGTACGATCAGAAAACAACGCGTCATGCAAAGATGTGTCTAAACATAGTCTAGACAATGTCTAAACACTGCAGATGCTCATGAAATTTTGTATCAAATTTCCCTTACAATGCAATTTCATTTACCTTACAAAAAATGTTTGAACATAAACCACCCTTAAAACGAAATCTCATCAATATCATAGAAAAGAAGTTTCGCAATGAACTCATGTGTCTATATAACGCATGGTATAGGTGCATTCAGTCTTATACAACAGCGCCACCTTTTGTTAAAAATGGTAACTATATATATTTAAAAAAATTTATTCTAAACAAAAATCCCACATGTTTCTGAGCATATATCTGAAAACAGAACCTTTGTATTATGCATAGTTTCTTAATTATTAACTTTACAAAACTCCCGAAACTTCTGGATCACCCGGTAGATTTTGAAAAATGACATGGCATGCTCTTTTATTCATGAGATATGGTTTTGAATTATCTCTTTTCGGCTGAGATGCGAATTTCTCTATTATTTTTGTTCCCATTGAACGAAATTTTAAAATGTGTGTTGGCGAAGAAAATGAAATAAAGAAATATATTTTTGTCTTCTCAGAGATTTTATTTTAGAAAGTCAACATGAAATTTCCTATTCTGTAAAGATTATTTTTTATTTATCTTCTTTCTTTCAATTTTGTAAGAGAAAACGTGTGAACAGGTTTGATGCCTTACGTATAGTATTTTTATCAGTCTTTTGAATGACAGAATTTATATGTTTAAAAAATTATTTGAATCTAAACTTTTACATGCTTTGAAAGTTGTATTCAATTAATACTGGTATATTTTGCATGCCTGCAAAATTACACAGTTTATTTAACCCATATTAGACAAAACAAATAAATATAGTTTTTAAACTTCAACTTCTTTTTATAACTTCAATTTTATCATTAATATGGTATAAATTATAAAAAACAAACTAAAAAAAAAAGGTTTTGTTATTTTTAAAATAATTAGCTGTCCTATAAATAGAACAAAGATCAAAAGCACAGTAATTTTACAAAAAAATCACTTACATTACAAAAAAATGTAATACGTGAGGGAGTTTTGGGAAGCAGTCGATGCAAAAACCAATTTTTCATTTTAAACAAACTGTTGTTGGTTTTCTCTTGGAATTCTTCAATTTAAAACTTCTTTGATGTTCCTCAGGGTTTCACTTCCTTAAACTGTATCGGCTATTATATTATAAGCTATCATGCGAAAGTGATCAACGGAACTTTTTCCCGAAATCATACTTACTACATTTTTATGATTTATATGGCAAACAGTCCCACTTGAAAGTTCAAATTTTGTTTCACATTTCACCCAATTTTATTATGTAACTGGAAGGTGTAATTATTTGTTGTCGTTTATCAAACTTTCAATTGCTCCTGCGGTATCTGGAATGTCACGTTCATTGCACAGTACTGGCTGTTTTGCATCCGACTCATCAACCTGTTCTTCTTTATCACTAACGGAATCTGGATTAAGAGGAATAATAATCATTTTAGGCGTATCGATTTCATCATAACTTGATAATTTATATTTTCCAGTGCTTTTTCCTCTATTGAAAATTCACATGGTATTTTAGAAATACATTTTTTTTTTCAAAATCAAATAATCAGACAGAATAAACCTGCGACAAACACTTGAGATTCATGCAACAGAGAATCATTTAGTATCTCCCTTATTTTCTGTCCGTTTCTACTAACTTTTCCTGAGAATATTATGTAGGTACTACTGTAGCATTCTCAGTAGTCCGAAAATAGATAATCTTTAATAACCGAGGTAATTTTTCAAGATATTTTTAAAAGTGTATTCTTATGAAATAATATTTAGACACTCTGCCACAAACTTTGCACTTGCAATTATCGCAGTTCTAAAAAAATGAAATGAAATGTGTGTTCTAAAATTTGAATCCATTATCCAGGTTCTTTCAATAAATATACCTCCTTGTGAATGTTCAAAACTTGTTGGATTTTGAACCATTATCATTTACATCTACCAAAGAAATCTTAATTTGAACGCTTCAAAATTTTTAAGAGCTATACACATCATAATATATATATGTGTGACATTTTGAAGTTAGGGGGGTAGAAACATCATCGCCAAGTTTCCCTTGCTCCGCACAGAAGTCATGGCCAGCGAGAAAAAAAAAACAAAATAAACAAATGTAGAAGGTCAAAATAATCACTCCTTGGCTGCTGCAAGTTCATTTTATTAAACTGTAGCTATAATAGAGGGCAAAGCTCCTATTGCAGATGATATTTTACCGAAACATCCAAAAATATTCCATGCTTTACTACATCAAGTCGTGCTCATGCAAGAGCGCACCCAAGAATACTTCATCTCATCTCCCTTACCACCTCTCGAGCTTCCGTTTTTAAATCTAAAAAGAAAATTCTAGAACATTCTCTAACCTCAAATCATCATTCTTTTATGTAAACAGAATTTTTGTCCAGCTACGAGACTATTTTCCACAGACGATAATTTTATTTTAAAAAAATATTATTTAACCAATTTATAATCGACTCAGAATTTCTTAGGAAGACGATTTTTATACATGATTAATTTTTAGAGAAAAAGAAAAGAAATGAATTTATTGATATGCACACTATCAAAAGTTGACGGAGGGAAAATAAATAAATAGATAAAATAAAATAATGATATTTTTTGAAAGGAATGGTTTTGGAATAAATTTTATAAGACTTTCTTAAAAAGAGTTGATAAAAACATAGAAGAAATGAGTTTTATTTGGGATATTAAGAAATAAAGTTTAATTAAGAATATTTTTAATTTAGAGCCATCTTTTTAAATTTACGCATACTGGAATAATGTTTTTTAAGGCGAATTAAGAATTTATATCTTCTGCATAAAGATTAACAGATTAGATCTAGAAACAAGATTTTAATTAAATAATATGAAGTAAGTACGGAATATTATTATAAGAAAATTAAAATAGTATAAAGGTTAGTTTTGGCGAAAAAAAATTAAAATTTGTAATATATATATATATATATATATATATCGACTATGAGTAGAGAAAACATGCTTTAATGGAGATCACTTATTATTAGTGGAGGATAAAATGATGTCCATAAACTTTTGCCTAATAATTGAGAAGCATAAAAATCTTCTATAAGGAAATTAAAGCACGTATTATATCTCTACAATTAAAATAAAGCGGTTTTCGGAACCATTTAACACAATGTATTTTACTTAACAATAGAGATAGAAATCAAAATAATGATTTTTTCTCATTTCTAAGTTTGAAAATCATAAAAATTTGGATTTGTAACTTTCCTATTCAATTTACTCCAAAAGAAATTCACTTAAACGGTATTTTATATAATATTTATCCTATATATATTATATATACTATATCCTGTATTTGCTTTGAACTGTGTACATATATTATATGACTCATAATTTTAACCATGATATTTATAGGCTTAATCATTGGATTAAAACGATTAATAAGATTTTTCTAAACAGACAGTATATATGGAAGTTAGGCAATATTTGTTATTTTTAATATACGTATTCTTTATCTGAACCGCTCTCAAAATAGAATTTAACATTTAAATTTAATCTCTAAAATTGGAGCTTTTAAATAGAAATGTTTCGAATCTTACAAATGTAAAATTTAATTACAATATGAATGAATACATAAGTACTACATCTTATTTAGAAATGTAATAAAAAAGACTTTTTAATTTAATATTAATTAGTTTTGATCAATTAGTTCTAGTGTCTCTTTTATGGCCCTTACATTGTTGGAATAACCGCATTCGCAGATGACCTAGAAATATCCTAACAGCTTTTCTGATTATAATTCTTTTCATTAACTACTTTAGTTCTAAAAATCAATTTATTTTGACTTATCACAAATTCGATTAAACGTAAAAGGAGTATACCCCATTATAAAATTAGCAACGTAAACAAGACAGAAATGTATATAAACGTTTTATTTGATATTTAACTTGAATCTAATATCAAAACAAAATTTTCAAAATCAATTACTATAAGAAATATCAGCCTATGTGTTATTTTATTTTCACATCATAATAATATTTTATTTAATTATCACCTAATAAGTTCTTTTTGTACGTCATAAGAATATTTTATATATCGTAATACGTAATTATATATATACTAGATTTTTCCCGCGGCTTCGCTGGCGTTAAATACAACGGACTATGTAATCGACCTTTTAAAAACTCATAGAATTATTGAGGGATAGGTGGAAAATAAATTTTATTTATTATTTTTATTTATATATACTTTTAACCAAACGCAACAAAACTAATTCACGAAGCAAAACTAAATCTAAAACCAAAGAAAGTTTTTTATTTCTTAAAAGTCCAGGAATATTATATATCTAATATAAACGAATTAATTTAATCCGAAAAACCAAAACGGTAAAACTGAATTCGAAACCGAGTTTGTTTTCGGAAATCGAAAACCAAACTAAAACAACAATGCCAAATCGCAAAGCTAAACACGAATAGCCAAAAACCGAAAGCAGTTAAATCAATGTGAATCAATCGTCAAATAACAGAGTTTAGGTACCGTATGCACTAAAGTGTGAAGCGTGGACCGATGCCCGCACTTAAGTACAGATAGAGAGCACATAACGTTATCTTGTTTCAGAAACATTCGAGTGCCATCTATCGGAATCCATGAGTAACACTTTAGGTTTCTACCTTGAAGTTGCGGAATGCTCCATACAAATTTCCAACCCCCATTTTATTGAAGTAGGGGATTAGAAATAGACAAAGAGTAGCCTATGTCACTCTCCACCCCTTCAAATATCTCAACTTAAAAAATCCCGTTAATTCGTCGCTCCATTTTGCGGTGAAAGACGGACAAACAAACACATACACTTTCCCATTTATAATATTAGTTTGGATAAAATGCTTTGATTATACAAATTACATTTAATGGTCTTTAGATAATAAATGCTTTTCTCTTGTAAACTGTTATGTTCCTTTAAAATGATTTTTTAAAACTTTACTCTTCTTAAAGTACAGAAAAAAAATCATGTGTGCCTAATATGATCTGAAGCTCTACCATGATAGTTTATGATATTCAATTAAGAGTACAACGTTTGCTCTAACAGCCAATTTATAACGGATTATCTCAAACTCAGTTGAATTGAAAAGTACAATACATGATTATAAATTTAGTAAAGCCCACAGAGCAACAGAATATTTAAATTTCCTTTTTACCTTTTAAACCGAAAAAAAGTTTTTATGTTTTTCTATTACATTTAATCTAATAGAGGTAAGTAATGTGATTTATATAATTTAAAGTATTTTCTTAATATTATGCTTATATCACACAAAAAAGTTGTTATCCAAAGTTTACTTTAGTCATAAATTTACCCCCCAGATGATGTAAAAATTAAAACAATTTAAAACCCAACGTTTTGGTTTAGTTTTCCAAACTATCCTCAGAAGTAACATTTTCTAAAAGCACCAGTTTGAAGAAACTTGCTACATCGTCAAAAAATATATTAAAACGTTGAGTTTTATTAATTTCGTGTATTTTAATTTTTAACCAGTCTGTAAATTAATAAGTAAATATAGGTTAAATAGCATCCTCTATTTTTTTAGTATCCTATTTTGCAACAAAAAATATTTAATTATTATGATATTTATCTTTTATAAAATATCCTTTATATTCCATACCTCTCACACAAAATACTGCTTTCCGATATATTGAATTGCAAACACATATTTGATCGCATATTTTAAAGTTACAAATAATGGCTTCTTAAAAACACTGAATCGCAAAAAACTGTTTTATTTATTAACATACTTATATTTTTCTGCTTCATTTAAAATGTTCCCTTTTTAAGCTGCACTTTTGAGAAGTTCTAAAAATAACTGTATTCCACTGATGACCAAAAGCGTTACACTGATAGCTTATCTGTTTTATTAGAAATAGTTTTGTTCTAAAAGGCAATTTATTTTGGCTTATCGGAAACTCAATTGAACATCAAAACAAATTCCAAAGTTCAGTATACTATTATAAAATTACTAGAGCAAATAAAGCATTTAAATTTCCCTTAGATCTGTTACGCTTTAAATGGGGCATTGTTTTCAAAAGAATTAGTTCCAAAATAAATTAATGTAATAAAGTTTAGCGAAAGAATTTTACATACATTTGAAATTCAATACTAACATTTTAAGGAAATGTTTTAATTCAGTGTAATTGCATTTTAAGAATCAAATTAATAATTTCTGTTCTTATGCAAACTTTTTATTTAACTCTGCATATGTAGCTTTATTTTTTAAATTAAATAATATTTTATATTTTTCGACTAATTGGAAGTTGAAACCATGCAATGCGTGTAAAAACTTGATATTGATTGATAGTTTTTCTGTTTCATTACATGTAATTTTAACTTAATGGCAAATTTATTTTTGGATTATCGGAAATCGGCAACCAAAGAAAATCTAAAATTAATTATTCCATAACGAAATTACTAAAGCAAACATCTAATTTATCCCAGCTAGAAAAAGTTTGTAAAAAAAGTGTAAAAAAAAGTGCATAAAAAGTGAGCGTATTTGGCACCTCTGCTTATACACAAAAAGTACAAACCGAATTGTTGACAAAAAGTGTATACGTAAATTGTTCACTTTTTGTGTACAATCAGAGGTGCCAAATACGCTCACTTTTTGTGCACTTATTTTTTTATACTTTTTTTGTATACCTAAATTTTTCACTTTTTATGCACAATCAGAGGCGCCAAGTACGCTCACTTTTTGTGCACTTATTTTTTTATATTTTTTTTGTATACCTAAATTGTACACTTTTTATGCACAGAGGTGCCAAATACGCTCAGATTTTGTGCGCATTTTTTGTACACTTCTTTGCATACTGAATAGCCCTAAATTGTATACATTATGTGAATAATCGGAAATGCCAAATACACTGATTTTGTGCACTTTTCCTTTTACACACCAAATAGTCTTACACTGTACACTTTTTATACATAATCAGAGGTGCAGAGAAAAAATATACACAGGTTTTTTTTCTGCTAATTAATTAAAATCTGCAGAGATTAAACTTATATCTATAAAAATGCATATAAATTTTAGATTGTGAACAAAAGCATACATTAAGTAAATAAACCTGCAATGAAAATTGAAATATCATAAAAAATGCTCAGTCAAAAAATTATTTCAAATCTACAGGGAAAAAAAATCGTTTGGCAGAAAATTTTGAAAATGACGTGACAATTGATTTTTCTTTAGTTATCGAATGATAATTCTGTGTGTGCTTGTTAAAATGCAAAACATAGCAAAAAAAAAAAAAAAAAAAAAAAAAAAAAAAAAAAAAAAAAAGAAAGAAAAAAAATGCAAGTAAAAAATTTGTAAAGGATGATTCTATTTGTTTAACATTAGATTTTAAAAGTTGTCACATAACTAGTTGTAAGCTCATCAGGATAATTCCAAAAAATCCCCGCCAGAATCATCTAACAGCTGCAGGTAGATCTAGATTTCGAAGATACTAACTACTAATTTTATCAACAAAAACTAAATCAAGATTAGGCATAATCCTAGTTTAACAATTTTATCTGGTCATTTTCCTTTTTTTTTTTTTTTTTTTTTTTTACAATAAAAGTTGGTTTTGTTGAAATCATGTTAGTCCCCCCCCCCCAACTCTATTATTACTGTAAAATCCTGATTGTAATCCCTTAATACTTTGAAGCAGTGTTCTCGCTGTTGCTCGCCAATGTGTCGAATTGCGATTAAATTCTTAATTTGGCGAGTAAACAAGCGATTAGGTTCGCCAAATTGCTAGTGCTCAATTTTTGCTTTTTCTTTTTTGTTTTTCATACATATGCATATACAGTAGACTCCCTCAAATCCGCAGAGCTTGGGACCAGGGGTTGTGCGAATTTTAGAATTTTGCAGATTTCTGGTCATTGCTTTGTTTACATTTTTTAAACAGTAATTTGAATGTAATTAATAGTGCATTCGCAACTATAATGAATGCTTACAATATAATAAAATATTAATATAGTAATGAACTAAAAATAATAAAAGTTTAGATAATTTTTTAAATGATTAAAGTTCTAATAGCAAAGGTCAAGTTAATAATCAATAGTGTATGATTAAATATTCATTATAAAGATTAATATTCTTCCAAAATTATTCAAGAAAACTTGCCTCATAAAAGTACATTACTAATTCACATAAAAATCATAAAATAAGGATTTTTTTTTCAAGTTTAGCCAAGCTTAATAACCAAAATATCTTGATAATGCATAATATATTTGGTAAGAACATTGTAATTACCAGTAATATCAGCAATATCTTAAACTTTTTCAAAAAAATAAAAAATTTCTTTATGAAAAAAACATGAAAATAGAGTATTAAGAAAATTATAAATTAAAAAATATATGAAACTGATACAAAATTAAGAAAAAATCAAATTTTGTCCCAATATCTAAACTGAAATTTTCATTGTTTACATCCATAAAATATGTGCGAATTTTAGAGAGTTGCAGATTTCTGGTTTGTGGATTTCAGGAAGTCTACTGTATATATATATATATACAGGGGTGGGGAAATACATTATTTTGCTCGCCAGTGGCGAGTGGATTTTCTGGATGGCGAGTGCATTTTTTGTTTTTGAGAAATTGTAGGCAATACAGACATTATCAGAGACATATTTTCAATATAGATATTGTAACTTTCTAAATTTACAGTGTAAATATAATATAGTTCTATCTTATATTAAGCTTACCTCTGTTGCATATACATTTCTTAATTTTATAGGGAAAAAAGAATTACAAAAATGTATTGTCACAATAGTAATTTTGTGTGCGATTTTGTCATAACTATTTTCAAATGCGTGGGTGTTGCATCTTGCTGGCTGGTGAAATAAATCCTTGGCTGGTAAGATTTTTGAAAAATTCCCCACCTCTGTACATATATATTTAATATATACATATTTTTTATATTTGTAGTGCATAGTTGAAATTAGATTAATAACAATCGCTGTCACAGTTTGAACTACACGGCGAATCCATTTTGCTAATACTTTTTTCATTTGGCGAATGTATTTTATTTTTAATTCGCCAAATTACTAATGTTGGTCAAATGTCAGCGAGAACACTGCTTTCAAGCAATTTTTATTTTCCACACTCACATATAAGCCCCCCTCCTACCACACACACACCTCTTTTGTGGTAAAAAAATATTTAAAAATCTAAGTGTTAAACTGTGTGTTTAACACTTAGTATAACACTTTCATAACAAGTACTCACTGGAAACTTTTTTAAATTATTTATTGCTACCAGATAGTAATATCATATTTGCTCATAGGCCATAATAAAAACCGTTGAATGTAAACATACAATTATTTCACCTATTATATGTATATTCATAGAAACTTATCAAAATATTTAATCTACATTCAGTGACTTAATGAGAACTTGAGCTAGTTCATACACAGGGTGCATAAAAGTGCTTATTTTTTAGTACTCCTATTTCTGAATTTTGCTTATACTGTTAAAGGAATGAAAACCCTGTGTAAAAATGAAAAACAACGGTATATACTGAATACAGCACTGAAGTGTAATAAATATTATTTTTAATGCATGTTGCTGATATTCAATTTCTGTTCTTGGAGATGCATACAATCCTCTCAAATATTAAACTTTTCTTTTAATGAAAAAAAAATCCCCAAAGGGACCTTTTTTTAAGAATGATCCATATGCATATATTTACAGTAGTACTCCGGTGATCCAAAAATTGACTTAACCAAAAGATCTTAAAATTCCAAGTCCTTTTTAAATGTAAAAAATTTTACTGTCAACACTATTTTTACCAATGTCAATTGACACCTTTCAACATATTTTGTTTTATGATTACTGTTTTATTTATAAGTTTTACACCAAAACAATTCCAAATCATTTTTAATACATTGAAATTTGTTTTAATTAGCTTTAAAAATTAGAAGCAAAAATCAGAACTTTGAAAGGTGCTTTTGGACACTAGTAGAAATAGTGTTAAAAAAAACAAAAACATGTTTTTTATTAAAAAAACAGAGTTAACTTACTTATTTGGTCCACTGCATAATTTTGAGCTCTTTATTATATATATATGTAAAATACTTCATTATTTTACATAATATGTTGCGATTTTCTTTTGATTTTCAACTTTGCATGGTATCAATGCTGATTTATCACGCCATCTTTTAAATAACAACACATTTGTTGTTGCATCTTCTTGTACTTCAATATCTCAAAGTGACACATTTTTTATCTCAGTAGCTTCACTGTGTGTAATCCTGCTCCACATCTACGACATAATCTGTAACATGTTACAACATTTTTATTACAGCACTGTACTAACTATCAAGCTTTTCACCATAAGCTTCTCAGTTATTAAAAAAATCCTATGGAACCCCGGTTAATCGAAAATTCTTTGGTCCCATACTTTTAAAATAAGAACCATGGGTGCAAGTTTGAAATTTTGTCAAGACTGAAAATATTTTGAATTCCCCTTCTACTAACTGGGTCTGAGTGAACATCTACACACACATGTAGCTTGCATTTTTACCCACGACCCTATGATGAAGTCCCCCCCCCTCCCCCCCGATCTTTAGCCAAAATTTGGCATTTTTATGCAATCTTTTGCCAAAATTTGCTATTTTTGACAAAAATCAGACTTTGTACAGCCTCAGGAAAAAAAAAGCTGAACTTTCAAGGACATTTGACAAAATTAGAACTTTTCTGTAATTTTTTAACAAAATTAGCCTTTTTTGCTAACTTCTTACAAAAATCGCACTTTTTTCCACTGTTTTTTCAATGACATTTGCATTTATCAATGATCCTTTAGAGATATTCGTAGTTTTTCTCACCCTTTTTTGACAAAATTCAGATATTTTCCACAATCTTTTGAGAAAATTTGCATATTTACTGCAATCCTTCGTCAAAACTCGTGTATTTTCCATGATCTTTCGTCAAAATTTTCATATTTTCTGCTACCTTTTGTCAAAATACACTTTTTTCTGTGATCTTTTGAAAAAACTCTCGTATTTTCTATGATCCTTCTAGAAAATTCTCATTTTCTGTGATCTTTCAACAAAATTGCGATTTTTCTTCGATCTTTCGATAAAATTCGCGATTTTCCTCCGATCTTTCGTCAAAATTAGAGATTTTCTGCTCCTTTCTACAAAATACTTCTATTTACCTCAATCTTACAACAAATTACTCATATTTTTCGGCAAAATTTACATATTTTCTGTGATCTTTCGGAAAAATTCGGGTATTGTTCGTGATCTTGAGGAAAAATTTGGATATTTTCCGCGATCTTTTGGAAAAATTCACATATTTTCTGCAATTTTTCGGCAAAATTCGCATATTTCTCTTGATCTTTCGACAAACTCTACATATTTTCCTCAATTTTTTGACAAAATTAGAACACTTCTTCGATCTTTCAAGAAAATTAGAGTATTTTCCAGAATCTTTCCAAAAAAAGTAGAGTATTTACCACGATCTTCGACAAAAAATAGAGTATTTTTCACGATTATCTTAGAAAATTAGAATATTTTCGTAATCCTTTAACAAAAGCCGCAACTTTTTACATAATCCTTTGACCGAAGTCGCGCTTTTTCCAAAATCCTATGATGGAAAGAGTTACCTCCCACTTTTTTTGGAGAAAATAGTTTTTTTCCAGGATCGTTTGAAAAATTTATAGGTTTTTTGCACAGTTGCATTGGTTTAGAGGTATAAAAAATTTGAGAATTTTCTTGATTGCCTTTGTAAAAATTGCGAATTTTCTTGATTGCCTTTGTAAAAATCGATAATTTTGTCGACCAGACTCGAAAAATCAAATTTCATCGATTGGCTTCGTAAAAATCACGTATTTTGTCGATCCAATTCGTAA
Source organism: Maratus speculifer (assembly GCA_964019185.1). Lineage (NCBI taxonomy): Eukaryota > Metazoa > Arthropoda > Arachnida > Araneae > Salticidae > Maratus > Maratus speculifer. The sequence continues at coordinate 205,436,759 of OZ025291.1, forward strand.
AAATCTAATTTTTGTTGTTAAACAAGAAAAAAAATCAATCATTTTGTTGATCGGCTGTGGAAAAGTTGCGAATTTTACCTATCGTGTGAAAAAAAATTGCAAATTTCACCGATTGGCTTTGTAAAAGTCACGAATTATGTCGATAGCTTTGTAAAACTTGCGATTTTCGTCAATCGGTTTCATAAAAATCATAAATTTTATTGATTAGATGCAGAAAAATTTTAAATTTTGGCAACTGTCTTTGTAAAAATCACAAATTTTGTTGATAAGTGCAGAAAAATTGCGAATTTTCTCAATTGGCTTTATAAAAGCGATATTTTTGTTCGAAACCGTTTTGTCGACTAAACTCGAAAGATCGCACATTTTGTCGATTCATTTTGTAAAAATCTTATTTTTGTTGTCAAACAAGAAAAAAATCGATAATTTTGTGGATCAGCTGTGGAAAAATTGCGAATTTTACTGATCACGTGAAAAAAAAACGCAAATTTCGTTCATTGGCTTTTTAAAAACCACGAATTTTGTAGATTGCTTTGTAAAAATCGAGATTTCCGTCAATCGGTTTCATAAAAATCATAAATTTTATTGATTAGATGCAGAAAATTTTTTAATTTGGCAACTGTCTTTGTAAAAATCACGAATTTTGTTGATAAGTGCAGAAAAATTGCGAATTTTCTGAATTGGCTTTATAAAAGCGATATTTTTGTTCGAAACCGTTTTGTCGACCAAACTCGAAAGATCGCACATTTTGTCGATTCATTTTGTAAAAATCTTATTTTTGTTGTCAAACAAGAAAAAATCGATAATTTTGTTGATCAGCTGTGGAAAAATTGTGAATTTTACCGATCATGTGATAAACAATTGCAAATTCTGCCGATTGGCTCTGTAAAAATCACGAATTCTGTTGATTGCTTTGTAAAAATCATGATTTTCGACAATCGGTTTCATAAAAATCAGAAATTTTATTGATCAGATGAAGAAAAATTGTGAATTTTGGCAACTGTCTTTGTAAAAAATCATGAAATTTGTTGATTTATGCAGTAAAATTGCAAATTTTCTTAATCGGCTTCGTAAAAATCAATACTTTTGTTGACCAGACTCGAAAAATCGTAAATTCCATCGATCAGCTCCATAAAAATCGCAGATTTTGTCGATTCATTTTGTAAAAATCTTATTTTTGTTGTCAAACAAGAAAAAATTGATAATTTTGTTGATCAGCTGTGGAAAAATTGTGAATTTTACTGATCATGTGAAAAACAATTGCAAATTCTGCCGATTGGCTCTGTAAAAATCACAAATTCTGTGGATTGCTTTGTAAAAATGGCGATTTTCGTCAATCGGTTTCATAAAAATCAGAAATTTTATTGATCAGATGCAGAAAAAATTGTGAATTTTGGAAACTGTCTTTGTAAAAATCACGAATTTTGTTGATTGGTGCAGAAAAAATGCAAATTTTCTTAATCGGCTCTGTAAAAATCAATAATTTTGTTGACCAGACTCAAAAAATCATAAATTCCATCAATCAGCTTCATAAAAATCGCACATTTTGTCAATTTATTTTGTAAAAATCTTATTTTTGTTGTCAAACAAGAAAAAATCGATAATTTTGTTGATCAGCTGTGGAAAAATTGCGAATTTTACTGATCATGTGGAAAAAAAATTGCAAATTCTGTCGACAGGCTCTGTAAAAATCACAAATTATGTCGATTGCTTTGTAAAAATGGCGATTTTCGTCAATCGGTTTCATAAAAATCAGAAATTTTATTGATTAGACGCAGAAAAAATTGTAAATTTTGGCAACTGTCTTTGTAAGAACCACGAATTTTGTTGATTGGTGCAGAAAAATTGGGAATTTTCTTAATCGGCTATGTAAAAATCAATAATTTTGTTGACCAGACTCAAAAAATCGTAAATTCCATCGATCAGCTTCATAAAAATCACACATTTTGTCAATTTATTTTGTAAAAATCTTATTTTTGTTATCAAACAAGAAAAAATCGATAATTTTGTTGATTAGCTGTGGAAAAATTGTGAATTTTACCGATCATGTGAAAAACAATTGCGATTTTTGTCAATCAGCTTCGTAAAAATCAAATTTTATTGATCAAATAAAGAAAAATTGTGAATTTTCTCAATCGTTTACTTAAAAATTGATAATTTCGTCGACCAGACTCGAAAAATCGTAAACTACATTGACCGGCTTCATAAAAATCGCATATTTTGTCAACCCATTTCTTAAAAATCATAATTTTTGTTTACTTCATCAATCAGCTGTGGAAAAATTGTGTATTTTACCAATCATGTGAAGAAAGATTGCAAATTTCTTCGATTGGCTTTGTAAAAGTCATGAATTTTGTAAATTGCTTTTAAAAATTTTAATTTCCGTAGATCGGTTTCGAAAAAATCATAAATTTTTTTGATCAGGCATAGAAAAATTGTGAATTTTCTCGATCGGTCATGTAAAAATCAATAATTTTGTTGACCAGACTTGAAAAATCATAAATTCCATTGATCAGCTTCATAAAAGTCGCACATTTTGTCGATTCATTATGTAAAAATTTTATTTTTGTTGTCAAACAAGAAAAAATCGTTAATTTTGGTGATCAGCTTTAGAAAAATTGTGAATTTTACCAATCATGTGAAAACAATTGCAAATTCCATTGATTGGCTCTGTAAAAATCACGAATTCTGTCGATTGCTTTGTAAAAATCATGATTTTCGTCAATCGGTTTCATGAAAATCAGAAATTTTATTGATCAGACGCAGAAAAAATTGTGAATTTTGGCAACTATCTTTGTAAAAATCATGAATTTTGTTGATTGGTGCAGAAAAATTGTGAATTTTCTTAAACGGCTATGTAAAAATAGATAATTTTGTTGAAAAGCTCCATAAAAATCGCACATTTTATCGATTCATTTTGTAAAAATCTTATTTTTGTTGTCAAACAAGAAAAGATTGATACTTTTTATTAGTAATTTTTGACGAATTAAATTTTTTTCCCCGATCATTAGGAGAAATTTACACTTTTCCAGCAATCCTTTGAAGAAATTTACCCAACACAGTGAGGTTTGTACTGGCATTTTTGTTGTATTTCATCTGTTACCTCCCCCATATAAAAATGACAACAAATTTTGATGCATACTCCCATCAATCCCAGAGATAATGAAATTCATCGTCGAAAAAGCAGAAATCCACGTTTCTGCGGAAAATAATCTGTAGGTAAAATATTTTTACAATTGAAGCATTAATTAATCAAACAGTCACTTACCTGTGGTGTATTGTCTTATTTTTTAAATGTTTATTAACAACCTAAATTTTTCAAATAGTAAGTAATAAAAACTAAACATGACATGAAGCAAAATAAAGGTTTAATGAAAAAGAATCTGCAAAAAAGAAAATAAAATTGTAATGCCCATCTCATGTCTTTTTTCACCTCACAAAACACTTATAATTTAAGGGGGAATTAATTTTTATTTTTCATAAGAATTTCCATTAGTTTTGAAAAGCAATCTAAGCATCTAGTAAATGTCAAATAATCAGCAAATTAAATTAATATCAGTGATTAAATCAATATCAATGAATAAATTAACATCAACAATTAAATTAATAATGTGTGGTTGTTATTACAAACAATAACCATGCATTAATGAGTAATGTAAAATTTTCATTTCACCCCCAACTATTTTCAATTTTTTAATCAAAGCAAGATTCTGTAATTTTATATTTTGTTTAGTACTGTTAAATTTCAGAATAAAAAATGATATTAATTCCAAAAGCCAAACCACCTCCTCCCTCTAGAGATACCTTACGATATCATTCGTCAGAGCTCCCCCTCCTCCCATAAAACTATAACGCTATATTTGTAGAGCTAGCTAATTCGGAAAGATTTTCAAGTCCCTGCAAATTCATAAACTTGGAGCAAAAGGCGAAATTTTTTTTCGATCCCGATCGATTCCACAGGGTTTGCCTGTGCTTACAAATGACTGAGTCATCTGAAATTTTCACAGAGATACTTGTAAAAAAATAACTTTGGTATAAATGCTATAATTTAAATTAGAAATAATAAAATCAAAAAACGACGGAACACGCGGTAGTATCCGTTCGATTCTCTCGCTTCGCGGTCGAGTGACGTCACATGTAAACACACCAGCTCCAAGTCTCTGTGTTGAGAAGTATTAATCCTTCTGATTCCTAGAGTCGGAAAGATCGCTACAGCGGTACATGAGAGAAAAATAAATAAATTAATAATTATTAAAAAGGATTCGTCTGATTTTTGAAAGCGCAAGTGATTTTCATAATAATTGGAAGCTATAACTGATAAGGGAAAAGGGCAAATTGTAAGCTCGTTGAAAAAGTGGAGTGTTTGCGCGCGTGTTGTGAGCATGTGTGTGTGTGGGGGGGGGGGGGTCCACTTCACTTCCCTCGATTTTGAAACTTAATTATTTAATTTTTTTTTATTTTGAAAAACTTCATAAAATTTATTCTTTTCGAGAAATTTAAAATAAAAAAGGAAGTAACACATTTTCTGATAGGGGGATGAAAGCATGTGAGAGCAATTGCCCCCCCCCCCTTCTTTTTAAAATTTGATTAATTAAAATTTATTTTTCACTTTTTTTGAAATTCGTAGTCAAATTTATTATTTTCGAGTAACTTAAAAAAAAAGTAAAAATTTTGCAATGGGGGAAGGGCATAGAACGGCTTTTGCCCCTCTCTCGATTTTGAAATTTAACTAAGTTTTGTTTTTCTACGATTTTGAAAAACACAGCAAAATTAATTCTTTCTAGGAGTAGGCACATTTTGCCCTTAACAGGATTTTGAAATTTAATTAACTTTTTTTTTTTTTTCGTTTTGAAATGCCCAATAAAATATGTTTATTTCAAGTAATTTAAAATTAAACGATTTTTATGGGAAGAAGTCATATGAGAGTCATTGCCTCTCCCTTAAGTTTGATTTAAATATTATTTAGTCTAAAATACAATTGAATTTTATTTTTGAATGATTTTGAAAAACATAGTAAAATTATGTCTTTTCGAGAAATTTAAAATAAAAGAGAAATTAAATATTTCCGTAAAGTTAGAGGGTTTTACTAAAAACATTACCCCTCCCCTAAGTTTAAAAATTTATAATTAATCAAAATTTCTATTTTCCTTATTTTTAACACATTCGCTGCCGATCACGCGTCAGCGCGTGATGTGGCGCCAACGTTAAGGGGCCACTCACGCGCCAGCGCGTGATGTGAGGTGGTGTCAAATAGCCAGTCACGCGCTGGTACGGGAAAATCTTTCACTGATTATTTGTTACAAAAAATAAATCGGCTTCTGGGAAAAACCCACTTCTACAGTGCGGCATTAACTATCATCACATCTTCAAGTAAGCGGCAGCGAATGTGTTAAAAGATAGTAGAATTTATTATTTTTAAGCAACTTAAAATAGAAGATAATCTCAAGGAAGTTTCCGGTAATGAAGCGAGGGGGGGCGGAGGTTCATTACCCGTATTTCTGGATTTTGAAATTTAAATAGTTAAATTTGTTTTTCTTCAAATTAGATAAGCATACTAAAATGTATTTAATTTGTTTACCTTAAAATTAAAATCGAACTGAGAATTTTCTTTTATTGAGAAAGGGACCACAAGCTCACGATTTTGAAATTTAATTAACTCATTTTATTTTGGCTTATTAAGACATAATCCAATTTATTCCTTCCGATTAAATGCAAGTTAAATACAACATTAGTTTACTTTTGAAAATTTTCACAAATTTAGAAAAGACACCAGGCATGAAAATAATAATCCCTGTAATGAAAAAATCTAATTTTTACATCTATAAAAAAATAGTACATAATATTTGCAAAATTGGAATCTTTAATTTTTTTTTTCAAAAAAAAAAAAAAAAAAAAAAAAAAATTGCATAATTTTTGCACACATGGAATATTTATTTATTTTATGCAAAAGAAGTGCACTGTTTTTGATAACTTATAATGTTCACTTTTTTGTATGTATAAAACATGAAAATATTTTTCACAAAAAGTACATACTTTTCGGAGTATTCAAAAATAGTCACTTTTTGTGCACAAATTGTGTACAATCTAAACTTTTTTGCAAACAAAGTGTAAACTTTTTTTAGCTGGGATGTTTCTCCTTTGAATTAAAAAAGTATGCTTAAACTGAAGATTTAGATTCTGATTGAAAAAATCGAAAATAAACTAATGTAATACAGACAATGCAAACTTTATTCACATTCAGTTATTTAATAATTAAAATAACTATTTAATTTTTAAAGATACTCATGTTTCTCTCTAACTTCCCCTTATGAATTTTCCCGTTATGAAAAGAAATTTGAATAAATTTCTGAACATATTGTCTATTTTTCCACATTTCCTCGATACCAGTTAACTCCTTGGGGACGAGCGTTACGTATAAGCGCCGCAAAAAGGCTTAAGAATCCTCATTTATCCCCACCAGTATAATTTCACTATTAAATTTGCCTTTCTTAATCGGAGCATTTTCTCAATTTAATAAGGCACAATTTAAAAAAGAAAAAACCGGTGACAAATCATTAAAAACTTCGTAAAAGTCTCCCGTCCCGGAGGAATTAAGCATAAATATAGTTTTAGTTTACAGACAATAAACAAAGAGCCAACAAATATTATTAATTTATTATTGTTTGATGCAAGAATTTCTTTTTTAAACCTTACGTTCACCATGGAGGTTTATGAGCAAACCTAACTCCCCGTTTATCTAGCATAAATGAATTTGGAGAATTTGAGCTTAATGTTTATAAACTGTAATTTTTTGAAATATACAGTGATGGAACAGTGGAGCAATAGTTGGTCAATTATAATCATTAAATTGTAATAGTATTCTTCGCATTGAAAAATTTGAAGAAATTTGCCCAGAAATTAGACAAAAATATTTAAAAAAATTTGCAAAACGTATTAACTGTCTGATGTTAGATTATTCCATAAATGGATATTTTCTTTTTTAAAAATAATACCAAAAAAGTTATTTTTTATTGTTTTGTTGTAGCATTCCTGAGCTCTCTAAGAGTAAACAAATTAAATTATCAAAAGAAATACGGAAAGAAATCAGCCTTGCTCAATCCATCACTGTTTTTTTTAGTTCTACAAAAATGTTATATACCTACGACTTCTGAATTTCTGTACTCCTGTCCATCAACAACTTGCTCTATTCCACCTCCTTTTTTTCTCAAAAATGTTGTTCCTTTCTCAAAAATCTTACCATAACGCCCTTATTCTTCCAACTTATGATCCAGCTGGTTCAGTCCAAAGAAATTGCATCTTCTTTTGAAAATCGGAGGTAAATTGTAACACAATAAAAGGAATGTTTTCGCATGCTTTCAAACGGAACTCGGCAAGATTTTATAATTTATCATCAATTGCATTTTATTTTTGACTTTGACATTTTTTTCATCCATTCTCATATATATATATATATATATATATATACATATATTAATGAAAAAAATTAATACTGAGAAAAGTATTATATGAATAAATGTTATTGGGTCTAATATCGGTTCTGATAATTTCATATTTGACTTTTTTTTCTATATATATATACCCAATTTTTGTTTGCATTTATAGGCGTTTTATAATTCTTAAAACCAAAAATCTTGTTTTGTGCCTTTAAAATTTTATAATTCGCGTACCCGTTCGAGTTTTTTTTAAATTTTTAGAAAAAATTACCGTTATGTTAATAATATTAATACTAAATAAATTAATAAGTGTTTAAAGAATATTTTATTGTCTCAAAGAAAAAAAACGTTTTTTTTTTTTTTTTTTTTTTTTTTTTTTGCAAGCTATTCAAGTAATATTCATAGGAAAATAGGCTGAGGAAGAATTTTTGGAGATGTTTAGAAAATATTGTATTACAAGAAGATTTAATCTATATTACAGATTTCTAATACTTTTTACGTTTTATTACGCATTATGCGTTTAGGTAAGAAACTTTAACTTTAAATTAAAAATTTGAAGTGTATATTTAAAATAAAAGAATTACAGATGGCGCAAAGAGAATTAAACAAAATTTAATAATGTTTTTACTAAATACCTAGACATAAATGAAGTCATCCATAAAATGCATAGGCATATAAAATCATTGCTACATTTAAATAGAAGCAAAAGTATGCCTTAATACAAAATAATACTTCAGCAAAAGATATGTACTATTAATAGTACTTCAGATCCGAAAGGGTTAAAAAATCACTAAAAATCCAATCCCAAAATAATCCTTCTTAATGGAAAAATAGTGTCTGAGGAAACATTTGGAGCACCTAAAAGTCTATACTAGGAAAAATTTTATGAGATGAACTGGAACAGAGATGTGACAATTGAATGAGTTCTAGAGAAGAAAATAATTGATATGCACTGTCGTAACACTGACACGTTGCAATAAAATTTTCAAGAAATAAGTATTGAAAACATAAACATTTCGTACAGACATGTCTATAAGTACTACTGAATGTTTGGATATGACTGAGATAGATGACTTCCGAAAACACTGTAGAAAAAGCATTCCAAAAAGCAAAAATATAAAAATAGTTACACAAATGTTTCACAGGAAAGAGTTTTGAGAAAACTTCGACAAGTGAATAATGGACTTAAATGGCAAAGTTTCCTATATCAGAAGAATATTGCATTGATACATTTCATATCTAAAATACAATTCTGCAAACCAATTGGAGTATTGATAGTTTACGAAAGTTATTAATGTTTCTTTCTGCATATGAGAAGCCGGATTTACATGAATTGCAGAGTGAAATGAAAAAAAAAATACTTTATTTATGTTTAAATAAATACGTTAACTCTCTTTAGAAACTTTTAACTCAAATGTCATAAAATTCGAAGACTATTTAGCTTACTGCGCCTACATCAATTCTTAACATTTACAACAGGTTATCCTTATGTTGCTGCATCTTACGGAGCAATCTTCGGGCAATTAATATATTTAAAAAAGCATTGCAAATTACTATCAATAATGGAGGACGGGACAGACCTTTAAACAATTGAGGTGACAGAGGCGATTTTATTAACCTTGACGCTATTATCATCAGGTGAGCTTCTTTGAAGACAAAAATGATTAAAGTTATTATTATTATTATTATTATTATTATTCACTACATAAGTCATTAATACGAATTTTTATATTTTGATGTTCATATTTCTTTGGAAAGAATTTTTTATGCATAAGAATAACTATAATTCTTGCTTACATTGCGCAGATCATTTAAGTTGAAAATTAGAGCAACTTATTCCAATTTTGGAAATTTTCGAATTCTCCCACCTCTAAAAATTGTCTGCCCGTGGGTGCATTCTTGGAAATTTTAAAATTGCCATTTTCTGACGATTAGCTCAAGCATTACATTGATAAACTGGTGTTTAATTTTCGCAGGAGCAAACGTGTTTCAATATAATCTTTCGATTGTTGCTTACTTACCCTGAAACTATCCTTAATGTAAAAATGAAATAAAAAATCCAACGTAAGCAGCAATCGAAAGAAAATTTGAAACACTTTTTCCCATGCATAAATTATTCGCCCTCATCTCCGCGTTATCGAGATATACACGGTTAGCACAGATGAATGACCGGACTTTAAAAATCATATTTTGAAAACTATTACACTTATTACAACTGATATATAAAAATAAATAGAATCATTCCAAGTTTTTTTTCTGTTACAGATGTTCAGTGTGTGAACCTTTCTTAACACGACTAAGCAAAATCTTTAATAAAGTTCGTTTCATACATTTGGCAGTTTTGCACAGTCAACCATTCTTAGTGCCGCACTGCTGCATTAAAACACTAAATAATGCTAAATCGTGCATAAATGTTGTAAAATTCTTCTAGATAAAGCTGTCTTCTTTCCATTTCAAAAACTTGATCATTGCCTATTACTTTAGAATGCACAATTAAAGGATTAATATCAGATCTCTTTACAATGTAACTCACGCTTCATATAGAGTTTAAAAATAGTCGCCAAGTTTTAAGGCATGAAACACTAAAAACTGCATCTTTAATCAATTAGTATGTAGTTTTCTTCTGAATGTTTAGAAAAAAAAAAAATTTGTAACCGCATATAAAGTAGAAATTAGACTATCTTCTAGAGAAGCTATTACAAATAAGAAAATTTTAAATGTGTCTTAGCTCTAAATGTATGAAGGTTTCAAACATTCGTTGAAAAACTAATGAAAAAGTATATGCTATTGTGAAAATTTATGCTAAAAATTGACAAAAGATTTTGACCCGATAGAAGATATTTGAACGGTCAATGATTACTTTGCATACAAATGTTAAAAAAAAAGGAAAGGACTAATTTCAACGTGGCATTGAAACAAAACTTTTTTTATTTCCACGAACAAAACTTTGTGTCTTTATCGGAATGACACCGCCTGTACGTAGATGGTGATTATCTGCAATAGATAAATATCTATCGCATAATCTTTTCTGTCATTAGCTGTTTGTAAATTAAATTTGTGTTGGTGAGTATCTCTATAAGTAAAGCAATGTAAATGGCACGATGTGGTCAAATATGTAGACTGACATCAAATCATTCACCAACACGATTAAAAATTCCCAATGTTTTTGCACACACACAAAAGAGTGGAAATTCAGCACTCTCAATTTGGCGAGGCTGATTATTCTTTTACTCGCCAAATGGAGCATTTTGTCGCAATTTGGCGCAATGTCGAGCGGTCTCGAGAACTCTGGTAACGACAACGATGAAACGAGCGCAAATACTTTATGCATCGGAAAAAAAGTTTCAGTATTCCCTTTCGATTGTTATTTATTTATTTTTTTTTCTACTATCACACTATTTGTATAGTTTCCTGGTTATATAAAATCAAACATATCATAAGGGAGAGAGAAAACAACAAAAAGCTTAGGTGTCGAAATTTCGTCAGGAACATTAAGAGACATTTTACGTAGAAGAATAAGAAATTCCTAAAGAACCATGTGATTTGGTGATGAATGAGGGAAAAAGAAAGCAATAGTGGAGTATTGAAGTATTTCAAGAGAATTTGTCTTGCCAATTCAAAATGGATCAGATGGGAAACGGGTTGTCGATAGTCTTTCGCAAAAGACTAAAGAGCTAAATTAATCAGCACTAAAATGCATAAATTCGTTAGGGTTTAAAATAATAAATGTTATTTTTTTAACATTTGCGCCATGATGTTGGAAGCTAAATATAATTGATCTATACATATAAACATTGCTTATTCAGTAACAGTAAATGAAATGAATTAATAACAGTAAATGAAATGATTTAAGGGAGACCCGTAAGAAAAAACCCAAAATTTTTATTATTGATTTTAAAGTAATGAATTTTGGTGTACTATTTAGGAATCTTCTTGTAAGGAATAATTAGCAAAAAAATTCACTTTTTATTAAAAAGTATATTTTTTATGGGGATTTTTATGATTTTTTTTGTCGAAAAATACACTTTTTAAAATTACTACTCCTCATTCAATTTTCAATATTTTGGTATTACTAAAATTTCTTAATAAGTGTTATAGTATATAGAAAAGAACTAAGGAGAGATATTTTTAATTTTCTATTTTAATCGACTAAGAAAAAAATAAATAAAAATACGCATGGTAAATTTCCTTAAATTCGTTATAATTTTCATGTTTACCAATTTATGTAAAATTTTCAGAAATAGTTAAAAAAAATCTGTCCGTAATTTTGTTGCAAACTTTTTTATGATTCTAAAAACATAAACACTTTGTTTGTAAATCATTTTACCACTGAGCCTTAGTACTTTAAACTTAGGCAAAATATGAAAAAAGTCATTTTCAGGAAAACACGTTTTAAATGGCCGCTAGTCCTTTAAACTCTATAGTGAGTACAATTTAAAAAGCTCATTTTCTACCCGTTCCAAGTGTCCACGAGTTCTGAAATGTTGCATGGATATTCGCAAATATGTATTTTATCGTTTTCTGAGAAAAACAAATTTTGAACTTTTGATGATTTTTGGCCGAAAATGGGGTACGGGTCTCCCTTAAGGGCTGACGCTATAGTTTATTCAAATTTTTAGATTAGTAAGCTAACAAAATGATTTATATTAATCACCTTATAAAGACAACTTCAATATTATTTAAAGATATATATTCATCTTTCGAAATGAGCACTCAAGTACAATCAATGACGGCAAGAGGACGCAGTCAGGTGTGCAAAAATGTGCAATGAAATATTGAACATGCCTCATTTTAGTGAACACGTCTGCGTTGTCTGTGCACATTTCGTTCCACGAATCTCTGAAAACAAAATGCACTCACTCCGATCGTCTTAGATTTGTTCTATATATAATCCTGAACAACCTGAACATATCCACATATTTTTTTCCTTTTTTACTGTTTTTAAATTCTTGGATTACTTTTATAGAGAATTTTGGTTTTTTCCCCCACCACTCTCTTCAAGCTGCCTTTTGTGTATATGCTTTTTGTAATAATATTTGTAATTACAGACTTTCTGCTCCTCATCCTATAAGATCGTAGCACGGATGATTGTGAATAAGATGAGAATTCTGTTAGTTTGATTTAAGTTGAGCCTGTTGAAATCAAAGCTATACTTTGATTAAGCGAAGTTGGATTTATTTCATGGTGAGCGAGCTTCATTTTCTAAATAGTTTTCCTGTCTTATCAGAAATATAATTTTCTGTTGAAAATAATTCTTATTCCTCCTCATTTTTAATGTTCCGCTGTTTGTTCTATGTGATAAGTATAAAATTGCAAGTATAAAATTATGGCCAGTAAAAATGTATTCTACAGCTAAAGTGTAAATTAAAATAGATAGCAGATGTGTTGGACAAAAATAGGTGCGCATACGTGACCAATTTGGAACTGCGCATTCCTGCACTGTCATCATTAATTAAATTCGGAACGATGCGGTTTATGCGATTAACCGATAAGCAAATCTAAATAAATTAAATGACTTGTTGTCGTATAATGACTTAAAACAAAAAACAAGAAAAGTAAATTTATTTTATAATCTTTATAATGATCCTGTTTTCAAAAATCATAAATATTGACACAAGAAATTTACAACTGTAGCTAAAAACACAACTTTGTTTTGGAATTGGATAATAGGGTGGGTCGAAAAAATCGATTTTTTTTCAAATCCACTATTAATAGTGCGGAAAAGTTGCCTTTTGTAATTAGAAGGATAACGCAAAAAAGGTTTTTGAAATCGGTTAATATCTTTAGGCCGCGCATCGCACTTGAAGTTCGGAAAATTTGACCAAAATTACATTTTTTTAAATTAATGATGAAAATCAAAAAAATTTCGATCCTACTTCTAATAGTGCGGAAAAGTTTCCTTATACAACTAAAAAGATACGCAAAAACTTTTCTGAAATCGGTTACTATCTTTAAGTTGCTCATCGCACTTGAAATTTGGAAAATTTGATCAAAAATGACATTTTTTGGAATTAATGAGAAAAATTAAAAAAAATTCGAACTTGCTTGTAATAGTACGCTAAAGTAACTTTTTACAATTAAAAAATAACTTTTTTATTTTTTAAATCTGCTAATACCTTTAAATCGCGCATCGTACCTTAAATTTGGAAAATATGACCAAAATTGACATAGGCTGATTAGAAAAACAACTGACAAACCGGTTTTTTTCTATTCCAATTGCTCAGTGCGCATATGAGCTGTGAATACAGCTGGTTTTCATGCTTGTCATGTAATTACCACAAACAGTTACGTTATATAAAGGAAAAATCGGTGTTAAACGCTATCGAAGATCTAATAGGGAAGGGCACATTTCTTTAATTCGGGAGCCGGATGATCAAAATATGCTGGTCATCTAACGCCTATGAATGGAACCGGAAAAACTATTTGTGAAAGTATCGTTTTATATCTGGCTCAGAAGAATATCTCCTTAGATGAAGTCCTTGTACTTGGATGTGATAGTTCCTCTATCAGTACGGGATTGAAAAAAAGGGTTATTCGAAATTTGGAAATGAAGATACGCAGGCCCTTGCAGCGGTGCATTTACTTGTTGCATTTCATCGAATTGCCTTTTAGGCACTTGTTTCAATGCATTGAAGATAAAAACAAACGGCCAGCATTATTTTCTCGTCCTATACGCAAGCAACTACCTGCTTGCGAAAGACAACCTGTCATCAAGTTTGAATTAATCAATTGCTCTCACCCAATAGTGACTGTTGAAAACCCAAATGACCTCAGTAAGATAAAAAATATCTTTTTAAAATATCAAATGCTGTGTGATCGGACTTCTGTCCTGAGGATCTTTCTGTCCGAGATCCAGGGACCATTTCTCATTCCCGGTGGCTAACGACCGCCAATCGAATTCTCAGACTGTATATATCCACAGAAAACCCTAGGACTGAAACGAAGCAGTTAGTTTTATTCATCATAGAAACATATGTGCCTGTATGGTTTGAAATTAAGAAGAATAATTCCATTAATCAAAGCATATACACAATACAATAACAACATCGCGCTACCTATCAAAAAGTCTGCAGGAAGTTATAGACCCTGTTATTGAGGGTAACGCTTACTTCACTCATCCATAAAACCTACTATTGGCAAAGATTGCAGATGAGAGGGAGCATGTGCGAGAGTTAGGATTACAACAAGTTTTGAAAGCAATGAAACTGGTGACAGAACAAGTGGCAACTGTGAGAGATTTTGTGATACGCAAGTTAAATTTTGGCGCTAAGGATTAGACTGAACTAATTGATTGGTCGAGCTGCAAAGTTACTTCACCAGCTTTTTACACAGAATCAGTCCAGAGAGAATTTTCTATTTTATTGAATCGAAATTTCTCTCAGAATTGGAAATGAAAACAATAAGGGCGTTTCCGTACCACACACACAGGCGGTGGAATGATGTGTGAAACTTGTGAGTGAAGCTTCTGAAAAAGGATGTGGCTCTAATAGCAGATACGGCTATATTAGATCATCTTTACTTTCGCGATCACTTATGTCAACATTTGATAATATATCTCACTACAAGGCTTTACACGAGGTAAAAAATGAAGGTAAAAAGAAAAATAACAATTTTCTAAAATTACTATAAAGCAAATAGCCTAATATTGCATAAGTAAAACTTGTTTAAAATTGATTTAAATTTTTTTGTTGAAGAATGTCTCATTAAGTAGTGTTCTAAATCTGTTCAATATAAGTGTTTAAATAAATAAAATAGCTAAAAATATATACTTTTCTAATTTTTTTCGTAATTTATAAACAATGTATTATGAAAAATTATTAACCAATTTTAAAATTGATTTTATTTTACGTTTCTATGCATACAATGGAATATTTTTATGTTATTAGAAAAAAATGAGAAAAGAAGACGACTTTTCATCTTTTATATGAAACATTATCAATTTTCATAAAATTTCGCTAACTTAAATGGACTTAAAGGTATTAATAGATTTTAAAAAGAAAAAAAGTATGTTTTAATTGTAAAAGGTTACTTTAGTGTACTATTACAAGCAAGTTCGAAAATTTTTTAATTTTCCTCAATAATTCCAAAGAATGTCATTTTTGATCAAAATCTCCGAAATTCAAGTGCGATGGGCGACCTAAAGATATTAACCGATTTCAAAAAAAGTTTTTGCGTTATCTTTTTAGTTATAAAAGGAAACTTTTTCGCACTATTAGAAGTAGGTTCGAAATTTTTTTAATTTTCATCATTAATTTCAAAAAATGTCATTTTTGGTCAAATTTTCCGAACTTCAAGTGCGATGCGCGACCTAAAGATATTAACCGATTTCAAAAACTTTTTTTGCATTATCTTTTTAATTACAAAAGGCAACTTTTCCGCACTATTAATAGTGGATTTGAAAAAATTCGATTTTTTCGACCCACCCTATTGGATAATCGCTATGGATAATTTTTTAAACCGCACTCTTTTTCAGGACACTACCCTACATTTCATGCTCTCCAAAGTGATTTTTTTTATTTTATGTAAATTTGAAGCATTTTTATTAATGTAAAATGCTTACAAATTATAATCATATGTTTTTACCTTTTTTTAATAATCTTTCTGAATTAGAAATCCTAACAGTTAAAAATTTCAATGACTTTTCTGCTATCAAAAGTACTCCTTATGCGCCGGAATTGCTTTGACATTGCTTGGAATTTATATATAAAATTTATATTTGGCATAATAATTTAGCTTGTTCATTTTAAACACAAATCTTAGAATTATGTAGTATCAAATACAGCTGAAATGCATGTCCACTGAATGGAATTAAAATAATTAAGGGTTCGTAGGAGTCTTAGAATTTCAAGAACAAGAAAATTTTGGCACCAGAATTTCCTTATAGAAAATATGTGCTTAAAAAAGTGAAATTTCGCAATTTTGATTTTTTTTATTTATATTTATGTAAAATATTGTTTATACACCTATTAAATAATCATACCTGTACAAACTTTGTAATCAGATCTAAAATTGTTATTTAGATACATTTATCGATAGTACGATAAGAAATTATAAACTTTCTTCTGTGAGTAAATTCAATTGGCATTTGTAGATTCCTATTAAAATGTGTCAAGGCTGATGCAAAGCCTTGACACATTTTCACTACATAATAATAAAGAATTAAAAATAAAACATGAGGCGTGCAATCTTAAAGACTGCATTTGCATATTGTAACAAAAACATAAAACAAAACTTTCATATTTGAATACTAATATAAAATTCCGTAAATATGTTCTGCATTAAACACTCTACATACAGCATAAAACTAGTTTTTTAATTAATTTTAAGATTAAAAGTATGTTTCATAACATAGTCTACATCCTCAAA